>JAOTPV010000141.1:0-63669 GCA_028011355.1 Lentinula aciculospora
TGAAAGGGCGTGTTTATGTACCGAAAAACCGCCTACTCCGGTCCAAAATAATCACTCAGTACCACGATACACCGCTAGCGGGACATCCAGGACAGTACAAGACCACGGAGTTGATTACTCGGGACTACTGGTGGCCAGGAGTGACACGAGATGCAGGGAAATACGTCGAAGGATGCGAGAAATGCCAGGCGACAAAGTCACGTCGTACCAAACCAGTAGGACAACTTCATCCACATGCGGTACCGAGTGAACCATGGCAAATAATCGGCACCGATATGATAGGGGGAACTACCGGAATCGGGAGGATATAACGCCATATCGGTGTTTATTGATCATTTTTCCAAAAGACTACGACTTGTTCCATCGCACACTACAGTCACATCAGAGGGAATGGCAAAAATCTATCGGGATCGTATTTTTTCTATCCACGGCATTCCACGAAAAATAGTACATGATCGAGGACCGCAATATCATTCTCGTTTCATGAAGGAACTCTACCGTCTTTTAGGAATAGAAGCAAACTACACCACGGCGTATCACCCACAGACCAACGGCCAGACGGAACGAACAAATCAGGAGATAGAACATTATCTCCGTTTGTTCATTAGTTATCATCAAAATGACTGGCATGAGTGGTTTACCGCTTGCAGAATTTGCCTATAACGATCGAGTACACTCTGCGACGAAGGTTTCCCCATTCTATGCTGACAACGGTAGACATCCCTATAAAGGCACGGCACCTCAAATGACTTCGGACAACCCACAGCACAGGCGTTTGCAGATGGAATGAGGAAGGTTCGAGACGAAGTAGGAGCGGCCTTAGGAAAGGCCAACGAGGACATGAAGAAGTTTTATGACCGAAAGCGAAGAGTTGGAATAGAGTACAAGCCAGGAGATAAGGTCTGCTTGAGGGAACTAACTTATCGACAGACCAGCCGATGAAAAAGTTAGGAGATAAACGGTTTGGACCGTTTACAGTTCAGAAAAAGATAGGTGCTAGTCCTATAAACTAGATATTCCCTCTACGTGGAAACGTATCCATAACGTTTTCAACGAAGTCCTTCTCACTCCCTATAGAGAACCGCAATTTCCCTCTCAACCACGAAACACTCGTCCACCTCCTGTCGTCGTAGGAGAAGAAGAGGAATTCGAAGTCGAGGAGATTCTCGACTCACGAAAGGTAGGAAAAGGGATCAAGTACAAGGTCAGGTGGCGAGGTTACGGACCACATGAAGACACTTGGGAACCTCGGTCCAACATCACCCATTCCTCCGATTTGTTGAAGGAATTCCATGATAAAAACCCGAACAACCCAAACCCGCTACTCTGAGTCGACTCAAAATCCCTATTTCCTTGTTCCCTACCGAGTTATTCCGCCCTATGCCTCCGCCAGATACCGAAAATACATCCTCACAATTACCCTCCGAAAATTTTGTTAGACGACAAGCGCTTCGTGGAACTCGCGCTCTAGGGAGGGGGTAATGTCATGAATCAATCTTTTTCCATTATTCTTTTCTTTTATATTCTTTTCCTTTTCTTTTATTTACTTATCTAATCACCAAAGCGCTTACACTAGCGCTTATTATATTTTCATTATCATTTAGGTTACACGCGTCAACCTTATTGTTCTCGCGTTGTCGTTTCACTTAGGCGCGACTCTCTCGTGCCTGTCAGTTCATTGACAGGACGACGTCATTATTGTTCCGCCTCCATGCTTCTTTTTATATTGCCTTATTGTTTACTCACCGAATACCTACAGCTTTACTTATGGATACGAGCGACTCTTATTGTAGGTCCTCACGGTTACGGTGCGAGACGTCTCTCACGGCTTCATATCCCATTTTGTATATAAGACTAGATATTTGGTAGTTATATTCCTTAGCTCTATTCTCGTCTATTCTCCTCGTAGCTAGACTTGTAGTTGGGTTGTTTTATCCATCGCTTTTTGCTTTTTCATCCTCTTGCTCATTGTCTATCGTGTGACGCCTGGTTGTCTCTTGTGAGAGCTAGCGAGTCGCTGACAGACAGTGGCGATTTTGAGGGGCGAATGTAGCCTTTTCGGAGGTTGTCATCCAGGAAGCGGTCGAGTTCACCTTGTTCATTCAATGACATTGGATAGACTTTTGTGCGCATGGTTTCCGGTGCACCTGGGATCAATTCTATAGCATGATCCCAGGGTTGGTGGTCAGGGAGGCGTTCTGAAGCAGTTTCAGAGAATACTTTTTCGAAATCGCGGTAGGGTTCTGGGACCATTTCTTCAAAGGTTTTCATGGGTTTTGTTTTGTGGGCTTGTTCCGCTAGCTGTTGGGAGTAGGTGAACCCTGCAGCACACCAGACTTCATCTGTTTGTTCGTGTAAGATTCCTGACTTCACCCATGCACGTCGGGTTCGTCGGTTTGCTCGAATGCGGTGTATGGGCGACTCTTCTGTCTCCTCATCCAGTGTGTCAAGTGGTGGTTCAGGGGTGATCACAGTTTCAATTTCCTCCGCCGTGTCTTGCTCTTCCACCTCCTCTATCGTTGTTTGTTGGGATCTGACTGTGAGTCGTCCTTTCTCCCAGTCAATATCTGGATTGGCCTTACGTAGCCAGGGGAGTCCTAAGATTAGGTCTTCACCTCCCAGATTGGTTACTAGCAAGTCTGTCCACCGTTCTTGGTTATCAACAGTCAGGGCTAGGCGTGCAAAGTGTGTGATCTGCCCTGCTCGGTTAGCAGACCCATCAATGTTAAAGACGCCAATGGGTTTCCTGAGTGGGAAGGTCCTTACACGGTGACGGGTGACAAACTCTTGGTTCAAAAATAGAGCAGTGGCTCCAGAATCAACCATGGCTGCAGTTGCTATACTGTGATTTCTTCCTCTTAGTTTTGCGTTAATTCGGAAGTGAGATGAATTGGAGTTCAATTCCGAAATAGTAGATATTTTACAAGATGGGAGAGAATCATACGCAGATGTGGAATGTATAGCGAACTGGTTTACGGGTACTCTCGATGCAGCCGAGACGGGCACCCGCTTTAAAAACCCTCCTGAGAACCTGGTGCTGGGGCCATGGCATTGGCTCTGTTAAGGAGCTCCTGGAGCTGGGCAATCTGGGTGGAGAGGTCAGGCGTAAGTGGAGACGGAGCAGTGGGAGCTGGAATGGACGCGGCAATTTGGACAGGTTCACTGGGGAAGAGGGTGAACGGTGTCGAAGCAGAAGCAGAGACTTGTTGACGGCGGGGTTGTTGGCGCTTACCCTGGCCACGTTCTAGACCCATGAACTTGTCTTGGCAGACTGATTCTAGGTGGCCTCGTCGTCCACAGTAGCGGCAAACTGTCTCCTTGTATGAGCAGTTCCTCTTTTCGTGACTCTGCGAGCCACACCCATAACACCTTCCTCTCATCTGGGCCACGAAGCTTTCTCTGCTGTTACCACTAGTGTGTGTGGCATCGACATCCATAGCATGGGAGTTGGCAGGGGGGGAGGAGATATGGGAGGTGCCTGGGTTGCGACCTGTCATGGTGGGATCGTGCAGGAACACATCCACTGAAATTGCTCGCCTGATAGCCTCCTCCAGGGTGGGAGCCAGTCCCTGGGCTATATTGACCACAATGAGATTTTGTCGGATCTCTGGGTTGAGGCCGCTATGGAAGCGTTCTCGCAGGTCGACGTCTGAAAGCCCGGTCCGATCACCAATGTCCTTGAAATTCTGTGCAAATTCCGCTACCGTTTGACCTTTTGCCTGCCTGAGATGCTGGATTGCATTCCGGGCCTCCATACCTGCATCAATGGATTCAAATCGGAGGGTGAAGGCTGTTTTGAAGTCTTCCCATCGTCCATTGAAAGGTTGTTGGTTATGGCTGAATTCTAGGAGGTATGGTGTGGCCCAGTCAGCAGCCTTGCCTGAGAAGAATCCTAGCGCTGCCTTGATCAGCTTCCCTTCGTTGCTACTCAGATCTGGTTGTTCCATTGCCCAGCTTTGATACTGAGCAATGAAGCGACGTGCTTCTGCACTACTAGAGCCTTTGAAGAGCTCAGGTTTATTCATACTGGACTTGGCTGAGGCTTTGTGGAGGTTGGCCGTGAGCTGGGCCACCTGCTCGATGAGCTGTGCCATGAGCTGGTTTGTGTTGACTTCAGAGGTCGACATAATGGATGGGGGTGCAGTGGGAGTAGGGATAAGGATGGGTGTGATCACGGTACCGTCGGAAAGGTTCTCCTCTTCACTGATGGAGTTGGCAGCAGCGTTTGGACAGGGTTGAGAACTGCAATCAGCCCAGGAGCTGCTTTTGCTGCGGTGGATGTGGGTTTGGTCTTTAGTATCAAAAGCGTGTGGGTAGGCAGAACAGTCGATAGCTTGGGCGGGCAGGCTTGGTGCGGAGGTGTCTGTAGACGTGGTGGAAGCGGAGCCTGCAAGGATAACCTAATCGGTAGGCTATCAGTGCAGTAAGGGATCTTGACCTAATGTCACAAAGAGGTGACGACGGTGGCGGAGCGGAGCGGAGACTTAGGCGAAAGCGGACACTGGTCCCAACGACAAAGTTATATTGATAATAAATACAAGTAAGTAAGTTCAAGACATACCTGGTCCCAACGACAAAGAGGTCAAGATAAGGGACCAGGTTGTGGGGGCTGGCTTATATATACAAGGTGGAGCGTGGGAACTATGAGGTAATACTGTATAGCTCCGGCACAAGGAATGGAACTAATAGAATGGAATGGAATGTTCCGGAATGATTATTGTAGGTAGGAGGGCTTGGATGGTGTATCGTAAAGAAAGGAAAATGATAGGGGGTGGGCTCACTTCATGACAGGTAGCTGGGGCAGGCATGGTAGCAGCAATGGAGGTGGAGGGCTCAGCAACAATAGATGTAGCAGCGGCAGAACGAGGGAGGGGTGTTGGAAGTCTCAAGAACTTCCTGTGGCAGACGGCTGCTAGATGACCCATTAGTCCACAGTGATTGCAGACATTGCATTCATGGTGCCCATCCACCTTGCAATGTTCTCTGGATCCACACCCATAGCATCTTCCTGTCATGGATCTGCAATAGTCTTCCACAGATTGTCCTGTAGTGGTGGCATCCACGTCCATTGCATTTGGATCGTGGGCCGGAACAAAGAGAGTAGGGGTATAGGGGCCGAATTTGGGAGTGCTTCAGGTGTATTGTTTCCCTTCCTCATCAGCACGTCTGTTCTGTCGGTTGTCAATGTGAATCGCTTCACTGATCAGTGCATTCATCAGATCTGTGTTGGTCTGTGAATTGACCAATCCATCCTTGATTCACTTTGAGAGGTGATCATAGAAGTGATCTGAAAGGCCGGCATCTGAATATCCCATCCTGCTAGTGTACTGCTTGAAGGTTGCAGCATATGTTGCCACATGGTCCTTTCCTTGCCAAAGACTTTTGAGGACACATTTGGCCTCTACCACTGGGTCTGCTGTTTCAAACCATTGCCTAAAGGTGCCAGCAAAATCAGCCCAGGTTGAGTAGAGGAGGCCAGGAGCTGGTAGTCCTGAAGCAACAGCTCGAGCAACCTGACTGATATTCTCCAAGGTGGGAGTAGCCCAAATGGCTGCATCACCATCCAGGTATGAGATGGCTGATTTGATCTTCTCCTGTTCATCACTAAGGGAACAGATACCCTGGGCCCAGAGTTCAAAGGCAGCAATGAAGCATCATGTATCATCACTATGCTTCCCGTCATATGTCTGGGGTTTGCTAACACCTTTATTGGTGCTTGTCACAAAGAGGTGACAATGGTGGCGGAGCGGAGACTTGGGCGGAAGCAGACAGATACTGGTCCCAACGACAAAGTTATATTGATAATAAATACAAATAAGTAGGTAAAAGACATACCTGGTCCCAATGACAAAGAGGTCAAGATAAGGGACCAGGCTGTGGGGGCTGGCTTATATATACAAGGCGGAGTGTGGGAATCATGATGTAATACTGTATAGCTCAGGCACAAGGAATGGAACGGAACTGATAGAATGGAATGGAAGGTTCCAGAATGATTATTGTAGGTAGGAGAGCTCGGATGGTGTATCATAAAGAAAGGAAAATGATAGGGGTGGCTCACTTCATGACAGTGTCAAGGACTCTACTAATAGTGGAGTCAAGGTCTGACTACAAGTCTTAGGATTGTTACCCTCGCAAAGTATTTCCCTTGGCTGTTTCCTGTGATTAACCCTGTGACCCTTTTCCAATGATCTTTTAGTGCATGATCATAACAGACTGCATCGGACCAATCAATCCATTGATCCAACTTTATCTATTTCAATCACTATCATTTGGATAGATCCCAAACCCTTATCTTGCTTTTTATCCATATTGGTTATTTGTTCTCCTATCTGCACTCCTTATCTTTACTTCCATACACAAGTAACTACTTTAGGTTATACTGTAGTGATATTGGAGATAACATGAGGTAGTATAAAGACCCCATGGGCATAGGTAGAATGCTAGTTTCAATATCAATTGGGAGTTACTCTCTCTCAGTCCTTATGACCTCCGACCTTGTTCAACCTCATTGACATCGAGTATGATACTGACTCTATCAATTGAACAAATTTTTGACTCCGGACCATGCAGCATAGTGAGGGTATTGTCAATAACAGTACCAAGGTCCATCCTCGACATCAAAGACTTTGATCCAATACTTATAGTATCTCAACTGGATTGGCGTCGGAGTTCATCAATCCGCATGTTCCTAACAGCAAGGCTTCATACATGACCTGACTGGCTGCTTACTCTGTCCAATTGACTTTGATTGGGATGACTTCACGTGAGTTTCTTTTATTCATCTCTTTACCTGTCTACATTTTTGCCCAGAATCTGCAATGAAATCCATGCTGTAGGAAGGCGCTCTGTTTTTCATGACTCTACCAGCCCCTTCTTTCTCCCTTTCATGTATCACGATGAAGTGGGTGATACTGTAAGCCCACTAGAAGGATGGCTTCAAGGGCTGCTGCTGGTTAAGGTGCGCACTCTGCTTCTATATTCAACTCTTCTCATTTTGTGGAATGTAGATGGTTGTCTTCTTGTTCAGGTCAGCGAGCTCTGTAGGAAAGGAAGTCATCAACAACGAAATCATCAATCAGTCAAGTGACGAAGAAAATGTTAATCCACAACCACTCCTAGGCACTGCTTGCCACTCCCAAAAGCGATGCAAATCGACAAAAAAAAACAGTATCTCAACTTTGGGGCCTCACATCTGTCAGTCCTCGCATGATAGCCTACGCCGCAACCTTGGTATGTCTTTTCCTAGTGCTTTTTACTCATGCTAAATCCATCTTTCAGCTTTGTTTCATCTTGTCAGATGGTCCTACTTGGGGAGCTGATGACTCCTTCCCGTATGAATCTTTTTACCATGCGATTGTGGATTTCTTTGAGGATGTGGAGGCCAGATCAGAAGATGAGCGCCGTAACAAGAGACTGCTCGACTGGTGGACTAGGTGCGTCTTCGACATCCAATCTTTTGGCAGTCATTATTAATTTGCCCTTAGAACTGTTTATGATGAAGCAGATACTACCTTGTCCAAGGTTCTGCTCAAGGACTTGAAAAACACCATCAAAACTCTCCGAGCTGGCCAGCATGCACGACACAAAGCTGCCAAAGCTTCTCGCGCAAGTGTTGCAGGCTCAGGTTCTGTAAACATTCAATCCTCTGCTACGACCTAATTTGATACATGTATTTGCTGTATCCTATACCTCGTCCAATATAAATATATCCTTTCTGCCATTTTTCGAAATGAACACATTGAGAATAGCATTTGAAAGCCAAAGAATCTATTTTACCAGAAAGGTCAGTTTATACAATTTTTCTATATACATCATATACATGGTGCGGGATGACAATGCAATCTACCCGTTGCTCACGTTTTCCCAATACCCCAACGATTTAGTGATGACTAACCCGGACTTTCAGCACCAAATTTGGGTCTCTTTTGTACGAAATTCATATACGGGATTTTGTCAAAATCGGAACCTGTTTTGTACGAATCAAACGTATCCTCCACCTGCATGAATCCGGCGTCCGAAACGGCTGCTTTGTTGATTAGAGCAGTTTTGAGGACACACATGCCAAAGCCGTTGATCTCACTAGCAGGCTATGTGAGCTCGTCCGATTAAGAGACTCTTGAGCAGCAAAGTGTACGCCCTTTCTCAATCACAGCTCCGAGGGCGGTGACTTGCCATATGTACACGTTGATATGGATGAAACTCGCGCAATGATAATCATCGTTATCTGCATCGGTGCCTCTTGTATAAAAGACGTTCGCGAATAATTTACCTTCTCCCACTACTGCTGGTTTCGGTCGTCCACATTCAAGTTTCAACACCCTCTGCTGGTCACAAAATCTCTACATTATCCACTTTCCACCCTCCGACTATTGCTCCTGTGTTCAACTTTTTTTTGTGTTTTTTTTTCAAATCGACAAAACTTATCTTCGTTTCACCTTTTGTAAGTCAATCCGCCCTTTGAACCAATATTGTCTATGCTGATATCATGAATAAGGCCCGCTTTCCTGACACGCCCCGTTTGTCTTCCAAGCTCTTTGACGTTCTTACATTTTCTTCGTCTTGCCAGTCCCTTTGCAATTATGTTGTCTGTGCTCTGACTTATTAACCTTTCATAGTTATTGTTCTGCGCCGCCAACAATCATTAGCCATGCGTCTAAACATTGCCTACCTTCTTCTGGGTGTTACCTCCCTTACTTCTGCGGCTCCCATTGCCAGCAATGTGAGCTCTTTATTTTTCCTTAGAGTCGCTCGTCCACACAAGTTCTGAACCTGTGTTAGGTATCTGTTGCTATTCCGGATTCGCAAACCAATGACGTGGTAGTCGTACCTCGAGGCCCAATCTTCGATTGTGTCGCAACAGCTGGAGTCCTCGGACTCATAGCCGTCACCAGTCAATTGGTGCACGGGTACACTGCTTTCATGGAGTTCGATACAACGGTGCTTTCCGTAGGAATTCCTCCACAGAAATCCTTATCGCAGTCTCTTGCAAACGACAAGGGGCCTATAAACGTTCGGTTCTTCATCCCAGAAGGTCACGCAGGCGACACGAGATTCCACGCCAATCCAGATCGAACTCAACGGCTATATCATATTGAAGCTGTTAAGATAGTGCTTGAGTATATGTTAGGGAAGGAAGCAACCGACAGGGGATTCAAGAAGGAGGAGCAAGCGCAGTACATGGGGCTTGATCTATTTGTTGTTCGACTGAACTCCAAGTTCGTTGTCAACGACAAAGACAACTTCTTGAGACAGGAGACACCAGTTAAGATAACATGCCCATGCGATTTATGGATCAGGTATGACACATCAACCCCATTTGTGTTTAATAACTTGAAAAGTATCCTGGCATCGTTCGTCCAACTTGAGCCTATTTGTAATAACAGATACAAGAGAATACCGTTAACGATAACTTCTAATGAGATAGCGGAGATTAAAAAGAATTAATGAAATGTACATGTTGGTATTTTGACTTGATGAAATTGGAAAGCCGCGTTATAGCGGGAAAAATCGAACCACCCACTTGCACACAGTCGACGATGGTATTAGTAATACGAAAAATTCGTGAGCGGAACACAGCCCTTGGGGGAAAATTTAGTCCGGACCTGTGATTCGTGATCGCTCGTGATGTATTAGGTAATGGGTTAGAGTTTTGAGCGCACTGACTTCGGGGTTGAGCTGGTTAGGGGTGGGGGTTTGGGGGCTTGCCCCCGAGGTTAGCGGTTAGAGGACTTAGGATAGGACCCCGGAAGCTCCTACAGAATCCCGCCCGCCTAAGGGGATCTAAAATATGCTACATTTTGAGCCTAAAGTACGCTTATTTGGACAGGGATGATCACGCGAGCTTGAAAAAATCGCAAAAATGCGCTAATAAAATTCTCTTATGAATCTGAGCACAGAATGAGTATCAGAATATCTAATTTTGAGGTTTCCGAGCTGGAATTGTGATTTTGAGAGGTGGTAGTGCTGCTTTGATCTCTCACTTTGAAATCATGCACTGTTACGACCATACACTTCAATCTCGTCGGAATGATTGATCTATTGATCCAATTTACCATGTAGACTTA
Organism: Lentinula aciculospora; assembly: GCA_028011355.1. NCBI lineage: Eukaryota > Fungi > Basidiomycota > Agaricomycetes > Agaricales > Omphalotaceae > Lentinula > Lentinula aciculospora. The sequence goes on from JAOTPV010000141.1 coordinate 10,065, forward strand.
CAACAAGGCCCTATCATTGATGTATTGCATTGATGCCATTGACTGTAGGATATCTTCGGTATTGATCATCTGATTTACTTATGTGATTCCTGGTTTATTGTTCTTTCTTATTCATTTACTTACTAATCTTTTCTATTATGATTATATTATCAAACCGAGTTGACTCTGTGATGTTACAATAGACATTGTTATATCTAGTATTACCCAAGGTAGATACTTTGTAGTATATAAGAGGTACTACCTACAACGTTGTAGTTCAGCTTTAATATCAACTTGGATTTATACTCCCTTGGTTCCTACTATCTAATACTTCATTCAACATCATCATTGACATTGAGTACAATATTGACTTCATCATTGACTTACTCTTTGACCCCAGACCATGCAGCATAGCAAGTGTCAGTGACTTGCTAGCTCTCACAAGAGACAACCAGGCATCACACAATAGATGATGAGCAAGAGGGTGAAAAGGATGGATAAAACAATTCAATACAGGTCTAGCTACCGAGGAGTATAGACGAGAATAGAGCTAAAGAATATAACTACAAAATAACCTGTCTTATATACATATAGGAAATGAAACCTGTCAGCGACTCGCTAGCTCTCTCAAAAGATAACCAGGTGTCACATGATAGTCAATGAGCAAGAGGATGGAAAAGCGATGAGGATAAAACAACCCAACTACAAGTCTAGCTACTGAGGAGTATAGACAAGAATAGAGCTAAGGAATATAACTACAAAATACTAAGTCTTATATACTAATGGGATATGAAGCCGTGAGAATCATCTCGCGCTGTAACTGTGAGGATCTACAATAAGAGTCATTCATATCCATAAGTAAGGCTGCAGGTATTCAATGAGTAAACAATAAGGCAATATAAAAAGAAGCATGGAGACAGGACAATAGTGATGTTGTCCTGTCAATGAGCTGACAGGCATGAGAGAGTTGTGCATAGGTGAAATGACAACATGAGAACAATAAGGTTGACATGTGTAATCTAGATGGAAATAAAAATATAATAAGCGCTAGTGTAAGCACTTTAGTGATTAGGTAAGTAAAGAAATGAAAAGGAAAAGAATAATAAAAGAAATGAATAATGAAAAAGAGTGTTTCATGACAAAACCATGGGAGATATCTTGCACCGTAACTGTGAGGATATACAATAAGAACTGCCTGTATCCATAAGTAAAGCTGTAGGTATTCAATGAGCAAACAATCAGGCAATATAGAAGATAATGCAGAGGTGGGACAATAATGATGATGTCCTATCAACAAGCTAACAGGCACAAGAGAGTCATGTATAGATGAAATGACAATGTGAGAATAATAAGGTTGGCACATGTAATCTAGATGGAAATGAAAACATAATGAGTGCTGGTGTAAGCACTTTAGTGATTAGGTAAATAAAAGGAAAAGAAAAGAATAATAGAAAAAGAATGTTTTCATGACATTACCCCCTCCCTAGAGCAGTGAAATAGGGATTTCAAGTCAATTCAGGGTAGTGGGTTTGGGTTTGGTCAGGTTCATATTGTGAAATTCCTTCAACTAATTGGAGGAATACGTGATGTTGGACTGGGGCTCCCAAGTGTCTTTGTGTGGGCCATACCCTTGCCATCTGACTTTCTATTTGATTCCCCTTCCTGATTTTCAGGAATCTAGGATCTCTTTGACTGTCATGAAGTGAGCCACCCCTATCATTTTGCTTTCTGTACAATACACCATCCAAGCACCCTTACTGTCATGACATGCTATACAGGATATGGTACTTACTTCATTTTCTCCTACATTTCCTCTTTTCTTTACCTTCATTACTGCTCGGACCCTTCTCCATCCTTCCATATCCTTTTACTTCCATCTATCATCCTTCAGAGCCTTCTATCACATTCCAGATACTTCTATTGGCTTCCCATGCTGTCGCTTCCTCATCCAGACACTTATATATATAGTACAGTAGTTGACACCTAGCCCACCATCTTGACCTCTTGGTCTTTGGAACTAGTTTTCCTTGTGCGACCCTAGTGATTGGCCCTTGTGCTATTGCTGTTGTCTTGATCCTTATATCTTTCAGCCTTGTGTGTGGTGCTAGCCCCATCCCTCATCTCAGTTTGTGCTTTGAGCCTGTGCTTCCTCCATGCTTTCTCCCTTCATTACCACATTAGGTCAAGATCTCTACTCATACCATCAGCCTTTCCAACTGATCCTACGAGGAGTGGAAATCGGACTTACCCAGTTCTCCACCTTTCATTGCCACTACACCTTTGTTTACGCCAGACATTGATTGTTCAGGATTTCAGCATGCATTTGATACTAAAGATCAGTGCGACGTTCATTCTAAATACAATCCAGATGAAGAACGTAATGCTTGGTTTGACTGTGATGAAAATCCTTGTCCCAACCAATACCATAACTTTGCTCCCATCACTCCAAGCAATTCAGAAAATGGATGATTCATAGTCATCCCTAGAATTCCAAGCTGAGTTCCGAGCTGGGTTGATAGACTTTCAAACCCTACCAGTGCTGTACCATCCGCTAGGTCCTCTCCTGTGCTTATCCCCACTGCTATCCTAGAACCTGAGCTAGAAACTGAAGCCAACCCTGTCACACCATCTCCAGAGCCCATCATCATCGATATCTCAGTTACACCAGAACCAGTATCCCCATCTCCTGAATCCACTCCCATCATGGCTCATCCTCCTACCACCCAAGACCTTGCTGTGCTAATTCAACAACTTGCAACACAACAGATGGTGCTACAAATGGCAGTAGCCAGCATTACTAACAACATTAGCACTGTCATGAAGTGAGCCACCCCTATCATTTTCCTTTCTTTATGATACACCATCCAAGCTCTTCTACCTACAATAATCATGCCGGAACCTTCCATTCCATTCCATCAGTTCCGTTCCATTCCTTGTGCCTGAGCTATACAGTATTACATCATAATTCCCACACTCCCTCGTATATATAAGCCAGCCCCCACAGCCTGGTCCCTTATCTTGACCTCTTTGTTGTTGGGACCAGGTATGTCTTTTACTTACTTGTATTTATTATCAATATAACTTTGTCGTTGGGACCAGTATCTGTCTGCTTCCGCCCAAGTCTCCGCTCCGCCACCATTGTCACCTCTTTGTGACAAGCACCAATAAAGGTGTTAGTAAACCCCAGACATATGACGGGAAGCATAGTGATGATACATGATGCTTCATTGCTGCCTTTGAACTCTGGGCCCAGAGTATCTGTTCCCTTAGTGATGAACAGGAGAAGATCAAATCAGCCATCTCATACCTGGATGGTGATGCAGCCATTTGGGCTACTCCCACCTTGGAGAATATCAGTCAGGTTGCTCGAGCTGTTGCTTCAGGACTACCAGCTCCTGGCCTCCTCTACTCAACCTGGGCTGATTTTGCTGGCACCTTTAGGCAATGGTTTGAAACAGCAGACCCAGTGGTAGAGGCCAAATGTGTCCTCAAAAGTCTTTGGCAAGGAAAGGACCATGTGGCAACATATGCTGCAACCTTCAAGCAGTACACTAGCAGGATGGGATATTCAGATGCCGGCCTTTCAGATCACTTCTATGATCACCTCTCAAAGTGAATCAAGGATGGATTGGTCAATTCACAGACCAACACAGATCTGATGAATGCACTGATCAGTGAAGCGATTCACATTGACAACCGACAGAACAGACGTGCTGATGAGGAAGGGAAACAATACACCTGAAGCACTCCCAAATTCGGCCCCTATACCCCTACTCTCTTTGTTCCGGCCCACGATCCAAATGCAATGGACGTGGATGCCACCACTACAGGACAATCTGTGGAAGACTATTGCAGATCCATGACAGGAAGATGCTATGGGTGTGGATCCAGAGAACATTGCAAGGTGGATGGGCACCATGAATGCAATGTCTGCAATCACTGTGGACTAATGGGTCATCTAGCAGCCGTCTGCCACAGGAAGTTCTTGAGACTTCCAACACCCCTCCCTCGTTCTGCCGCTGCTACATCTATTGTTGCTGAGCCCTCCACCTCCATTGCTGCTACCATGCCTGCCCCAGCTACCAACTTCACAAAGATTCTTCAGATGCTCAATGCTGGGCAGAAGGAATTGGCAGAGCAGATGGCAGAGTTGTGCTCAAATTTTTAAAGTGGGAACCTGCCATGGCTGCCACCTGGTTCCCTAGTCTGTATTCCTCGTCTACCTCTACCTATGCATCTATACCCTTGTGTACAATTGGTTCCGCTCAATCTAGTGATGTTTCTCACTTCTGTGTACCAATTAAGTTGCAAGGCAGATTCAAGAATACAGACAGTGCAGCTGTTATGATCGTGCACAAAGGGATTGTTGGAAATGATTGCGGGATGATTGCAGGGAAATTGCAAAGGAAATACTTCGTGAGGTAAAACGATCCTAAACTAAGTAGTCAGACCTTGACTCCACTATTAGTAGAGTCCTCGACACTTCATGTGTCCGCAAGAGAAGAAAGTAAACATGTTCCATTCACAGAAAGTACTGACAGTAGAGATGTTAAAACGATGATATGGCTAAGTGATTAATTGGTATCACTATCAAAGTGCTATCAAGGTTGATATTTAAACTAAGGAACTACCTATTCGATACTGTAGGTTTATACTAAAGGTAAGTCAGGACCGTGAAGCAATGCCATGCCTGAATGGGTTAGCTTGTAAGTAAAGAACAAAGGAAAGGATATAAAATGAATAGTGTGAATCCAATAAGGATGAGGAAAGATAACGAGTAAGTGCTTTGCGTCGGAAATCCTTCGCGAAGTAATTGCATAGTGGTAAAAGGATATAAGTGAGATATCTAGGTAGCATCACAAAGCCTCATAAAGACTTAGCTTTGCATTGATATAACAGGGAAGCTGAGGACAAACTCGGAACATTAAGGATGAAGGAATCTGATAATGTATGGAAGTATAATATCCATTTCAATACCCTCGCGGTATCTACTAACTGGGACTTGCACACCCTTAAGTGGGTTTATCAATATGGCTTGGTGAGCCATATCAAAGATGAGATGGCTTGTCTTCCGGAACCAAAGACACTGTCACAAAGAGGTGATGACAGTGGTGGAGTGGAGCGGAGACTGGGGAGGAAGCGGACAGATACTGGTCCCAATGACAAAGTTATATTGATAATAAATACAAGTAAGTAAGTAAAAGACATACCTGGTCCCAATGACAAAGAGGTCAAGATAAGGAACCAGGTTGTGGGGGCTGGCTTATATATACAAGGTGGAGTGTGGGAACTATGATGTAATACTGTATAGCTCAGGCACAAGGAATGGAATGGAACTGATGGAATGGAATGGAAGGTTCCGGAATGATTATTGTAGGTAGGAGAGCTCGGATGGTGTATCATAAGGAAAGGAAAATGATAGGGGTGGCTCACTTCATGACATTACCCCCCTCCTTATGACCATTGCCCTCAATGGTCAAGCTTTTGCCACCTGGGGGTGCTTTTTGTGGAATTTTTGGATAGTTGTAGGGGCGTGTTCAAGATTTGGTGCAGGTTCCCATGAGTTGTGGCCTGCATCGTAGCCTTTCCACTTTACCAAATACTCTAATTTCTTCCACCTAATCCGACTATCCAAGATGTCCTTGACTTCATACTCTGGCTCATCCTCATCCTCTAGGTATACTGGTTCCGGTGGTGTTGCAATTTCACCATTGATGGTGTTCCCTCTCCAAGGGTACAATTTATTGACGTGGAACACAGGGTGGATGCGGTCTAGTGACAGTGGGAGGTCTAAACAGTAGTCCAAAGGGCCAACCTTCTCCAAAATCACATATGGTCCTAGCTGTTGATCCCCTAGTTTCTCACTGGATAGTTGAAGCTTGATGTCTTCTGCGCTTAGCCAGACCTGATCTCCAACTTGGAACTGATGTGCCTTTCGTTTTCCCCGTTCGTAGTTTTCCTTTTGCTGTCTTTTCCCCAGGTGTAGCGCCGCCCCAGCATCCTGTCATGCATCTTGCAGTATCTGGATGCGATCATCCACCGCCGGAATCCCACTCCGTTGTCCAACTGGAATGTTAAATAGAGGCAGGTAACCATATGTGAGTTCAAAAGGGGATGTTCCCAGTGCTGAGTGGGTGTGGGAGTTAATCACAAATTCTGCCATGGGCAGGTGTTCTGCCCAGTCATCCTGACGGCATCCCACATAGAGCCTGAGGTACTTTTCGACTTCTTGGTTTGCCCGTTCAGTCTGTCCATTTGCTTGGGGGTGGTATCCTGAGGTGAGGTTTGATTTGATTCCTAGGCGGGAGAGTAGTGATCACATGAGTTTTGCTGCAAACTGGGGTCCCTGGTCTGATACAAAGCAGAGAGGAAGACCATGGAGGTGAAAATTTTCACAATAGTAGATGTCGGCCACACCTGCTGCTGTGATTGAGGTTGTACAGGGAATTGCATGGATTTGTTTACCATAGAGGTCAGTGCAGACTAGAATCACATCATACCCTTGCGAGTTGGGCAGCTGTGTGATCAGGTCAACTCCCACTTCTTCCCACAAGCCTGCTGGGACATCTAGGGGTAGTGTTACTGCTCGTGGGTGTCTCTGTATCTTCTTCCTAGCACAAGTCTCACATCCTTCAATGTATTTTTCTACAAAGGATCGCAGGGTGGGCCACCAAAAGTGGGTGCTGACGAGGTCAAGGGTATTGTGAAGTCCAGGGTGGCCAGCAGAGGGGTTGTCATGGCATTGTTCATTGCTGCTGTTATATCTATGCAAGCTAAGTCATTACGAAGCTTTGCAATTCATTCCGCTACTTAGATATATTACTTATATCTTTTTACCACTATGCAATTACTTCACGAAGGAATTCTGACGCGAAGTAATTACTCATTATCTCTTTTTATCCTTATCGGATTCACACTATTCCTTTTATATCCCTTCCTTTGTTCTTTACTTATGAGCTAACCCATTTGGGCATGGCATTGCTTCGCGATCCTGACTTGGCTTTAGTATAAAGCTAGGGTATCGAATAGGTAGTTCCTTAGTTTAAATATCAACCTTGATAGCACTTTGATAGTGATACCAATTAATCACTTAGCCATATCATCGTTTTAACATCTCTACTGTCAGTACTTTCTGTGAATGGAACATGTTTACTTTCTTCTCTTGCGGACACATGAAGTGTCGAGGACTCTACTAATAGTGGAGTCAAGGTCTGACTACTTAGTTTAGGATCGTTTTACCTCACGAAGTATTTCCTTTGCAATTTCCCTGCAATCATCCCGCAATCATTTCCAACAATCCCTTTGTGCACGATCATAACAGCTGCACTGTCTGTATTCTTGAATCTGCCTTGCAACTTAATTGGTACACAGAAGTGAGAAACATCACTAGATTGAGCGGAACCAATTGTACACAAGGGTATAGATGCATAGGTAGAGGTAGACGAGGAATACAGACTAGGGAACCAGGTGGCAGCCATGGCAGGTTCCCACTTTAAAAATTTGAGCACAACTCTGCCATCTGCTCTGCCAATTCCTTCTGCCCAGCATTGAGCATCTGAAGAATCTTTGTGAAGTTGGTAGTGTCACAAAGAGGTGACGACGGTGGCGGAGCGGAGCGGAGACTTAGGCGAAAGCGGACACTGGTCCCAACGACAAAGTTATATTGATAATAAATACAAGTAAGTAAGTTCAAGACATACCTGGTCCCAACGACAAAGAGGTCAAGATAAGGGACCAGGTTGTGGGGGCTGGCTTATATATACAAGGTGGAGCGTGGGAACTATGAGGTAATACTGTATAGCTCCGGCACAAGGAATGGAACTAATAGAATGGAATGGAATGTTCCGGAATGATTATTGTAGGTAGGAGGGCTTGGATGGTGTATCGTAAAGAAAGGAAAATGATAGGGGGTGGGCTCACTTCATGACATTACCCCCCTCCTTATGACCATTGCCCTCAATGGTCAAGCTTTTGCCGCCTGAGGGTGCTTTTTGTGGAATTTTCGGATAGTTGCTGGGGCGTGTTCAAGATTTGGTGCCGGTTCCCATGAGTTGTGTCCTGCATCGTAGCCTTTCCACTTTACCAAGTATTCTAGCTTCTTCCACCTAATCCGACTATCCAAGATGTCCTCGACTTCATACTCCGGCTCATCCTCATCCTCTAGATATACTGGTTCCGGTGGTGTTGCAATTTCGCCGTTTACGGTGTTCCCTCTCCAAGGGTACAATTTATCAACATGGAACACAGGATGGATGCGGTCCAGGGATAATGGGAGGTCTAAACGGTAGTCCAGGGGCCCAACCTTCTGCAAAATGGTGTAAGGTCCTAGCTGTCGATCCCCAAGTTTCTCACTGGAAAGTTGGAGCTTGATGTCCTCTGCGCTTAGCCAGACCTGATCTCCAACTTGGAATTGATGTGCCTTTCGTTTTCCCCGTTCGTAGTTTTCCTTTTGCCGTCGTTTCCCCAGGTGTAGCGCCGCCCCAGCATCCTGTCGTGCATCCCGCAGTATCTGGATGCGATCATCCACCGCCGGAATCCCACTCCGTTGTCCAATTGGAATGTTAAATAGAGGCAGATAACCATAGGTGAGTTCGAATGGGGACGTTCCAAGTGCAGAGTGGGTGCGAGAGTTAATCACAAATTCCGCCATAGGTAGGTGCTCTGCCCAGTCATCCTGGCGGCGTCCCACATAGAGTCTGAGGTATTTTTCGACTTCTTGGTTTGCCCGTTCGGTCTGTCCGTTTGCTTGGGGGTGGTACCCTGAGGTGAGGTTTGATTCGATTCCTAGGCGGGAGAGTAATGATCGCATGAGTTTTGCTGCAAACTGGGGTCCCCGGTCTGATACAAAGCGGAGGGGAAGACCATGGAGGCGAAAAATTTCGCGATAGTAGATGTCGGCCACACCTGCTGCTGTGATTGAAGTTGTACAAGGAATTGCATGGATTTGTTTACCATAAAGGTCCGTGCAGACTAGAATCGCGTCATACCCTTGCGAGTTGGGCAGCTGTGTGATCAAGTCAACTCCCACTTCTTCCCACAAGCCTGCTGGGACGTCTAGAGGTAGTGTTACTGCTCGTGGGTGTCTCTGTATCTTCTTCCTTGCACAAGTCTCGCATCCTTCAACATATTTTTCTACAAAGGATCGCAGGGTGGGCCACCAAAAGTGGGTGCTGACGAGGTCAAGGGTATTGTGAAGTCCAGGGTGGCCAGCAGAGGGGTTATCGTGGCATTGCTTGAGTACTTCTTTCCGGAGGTCATCATCTGGTGGGACATATACTCTTCCTCGGTGGTATACTAGTCCCTTGTCTTCTTCCCATTCTGCTATCCCATTGGCCAAGCGTTTGAGACCGCTTCTCCTAAGCTCTTCCAGTCCTTCCAGTACTTGGGCCTCCTTTTGAGACGCCTGTCGGATGCGGTCCTCCAGTGGGTTTTGTAGTGAGGTAGCTGCCACTTGCATGAAATGGGCTGGTTTCAGAACAATCTGTTGTCGATTATCTTCGCTATCCAGAACCTGATGTGCTGCCATACGAGAGAGAGCGTCTGCCTGAGTGTTGGACTTGCCCGGGCGGTGAGTGAGCTGGAAGTCGAATCGGGACAACCATAGTGCCCATCGCGCCTGCCGTCTACTGAGGTCTTGAGCAGAATGCCAGAATTCCAGGTTTGCGTGGTCGGTGAGAATCTCGAACGGTTGTGGTGAACCTTCCAGGAAGCTTCTCCAGTCCTTTAATGCTTCGATGATAGCGAGCATCTCTCGGTCATAGATTTCGTAGTTTCGTTCAGCTGGTTGCATGGAGGCTGATCGAAATGCCACTGGGTGCCACTGGCCGTCGTCTTGTTTCTGCATTAGGGCTCCTCCCGTAGCAAAGCCTGATGCATCTACCTCAAGTTGTGTGAGCCTATTAGGGTCCCAGAGTGCCAGTACCGGTGCTGTGATGAATGCTTCCCTTAGGGTATCGAATGCTTGTTGTTGGTGTGTCCCCCAACTGAAGCCTGTATCCTTTTTTGTTAGGTCGTTCAGAGGGCGTGCTATGCGGGCAAAGTTCCGTATGAATCGACGGTAGAAGTTAGCGAAGCCTAGGAATCCCCGTAGTTCTCGTAGATTCTTTGGGGTAGGCCAGTCGCGGACTGCAGCTACTTTTACTGGATCCATGCGCACTTCACCTTCTGATATCACTAGTCCCAAATACTCAACCTGAAGCTCCTCAAACTCGCATTTCTCTGGTCGCAGGTAGAGGTCATGTTTCTCTAGCCGCTTTAGTACCTCTCGCACCACCTGCCGGTGTTCTTGCAAATTGTTACTGAAGATGAGGATGTCATCTAGGTAGACTGCTACCTTACCAGCCGCCACTAGGTCTGAAAAGATGGAATTCATGAGCGCTTGGAAGGTAGCTGGCGAGTTGGTGAGACCGAAGAACATTACACTGGGTTCAAATAACCCTCGGTTGGTTGCAAAAGCGGCCTTCCACTCATCACCCTCCTTAATCCGGACATTGTTGTAGCCCCATCTGACGTCAAATTTGGTGAAGTACCGTGCCCCCTGTAGACGGCTGACAATGTCAGCGACCAGTGGGAGAGGATAGCGGTTCTTTAGGGTTACTTGGTTGAGTTTCCGGTAATCCTGTACGAAGCGGAGCTTCCCATCTTTCTTCTTAACAAAGAAGACGGGTGAAGACAGTGTCATGAATCAATCTTTTTCCATTATTCTTTTCTTTTATTATTCTTTTCCTTTTCTTTTATTTACTTATCTAATCACCAAAGCGCTTACACTAGCGCTTATTATATTTTCATTATCATTTAGGTTACACGCGTCAACCTTATTGTTCTCGCGTTGTCGTTTCACTTAGGCGCGACTCTCTCGTGCCTGTCAGTTCATTGACAGGACGACGTCATTATTGTTCCGCCTCCATGCTTCTTTTTATATTGCCTTATTGTTTACTCACCGAATACCTACAGCTTTACTTATGGATACGAGCGACTCTTATTGTAGGTCCTCACGGTTACGGTGCGAGACGTCTCTCACGGCTTCATATCCCATTTTGTATATAAGACTAGATATTTGGTAGTTATATTCCTTAGCTCTATTCTCGTCTATTCTCCTCGGTAGCTAGACTTGTAGTTGGGTTGTTTTATCCATCCGCTTTTTGCTTTTTCATCCTCTTGCTCATTGTCTATCGTGTGACGCCTGGTTGTCTCTTGTGAGAGCTAGCGAGTCGCTGACAGACAGTGGCGATTTTGAGGGGCGAATGTAGCCTTTTCGGAGGTTGTCATCCAGGAAGCGGTCGAGTTCACCTTGTTCATTCAATGACATTGGATAGACTTTTGTGCGCATGGTTTCCGGTGCACCTGGGATCAATTCTATAGCATGATCCCAGGGTTGGTGGTCAGGGAGGCGTTCTGAAGCAGTTTCAGAGAATACTTTTTCGAAATCGCGGTAGGGTTCTGGGACCATTTCTTCAAAGGTTTTCATGGGTTTTGTTTTGTGGGCTTGTTCCGCTAGCTGTTGGGAGTAGGTGAACCCTGCAGCACACCAGACTTCATCTGTTTGTTCGTGTAAGATTCCTGACTTCACCCATGCACGTCGGGTTCGTCGGTTTGCTCGAATGCGGTGTATGGGCGACTCTTCTGTCTCCTCATCCAGTGTGTCAAGTGGTGGTTCAGGGGTGATCACAGTTTCAATTTCCTCCGCCGTGTCTTGCTCTTCCACCTCCTCTATCGTTGTTTGTTGGGATCTGACTGTGAGTCGTCCTTTCTCCCAGTCAATATCTGGATTGGCCTTACGTAGCCAGGGGAGTCCTAAGATTAGGTCTTCACCTCCCAGATTGGTTACTAGCAAGTCTGTCCACCGTTCTTGGTTATCAACAGTCAGGGCTAGGCGTGCAAAGTGTGTGATCTGCCCTGCTCGGTTAGCAGACCCATCAATGTTAAAGACGCCAATGGGTTTCCTGAGTGGGAAGGTCCTTACACGGTGACGGGTGACAAACTCTTGGTTCAAAAATAGAGCAGTGGCTCCAGAATCAACCATGGCTGCAGTTGCTATACTGTGATTTCTTCCTCTTAGTTTTGCGTTAATTCGGAAGTGAGATGAATTGGAGTTCAATTCCGAAATAGTAGATATTTTACAAGATGGGAGAGAATCATACGCAGATGTGGAATGTATAGCGAACTGGTTTACGGGTACTCTCGATGCAGCCGAGACGGGCACCCGCTTTAAAAACCCTCCTGAGAACCTGGTGCTGGGGCCATGGCATTGGCTCTGTTAAGGAGCTCCTGGAGCTGGGCAATCTGGGTGGAGAGGTCAGGCGTAAGTGGAGACGGAGCAGTGGGAGCTGGAATGGACGCGGCAATTTGGACAGGTTCACTGGGGAAGAGGGTGAACGGTGTCGAAGCAGAAGCAGAGACTTGTTGACGGCGGGGTTGTTGGCGCTTACCCTGGCCACGTTCTAGACCCATGAACTTGTCTTGGCAGACTGATTCTAGGTGGCCTCGTCGTCCACAGTAGCGGCAAACTGTCTCCTTGTATGAGCAGTTCCTCTTTTCGTGACTCTGCGAGCCACACCCATAACACCTTCCTCTCATCTGGGCCACGAAGCTTTCTCTGCTGTTACCACTAGTGTGTGTGGCATCGACATCCATAGCATGGGAGTTGGCAGGGGGGGAGGAGATATGGGAGGTGCCTGGGTTGCGACCTGTCATGGTGGGATCGTGCAGGAACACATCCACTGAAATTGCTCGCCTGATAGCCTCCTCCAGGGTGGGAGCCAGTCCCTGGGCTATATTGACCACAATGAGATTTTGTCGGATCTCTGGGTTGAGGCCGCTATGGAAGCGTTCTCGCAGGTCGACGTCTGAAAGCCCGGTCCGATCACCAATGTCCTTGAAATTCTGTGCAAATTCCGCTACCGTTTGACCTTTTGCCTGCCTGAGATGCTGGATTGCATTCCGGGCCTCCATACCTGCATCAATGGATTCAAATCGGAGGGTGAAGGCTGTTTTGAAGTCTTCCCATCGTCCATTGAAAGGTTGTTGGTTATGGCTGAATTCTAGGAGGTATGGTGTGGCCCAGTCAGCAGCCTTGCCTGAGAAGAATCCTAGCGCTGCCTTGATCAGCTTCCCTTCGTTGCTACTCAGATCTGGTTGTTCCATTGCCCAGCTTTGATACTGAGCAATGAAGCGACGTGCTTCTGCACTACTAGAGCCTTTGAAGAGCTCAGGTTTATTCATACTGGACTTGGCTGAGGCTTTGTGGAGGTTGGCCGTGAGCTGGGCCACCTGCTCGATGAGCTGTGCCATGAGCTGGTTTGTGTTGACTTCAGAGGTCGACATAATGGATGGGGGTGCAGTGGGAGTAGGGATAAGGATGGGTGTGATCACGGTACCGTCGGAAAGGTTCTCCTCTTCACTGATGGAGTTGGCAGCAGCGTTTGGACAGGGTTGAGAACTGCAATCAGCCCAGGAGCTGCTTTTGCTGCGGTGGATGTGGGTTTGGTCTTTAGTATCAAAAGCGTGTGGGTAGGCAGAACAGTCGATAGCTTGGGCGGGCAGGCTTGGTGCGGAGGTGTCTGTAGACGTGGTGGAAGCGGAGCCTGCAAGGATAACCTAATCGGTAGGCTATCAGTGCAGTAAGGGATCTTGACCTAATGTCACAAAGAGGTGACGACGGTGGCGGAGCGGAGCGGAGACTTAGGCGAAAGCGGACACTGGTCCCAACGACAAAGTTATATTGATAATAAATACAAGTAAGTAAGTTCAAGACATACCTGGTCCCAACGACAAAGAGGTCAAGATAAGGGACCAGGTTGTGGGGGCTGGCTTATATATACAAGGTGGAGCGTGGGAACTATGAGGTAATACTGTATAGCTCCGGCACAAGGAATGGAACTAATAGAATGGAATGGAATGTTCCGGAATGATTATTGTAGGTAGGAGGGCTTGGATGGTGTATCGTAAAGAAAGGAAAATGATAGGGGGTGGGCTCACTTCATGACAGGTAGCTGGGGCAGGCATGGTAGCAGCAATGGAGGTGGAGGGCTCAGCAACAATAGATGTAGCAGCGGCAGAACGAGGGAGGGGTGTTGGAAGTCTCAAGAACTTCCTGTGGCAGACGGCTGCTAGATGACCCATTAGTCCACAGTGATTGCAGACATTGCATTCATGGTGCCCATCCACCTTGCAATGTTCTCTGGATCCACACCCATAGCATCTTCCTGTCATGGATCTGCAATAGTCTTCCACAGATTGTCCTGTAGTGGTGGCATCCACGTCCATTGCATTTGGATCGTGGGCCGGAACAAAGAGAGTAGGGGTATAGGGGCCGAATTTGGGAGTGCTTCAGGTGTATTGTTTCCCTTCCTCATCAGCACGTCTGTTCTGTCGGTTGTCAATGTGAATCGCTTCACTGATCAGTGCATTCATCAGATCTGTGTTGGTCTGTGAATTGACCAATCCATCCTTGATTCACTTTGAGAGGTGATCATAGAAGTGATCTGAAAGGCCGGCATCTGAATATCCCATCCTGCTAGTGTACTGCTTGAAGGTTGCAGCATATGTTGCCACATGGTCCTTTCCTTGCCAAAGACTTTTGAGGACACATTTGGCCTCTACCACTGGGTCTGCTGTTTCAAACCATTGCCTAAAGGTGCCAGCAAAATCAGCCCAGGTTGAGTAGAGGAGGCCAGGAGCTGGTAGTCCTGAAGCAACAGCTCGAGCAACCTGACTGATATTCTCCAAGGTGGGAGTAGCCCAAATGGCTGCATCACCATCCAGGTATGAGATGGCTGATTTGATCTTCTCCTGTTCATCACTAAGGGAACAGATACTCTGGGCCCAGAGTTCAAAGGCAGCAATGAAGCATCATGTATCATCACTATGCTTCCCGTCATATGTCTGGGGTTTACTAACACCTTTATTGGTGCTTGTCACAAAGAGGTGACAATGGTGGCGGAGCGGAGACTTGGGCGGAAGCAGACAGATACTGGTCCCAACGACAAAGTTATATTGATAATAAATACAAGTAAGTAAAAGACATACCTGGTCCCAACAACAAAGAGGTCAAGATAAGGGACCAGGCTGTGGGGGCTGGCTTATATATACGAGGGAGTGTGGGAATTATGATGTAATACTGTATAGCTCAGGCACAAGGAATGGAACGGAACTGATGGAATGGAATGGAAGGTTCCGGCATGATTATTGTAGGTAGAAGAGCTTGGATGGTGTATCATAAAGAAAGGAAAATGATAGGGGTGGCTCACTTCATGACAGTGTCAAGGACTCTACTAATAGTGGAGTCAAGGTCTGACTACAAGTCTTAGGATTGTTACCCTCGCAAAGTATTTCCCTTGGCTGTTTCCTGTGATTAACCCTGTGACCCTTTTCCAATGATCTTTTAGTGCATGATCATAACAGACTGCATCGGACCAATCAATCCATTGATCCAACTTTATCTATTTCAATCACTATCATTTGGATAGATCCCAAACCCTTATCTTGCTTTTTATCCATATTGGTTATTTGTTCTCCTATCTGCACTCCTTATCTTTACTTCCATACACAAGTAACTACTTTAGGTTATACTGTAGTGATATTGGAGATAACATGAGGTAGTATAAAGACCCCATGGGCATAGGTAGAATGCTAGTTTCAATATCAATTGGGAGTTACTCTCTCTCAGTCCTTATGACCTCCGACCTTGTTCAACCTCATTGACATCGAGTATGATACTGACTCTATCAATTGAACAAATTTTTGACTCCGGACCATGCAGCATAGTGAGGGTATTGTCAATAACAGTACCAAGGTCCATCCTCGACATCAAAGACTTTGATCCAATACTTATAGTATCTCAACTGGATTGGCGTCGGAGTTCATCAATCCGCATGTTCCTAACAGCAAGGCTTCATACATGACCTGACTGGCTGCTTACTCTGTCCAATTGACTTTGATTGGGATGACTTCACGTGAGTTTCTTTTATTCATCTCTTTACCTGTCTACATTTTTGCCCAGAATCTGCAATGAAATCCATGCTGTAGGAAGGCGCTCTGTTTTTCATGACTCTACCAGCCCCTTCTTTCTCCCTTTCATGTATCACGATGAAGTGGGTGATACTGTAAGCCCACTAGAAGGATGGCTTCAAGGGCTGCTGCTGGTTAAGGTGCGCACTCTGCTTCTATATTCAACTCTTCTCATTTTGTGGAATGTAGATGGTTGTCTTCTTGTTCAGGTCAGCGAGCTCTGTAGGAAAGGAAGTCATCAACAACGAAATCATCAATCAGTCAAGTGACGAAGAAAATGTTAATCCACAACCACTCCTAGGCACTGCTTGCCACTCCCAAAAGCGATGCAAATCGACAAAAAAAAACAGTATCTCAACTTTGGGGCCTCACATCTGTCAGTCCTCGCATGATAGCCTACGCCGCAACCTTGGTATGTCTTTTCCTAGTGCTTTTTACTCATGCTAAATCCATCTTTCAGCTTTGTTTCATCTTGTCAGATGGTCCTACTTGGGGAGCTGATGACTCCTTCCCGTATGAATCTTTTTACCATGCGATTGTGGATTTCTTTGAGGATGTGGAGGCCAGATCAGAAGATGAGCGCCGTAACAAGAGACTGCTCGACTGGTGGACTAGGTGCGTCTTCGACATCCAATCTTTTGGCAGTCATTATTAATTTGCCCTTAGAACTGTTTATGATGAAGCAGATACTACCTTGTCCAAGGTTCTGCTCAAGGACTTGAAAAACACCATCAAAACTCTCCGAGCTGGCCAGCATGCACGACACAAAGCTGCCAAAGCTTCTCGCGCAAGTGTTGCAGGCTCAGGTTCTGTAAACATTCAATCCTCTGCTACGACCTAATTTGATACATGTATTTGCTGTATCCTATACCTCGTCCAATATAAATATATCCTTTCTGCCATTTTTCGAAATGAACACATTGAGAATAGCATTTGAAAGCCAAAGAATCTATTTTACCAGAAAGGTCAGTTTATACAATTTTTCTATATACATCATATACATGGTGCGGGATGACAATGCAATCTACCCGTTGCTCACGTTTTCCCAATACCCCAACGATTTAGTGATGACTAACCCGGACTTTCAGCACCAAATTTGGGTCTCTTTTGTACGAAATTCATATACGGGATTTTGTCAAAATCGGAACCTGTTTTGTACGAATCAAACGTATCCTCCACCTGCATGAATCCGGCGTCCGAAACGGCTGCTTTGTTGATTAGAGCAGTTTTGAGGACACACATGCCAAAGCCGTTGATCTCACTAGCAGGCTATGTGAGCTCGTCCGATTAAGAGACTCTTGAGCAGCAAAGTGTACGCCCTTTCTCAATCACAGCTCCGAGGGCGGTGACTTGCCATATGTACACGTTGATATGGATGAAACTCGCGCAATGATAATCATCGTTATCTGCATCGGTGCCTCTTGTATAAAAGACGTTCGCGAATAATTTACCTTCTCCCACTACTGCTGGTTTCGGTCGTCCACATTCAAGTTTCAACACCCTCTGCTGGTCACAAAATCTCTACATTATCCACTTTCCACCCTCCGACTATTGCTCCTGTGTTCAACTTTTTTTTGTGTTTTTTTTTCAAATCGACAAAACTTATCTTCGTTTCACCTTTTGTAAGTCAATCCGCCCTTTGAACCAATATTGTCTATGCTGATATCATGAATAAGGCCCGCTTTCCTGACACGCCCGTTTGTCTTCCAAGCTCTTTGACGTTCTTACATTTTCTTCGTCTTGCCAGTCCCTTTGCAATTATGTTGTCTGTGCTCTGACTTATTAACCTTTCATAGTTATTGTTCTGCGCCGCCAACAATCATTAGCCATGCGTCTAAACATTGCCTACCTTCTTCTGGGTGTTACCTCCCTTACTTCTGCGGCTCCCATTGCCAGCAATGTGAGCTCTTTATTTTTCCTTAGAGTCGCTCGTCCACACAAGTTCTGAACCTGTGTTAGGTATCTGTTGCTATTCCGGATTCGCAAACCAATGACGTGGTAGTCGTACCTCGAGGCCCAATCTTCGATTGTGTCGCAACAGCTGGAGTCCTCGGACTCATAGCCGTCACCAGTCAATTGGTGCACGGGTACACTGCTTTCATGGAGTTCGATACAACGGTGCTTTCCGTAGGAATTCCTCCACAGAAATCCTTATCGCAGTCTCTTGCAAACGACAAGGGGCCTATAAACGTTCGGTTCTTCATCCCAGAAGGTCACGCAGGCGACACGAGATTCCACGCCAATCCAGATCGAACTCAACGGCTATATCATATTGAAGCTGTTAAGATAGTGCTTGAGTATATGTTAGGGAAGGAAGCAACCGACAGGGGATTCAAGAAGGAGGAGCAAGCGCAGTACATGGGGCTTGATCTATTTGTTGTTCGACTGAACTCCAAGTTCGTTGTCAACGACAAAGACAACTTCTTGAGACAGGAGACACCAGTTAAGATAACATGCCCATGCGATTTATGGATCAGGTATGACACATCAACCCCATTTGTGTTTAATAACTTGAAAAGTATCCTGGCATCGTTCGTCCAACTTGAGCCTATTTGTAATAACAGATACAAGAGAATACCGTTAACGATAACTTCTAATGAGATAGCGGAGATTAAAAAGAATTAATGAAATGTACATGTTGGTATTTTGACTTGATGAAATTGGAAAGCCGCGTTATAGCGGGAAAAATCGAACCACCCACTTGCACACAGTCGACGATGGTATTAGTAATACGAAAAATTCGTGAGCGGAACACAGCCCTTGGGGGAAAATTTAGTCCGGACCTGTGATTCGTGATCGCTCGTGATGTATTAGGTAATGGGTTAGAGTTTTGAGCGCACTGACTTCGGGGTTGAGCTGGTTAGGGGTGGGGGTTTGGGGGCTTGCCCCCGAGGTTAGCGGTTAGAGGACTTAGGATAGGACCCCGGAAGCTCCTACAGAATCCCGCCCGCCTAAGGGGATCTAAAATATGCTACATTTTGAGCCTAAAGTACGCTTATTTGGACAGGGATGATCACGCGAGCTTGAAAAAATCGCAAAAATGCGCTAATAAAATTCTCTTATGAATCTGAGCACAGAATGAGTATCAGAATATCTAATTTTGAGGTTTCCGAGCTGGAATTGTGATTTTGAGAGGTGGTAGTGCTGCTTTGATCTCTCACTTTGAAATCATGCACTGTTACGACCATACACTTCAATCTCGTCGGAATGATTGATCTATTGATCCAATTTACCATGTAGACTTACAACAAGGCCCTATCATTGATGTATTGCATTGATGCCATTGACTGTAGGATATCTTCGGTATTGATCATCTGATTTACTTATGTGATTCCTGGTTTATTGTTCTTTCTTATTCATTTACTTACTAATCTTTTCTATTATGATTATATTATCAAACCGAGTTGACTCTGTGATGTTACAATAGACATTGTTATATCTAGTATTACCCAAGGTAGATACTTTGTAGTATATAAGAGGTACTACCTACAACGTTGTAGTTCAGCTTTAATATCAACTTGGATTTATACTCCCTTGGTTCCTACTATCTAATACTTCATTCAACATCATCATTGACATTGAGTACAATATTGACTTCATCATTGACTTACTCTTTGACCCCAGACCATGCAGCATAGCAAGTGTCAGTGACTTGCTAGCTCTCACAAGAGACAACCAGGCATCACACAATAGATGATGAGCAAGAGGGTGAAAAGGATGGATAAAACAATTCAATACAGGTCTAGCTACCGAGGAGTATAGACGAGAATAGAGCTAAAGAATATAACTACAAAATAACCTGTCTTATATACATATAGGAAATGAAACCTGTCAGCGACTCGCTAGCTCTCTCAAAAGATAACCAGGTGTCACATGATAGTCAATGAGCAAGAGGATGGAAAAGCGATGAGGATAAAACAACCCAACTACAAGTCTAGCTACTGAGGAGTATAGACAAGAATAGAGCTAAGGAATATAACTACAAAATACTAAGTCTTATATACTAATGGGATATGAAGCCGTGAGAATCATCTCGCGCTGTAACTGTGAGGATCTACAATAAGAGTCATTCATATCCATAAGTAAGGCTGCAGGTATTCAATGAGTAAACAATAAGGCAATATAAAAAGAAGCATGGAGACAGGACAATAGTGATGTTGTCCTGTCAATGAGCTGACAGGCATGAGAGAGTTGTGCATAGGTGAAATGACAACATGAGAACAATAAGGTTGACATGTGTAATCTAGATGGAAATAAAAATATAATAAGCGCTAGTGTAAGCACTTTAGTGATTAGGTAAGTAAAGAAATGAAAAGGAAAAGAATAATAAAAGAAATGAATAATGAAAAAGAGTGTTTCATGACAAAACCATGGGAGATATCTTGCACCGTAACTGTGAGGATATACAATAAGAACTGCCTGTATCCATAAGTAAAGCTGTAGGTATTCAATGAGCAAACAATCAGGCAATATAGAAGATAATGCAGAGGTGGGACAATAATGATGATGTCCTATCAACAAGCTAACAGGCACAAGAGAGTCATGTATAGATGAAATGACAATGTGAGAATAATAAGGTTGGCACATGTAATCTAGATGGAAATGAAAACATAATGAGTGCTGGTGTAAGCACTTTAGTGATTAGGTAAATAAAAGGAAAAGAAAAGAATAATAGAAAAAGAATGTTTTCATGACATTACCCCCTCCCTAGAGCAGTGAAATAGGGATTTCAAGTCAATTCAGGGTAGTGGGTTTGGGTTTGGTCAGGTTCATATTGTGAAATTCCTTCAACTAATTGGAGGAATACGTGATGTTGGACTGGGGCTCCCAAGTGTCTTTGTGTGGGCCATACCCTTGCCATCTGACTTTCTATTTGATTCCCCTTCCTGATTTTCAGGAATCTAGGATCTCTTTGACTGTCATGAAGTGAGCCACCCCTATCATTTTGCTTTCTGTACAATACACCATCCAAGCACCCTTACTGTCATGACATGCTATACAGGATATGGTACTTACTTCATTTTCTCCTACATTTCCTCTTTTCTTTACCTTCATTACTGCTCGGACCCTTCTCCATCCTTCCATATCCTTTTACTTCCATCTATCATCCTTCAGAGCCTTCTATCACATTCCAGATACTTCTATTGGCTTCCCATGCTGTCGCTTCCTCATCCAGACACTTATATATATAGTACAGTAGTTGACACCTAGCCCACCATCTTGACCTCTTGGTCTTTGGAACTAGTTTTCCTTGTGCGACCCTAGTGATTGGCCCTTGTGCTATTGCTGTTGTCTTGATCCTTATATCTTTCAGCCTTGTGTGTGGTGCTAGCCCCATCCCTCATCTCAGTTTGTGCTTTGAGCCTGTGCTTCCTCCATGCTTTCTCCCTTCATTACCACATTAGGTCAAGATCTCTACTCATACCATCAGCCTTTCCAACTGATCCTACGAGGAGTGGAAATCGGACTTACCCAGTTCTCCACCTTTCATTGCCACTACACCTTTGTTTACGCCAGACATTGATTGTTCAGGATTTCAGCATGCATTTGATACTAAAGATCAGTGCGACGTTCATTCTAAATACAATCCAGATGAAGAACGTAATGCTTGGTTTGACTGTGATGAAAATCCTTGTCCCAACCAATACCATAACTTTGCTCCCATCACTCCAAGCAATTCAGAAAATGGATGATTCATAGTCATCCCTAGAATTCCAAGCTGAGTTCCGAGCTGGGTTGATAGACTTTCAAACCCTACCAGTGCTGTACCATCCGCTAGGTCCTCTCCTGTGCTTATCCCCACTGCTATCCTAGAACCTGAGCTAGAAACTGAAGCCAACCCTGTCACACCATCTCCAGAGCCCATCATCATCGATATCTCAGTTACACCAGAACCAGTATCCCCATCTCCTGAATCCACTCCCATCATGGCTCATCCTCCTACCACCCAAGACCTTGCTGTGCTAATTCAACAACTTGCAACACAACAGATGGTGCTACAAATGGCAGTAGCCAGCATTACTAACAACATTAGCACTGTCATGAAGTGAGCCACCCCTATCATTTTCCTTTCTTTATGATACACCATCCAAGCTCTTCTACCTACAATAATCATGCCGGAACCTTCCATTCCATTCCATCAGTTCCGTTCCATTCCTTGTGCCTGAGCTATACAGTATTACATCATAATTCCCACACTCCCTCGTATATATAAGCCAGCCCCCACAGCCTGGTCCCTTATCTTGACCTCTTTGTTGTTGGGACCAGGTATGTCTTTTACTTACTTGTATTTATTATCAATATAACTTTGTCGTTGGGACCAGTATCTGTCTGCTTCCGCCCAAGTCTCCGCTCCGCCACCATTGTCACCTCTTTGTGACAAGCACCAATAAAGGTGTTAGTAAACCCCAGACATATGACGGGAAGCATAGTGATGATACATGATGCTTCATTGCTGCCTTTGAACTCTGGGCCCAGAGTATCTGTTCCCTTAGTGATGAACAGGAGAAGATCAAATCAGCCATCTCATACCTGGATGGTGATGCAGCCATTTGGGCTACTCCCACCTTGGAGAATATCAGTCAGGTTGCTCGAGCTGTTGCTTCAGGACTACCAGCTCCTGGCCTCCTCTACTCAACCTGGGCTGATTTTGCTGGCACCTTTAGGCAATGGTTTGAAACAGCAGACCCAGTGGTAGAGGCCAAATGTGTCCTCAAAAGTCTTTGGCAAGGAAAGGACCATGTGGCAACATATGCTGCAACCTTCAAGCAGTACACTAGCAGGATGGGATATTCAGATGCCGGCCTTTCAGATCACTTCTATGATCACCTCTCAAAGTGAATCAAGGATGGATTGGTCAATTCACAGACCAACACAGATCTGATGAATGCACTGATCAGTGAAGCGATTCACATTGACAACTGACAGAACAGACGTGCTGATGAGGAAGGGAAACAATACACCTGAAGCACTCCCAAATTCGGCCCCTATACCCCTACTCTCTTTGTTCCGGCCCACGATCCAAATGCAATGGACGTGGATGCCACCACTACAGGACAATCTGTGGAAGACTATTGCAGATCCATGACAGGAAGATGCTATGGGTGTGGATCCAGAGAACATTGCAAGGTGGATGGGCACCATGAATGCAATGTCTGCAATCACTGTGGACTAATGGGTCATCTAGCAGCCGTCTGCCACAGGAAGTTCTTGAGACTTCCAACACCCCTCCCTCGTTCTGCCGCTGCTACATCTATTGTTGCTGAGCCCTCCACCTCCATTGCTGCTACCATGCCTGCCCCAGCTACCAACTTCACAAAGATTCTTCAGATGCTCAATGCTGGGCAGAAGGAATTGGCAGAGCAGATGGCAGAGTTGTGCTCAAATTTTTAAAGTGGGAACCTGCCATGGCTGCCACCTGGTTCCCTAGTCTGTATTCCTCGTCTACCTCTACCTATGCATCTATACCCTTGTGTACAATTGGTTCCGCTCAATCTAGTGATGTTTCTCACTTCTGTGTACCAATTAAGTTGCAAGGCAGATTCAAGAATACAGACAGTGCAGCTGTTATGATCGTGCACAAAGGGATTGTTGGAAATGATTGCGGGATGATTGCAGGGAAATTGCAAAGGAAATACTTCGTGAGGTAAAACGATCCTAAACTAAGTAGTCAGACCTTGACTCCACTATTAGTAGAGTCCTCGACACTTCATGTGTCCGCAAGAGAAGAAAGTAAACATGTTCCATTCACAGAAAGTACTGACAGTAGAGATGTTAAAACGATGATATGGCTAAGTGATTAATTGGTATCACTATCAAAGTGCTATCAAGGTTGATATTTAAACTAAGGAACTACCTATTCGATACTGTAGGTTTATACTAAAGGTAAGTCAGGACCGTGAAGCAATGCCATGCCTGAATGGGTTAGCTTGTAAGTAAAGAACAAAGGAAAGGATATAAAATGAATAGTGTGAATCCAATAAGGATGAGGAAAGATAACGAGTAAGTGCTTTGCGTCGGAAATCCTTCGCGAAGTAATTGCATAGTGGTAAAAGGATATAAGTGAGATATCTAGGTAGCATCACAAAGCCTCATAAAGACTTAGCTTTGCATTGATATAACAGGGAAGCTGAGGACAAACTCGGAACATTAAGGATGAAGGAATCTGATAATGTATGGAAGTATAATATCCATTTCAATACCCTCGCGGTATCTACTAACTGGGACTTGCACACCCTTAAGTGGGTTTATCAATATGGCTTGGTGAGCCATATCAAAGATGAGATGGCTTGTCTTCCGGAACCAAAGACACTGTCACAAAGAGGTGATGACAGTGGTGGAGTGGAGCGGAGACTGGGGAGGAAGCGGACAGATACTGGTCCCAATGACAAAGTTATATTGATAATAAATACAAGTAAGTAAGTAAAAGACATACCTGGTCCCAATGACAAAGAGGTCAAGATAAGGAACCAGGTTGTGGGGGCTGGCTTATATATACAAGGTGGAGTGTGGGAACTATGATGTAATACTGTATAGCTCAGGCACAAGGAATGGAATGGAACTGATGGAATGGAATGGAAGGTTCCGGAATGATTATTGTAGGTAGGAGAGCTCGGATGGTGTATCATAAGGAAAGGAAAATGATAGGGGTGGCTCACTTCATGACATTACCCCCCTCCTTATGACCATTGCCCTCAATGGTCAAGCTTTTGCCACCTGGGGGTGCTTTTTGTGGAATTTTTGGATAGTTGTAGGGGCGTGTTCAAGATTTGGTGCAGGTTCCCATGAGTTGTGGCCTGCATCGTAGCCTTTCCACTTTACCAAATACTCTAATTTCTTCCACCTAATCCGACTATCCAAGATGTCCTTGACTTCATACTCTGGCTCATCCTCATCCTCTAGGTATACTGGTTCCGGTGGTGTTGCAATTTCACCATTGATGGTGTTCCCTCTCCAAGGGTACAATTTATTGACGTGGAACACAGGGTGGATGCGGTCTAGTGACAGTGGGAGGTCTAAACAGTAGTCCAAAGGGCCAACCTTCTCCAAAATCACATATGGTCCTAGCTGTTGATCCCCTAGTTTCTCACTGGATAGTTGAAGCTTGATGTCTTCTGCGCTTAGCCAGACCTGATCTCCAACTTGGAACTGATGTGCCTTTCGTTTTCCCCGTTCGTAGTTTTCCTTTTGCTGTCTTTTCCCCAGGTGTAGCGCCGCCCCAGCATCCTGTCATGCATCTTGCAGTATCTGGATGCGATCATCCACCGCCGGAATCCCACTCCGTTGTCCAACTGGAATGTTAAATAGAGGCAGGTAACCATATGTGAGTTCAAAAGGGGATGTTCCCAGTGCTGAGTGGGTGTGGGAGTTAATCACAAATTCTGCCATGGGCAGGTGTTCTGCCCAGTCATCCTGACGGCATCCCACATAGAGCCTGAGGTACTTTTCGACTTCTTGGTTTGCCCGTTCAGTCTGTCCATTTGCTTGGGGGTGGTATCCTGAGGTGAGGTTTGATTTGATTCCTAGGCGGGAGAGTAGTGATCACATGAGTTTTGCTGCAAACTGGGGTCCCTGGTCTGATACAAAGCAGAGAGGAAGACCATGGAGGTGAAAATTTTCACAATAGTAGATGTCGGCCACACCTGCTGCTGTGATTGAGGTTGTACAGGGAATTGCATGGATTTGTTTACCATAGAGGTCAGTGCAGACTAGAATCACATCATACCCTTGCGAGTTGGGCAGCTGTGTGATCAGGTCAACTCCCACTTCTTCCCACAAGCCTGCTGGGACATCTAGGGGTAGTGTTACTGCTCGTGGGTGTCTCTGTATCTTCTTCCTAGCACAAGTCTCACATCCTTCAATGTATTTTTCTACAAAGGATCGCAGGGTGGGCCACCAAAAGTGGGTGCTGACGAGGTCAAGGGTATTGTGAAGTCCAGGGTGGCCAGCAGAGGGGGTTGTCATGGCATTGTTCATTGCTGCTGTTATATCTATGCAAGCTAAGTCATTACGAAGCTTTGCAATTCATTCCGCTACTTAGATATATTACTTATATCTTTTTACCACTATGCAATTACTTCACGAAGGAATTCTGACGCGAAGTAATTACTCATTATCTCTTTTTATCCTTATCGGATTCACACTATTCCTTTTATATCCCTTCCTTTGTTCTTTACTTATGAGCTAACCCATTTGGGCATGGCATTGCTTCGCGATCCTGACTTGGCTTTAGTATAAACCTACAGTATCGAATAGGTAGTTCCTTAGTTTAAATATCAACCTTGATAGCACTTTGATAGTGATACCAATTAATCACTTAGCCATATCATCGTTTTAACATCTCTACTGTCAGTACTTTCTGTGAATGGAACATGTTTACTTTCTTCTCTTGCGGACACATGAAGTGTCGAGGACTCTACTAATAGTGGAGTCAAGGTCTGACTACTTAGTTTAGGATCGTTTTACCTCACGAAGTATTTCCTTTGCAATTTCCCTGCAATCATCCCGCAATCATTTCCAACAATCCCTTTGTGCACGATCATAACAGCTGCACTGTCTGTATTCTTGAATCTGCCTTGCAACTTAATTGGTACACAGAAGTGAGAAACATCACTAGATTGAGCGGAACCAATTGTACACAAGGGTATAGATGCATAGGTAGAGGTAGACGAGGAATACAGACTAGGGAACCAGGTGGCAGCCATGGCAGGTTCCCACTTTAAAAATTTGAGCACAACTCTGCCATCTGCTCTGCCAATTCCTTCTGCCCAGCATTGAGCATCTGAAGAATCTTTGTGAAGTTGGTAGTGTCACAAAGAGGTGACGACGGTGGCGGAGCGGAGCGGAGACTTAGGCGAAAGCGGACACTGGTCCCAACGACAAAGTTATATTGATAATAAATACAAGTAAGTAAGTTCAAGACATACCTGGTCCCAACGACAAAGAGGTCAAGATAAGGGACCAGGTTGTGGGGGCTGGCTTATATATACAAGGTGGAGCGTGGGAACTATGAGGTAATACTGTATAGCTCCGGCACAAGGAATGGAACTAATAGAATGGAATGGAATGTTCCGGAATGATTATTGTAGGTAGGAGGGCTTGGATGGTGTATCGTAAAGAAAGGAAAATGATAGGGGGTGGGCTCACTTCATGACATTACCCCCCTCCTTATGACCATTGCCCTCAATGGTCAAGCTTTTGCCGCCTGAGGGTGCTTTTTGTGGAATTTTCGGATAGTTGCTGGGGCGTGTTCAAGATTTGGTGCCGGTTCCCATGAGTTGTGTCCTGCATCGTAGCCTTTCCACTTTACCAAGTATTCTAGCTTCTTCCACCTAATCCGACTATCCAAGATGTCCTCGACTTCATACTCCGGCTCATCCTCATCCTCTAGATATACTGGTTCCGGTGGTGTTGCAATTTCGCCGTTTACGGTGTTCCCTCTCCAAGGGTACAATTTATCAACATGGAACACAGGATGGATGCGGTCCAGGGATAATGGGAGGTCTAAACGGTAGTCCAGGGGCCCAACCTTCTGCAAAATGGTGTAAGGTCCTAGCTGTCGATCCCCAAGTTTCTCACTGGAAAGTTGGAGCTTGATGTCCTCTGCGCTTAGCCAGACCTGATCTCCAACTTGGAATTGATGTGCCTTTCGTTTTCCCCGTTCGTAGTTTTCCTTTTGCCGTCGTTTCCCCAGGTGTAGCGCCGCCCCAGCATCCTGTCGTGCATCCCGCAGTATCTGGATGCGATCATCCACCGCCGGAATCCCACTCCGTTGTCCAATTGGAATGTTAAATAGAGGCAGATAACCATAGGTGAGTTCGAATGGGGACGTTCCAAGTGCAGAGTGGGTGCGAGAGTTAATCACAAATTCCGCCATAGGTAGGTGCTCTGCCCAGTCATCCTGGCGGCGTCCCACATAGAGTCTGAGGTATTTTTCGACTTCTTGGTTTGCCCGTTCGGTCTGTCCGTTTGCTTGGGGGTGGTACCCTGAGGTGAGGTTTGATTCGATTCCTAGGCGGGAGAGTAATGATCGCATGAGTTTTGCTGCAAACTGGGGTCCCCGGTCTGATACAAAGCGGAGGGGAAGACCATGGAGGCGAAAAATTTCGCGATAGTAGATGTCGGCCACACCTGCTGCTGTGATTGAAGTTGTACAAGGAATTGCATGGATTTGTTTACCATAAAGGTCCGTGCAGACTAGAATCGCGTCATACCCTTGCGAGTTGGGCAGCTGTGTGATCAAGTCAACTCCCACTTCTTCCCACAAGCCTGCTGGGACGTCTAGAGGTAGTGTTACTGCTCGTGGGTGTCTCTGTATCTTCTTCCTTGCACAAGTCTCGCATCCTTCAACATATTTTTCTACAAAGGATCGCAGGGTGGGCCACCAAAAGTGGGTGCTGACGAGGTCAAGGGTATTGTGAAGTCCAGGGTGGCCAGCAGAGGGGTTATCGTGGCATTGCTTGAGTACTTCTTTCCGGAGGTCATCATCTGGTGGGACATATACTCTTCCTCGGTGGTATACTAGTCCCTTGTCTTCTTCCCATTCTGCTATCCCATTGGCCAAGCGTTTGAGACCGCTTCTCCTAAGCTCTTCCAGTCCTTCCAGTACTTGGGCCTCCTTTTGAGACGCCTGTCGGATGCGGTCCTCCAGTGGGTTTTGTAGTGAGGTAGCTGCCACTTGCATGAAATGGGCTGGTTTCAGAACAATCTGTTGTCGATTATCTTCGCTATCCAGAACCTGATGTGCTGCCATACGAGAGAGAGCGTCTGCCTGAGTGTTGGACTTGCCCGGGCGGTGAGTGAGCTGGAAGTCGAATCGGGACAACCATAGTGCCCATCGCGCCTGCCGTCTACTGAGGTCTTGAGCAGAATGCCAGAATTCCAGGTTTGCGTGGTCGGTGAGAATCTCGAACGGTTGTGGTGAACCTTCCAGGAAGCTTCTCCAGTCCTTTAATGCTTCGATGATAGCGAGCATCTCTCGGTCATAGATTTCGTAGTTTCGTTCAGCTGGTTGCATGGAGGCTGATCGAAATGCCACTGGGTGCCACTGGCCGTCGTCTTGTTTCTGCATTAGGGCTCCTCCCGTAGCAAAGCCTGATGCATCTACCTCAAGTTGTGTGAGCCTATTAGGGTCCCAGAGTGCCAGTACCGGTGCTGTGATGAATGCTTCCCTTAGGGTATCGAATGCTTGTTGTTGGTGTGTCCCCCAACTGAAGCCTGTATCCTTTTTTGTTAGGTCGTTCAGAGGGCGTGCTATGCGGGCAAAGTTCCGTATGAATCGACGGTAGAAGTTAGCGAAGCCTAGGAATCCCCGTAGTTCTCGTAGATTCTTTGGGGTAGGCCAGTCGCGGACTGCAGCTACTTTTACTGGATCCATGCGCACTTCACCTTCTGATATCACTAGTCCCAAATACTCAACCTGAAGCTCCTCAAACTCGCATTTCTCTGGTCGCAGGTAGAGGTCATGTTTCTCTAGCCGCTTTAGTACCTCTCGCACCACCTGCCGGTGTTCTTGCAAATTGTTACTGAAGATGAGGATGTCATCTAGGTAGACTGCTACCTTACCAGCCGCCACTAGGTCTGAAAAGATGGAATTCATGAGCGCTTGGAAGGTAGCTGGCGAGTTGGTGAGACCGAAGAACATTACACTGGGTTCAAATAACCCTCGGTTGGTTGCAAAAGCGGCCTTCCACTCATCACCCTCCTTAATCCGGACATTGTTGTAGCCCCATCTGACGTCAAATTTGGTGAAGTACCGTGCCCCCTGTAGACGGCTGACAATGTCAGCGACCAGTGGGAGAGGATAGCGGTTCTTTAGGGTTACTTGGTTGAGTTTCTGGTAATCCTGTACGAAGCGGAGCTTCCCATCTTTCTTCTTAACAAAGAAGACGGGTGAAGACAGTGTCATGAATCAATCTTTTTCCATTATTCTTTTCTTTTATTATTCTTTTCCTTTTCTTTTATTTACTTATCTAATCACCAAAGCGCTTACACTAGCGCTTATTATATTTTCATTATCATTTAGGTTACACGCGTCAACCTTATTGTTCTCGCGTTGTCGTTTCACTTAGGCGCGACTCTCTCGTGCCTGTCAGTTCATTGACAGGACGACGTCATTATTGTTCCGCCTCCATGCTTCTTTTTATATTGCCTTATTGTTTACTCACCGAATACCTACAGCTTTACTTATGGATACGAGCGACTCTTATTGTAGGTCCTCACGGTTACGGTGCGAGACGTCTCTCACGGCTTCATATCCCATTTTGTATATAAGACTAGATATTTGGTAGTTATATTCCTTAGCTCTATTCTCGTCTATTCTCCTCGGTAGCTAGACTTGTAGTTGGGTTGTTTTATCCATCCGCTTTTTGCTTTTTCATCCTCTTGCTCATTGTCTATCGTGTGACGCCTGGTTGTCTCTTGTGAGAGCTAGCGAGTCGCTGACAGAAGAATAGAGCTTCTACCACATACCACCCGTCACAACAAAAACTTTTACAAACTTGCCTAGGATTCAACACACCGTTGGAAACTAGTTTTCTCGATACGTTACACATTTTCATTTTTACCAAACACGCTCATCCCCTCCCTTCCTATAAACCAACATGACTGATCGGTCGATACATGCGCCCGACCCAGCAGAAGTCGCTACTGTCACTTCTAGTCCACGCCGGGTGTTTGTCAATACACCAGGAAACTACGATGGCGACCCCGCCACCTACCGGCCATGGCGACGACGA
This sequence comes from Lentinula aciculospora, assembly GCA_028011355.1. NCBI lineage: Eukaryota > Fungi > Basidiomycota > Agaricomycetes > Agaricales > Omphalotaceae > Lentinula > Lentinula aciculospora. The sequence continues at coordinate 40,787 of JAOTPV010000141.1, forward strand.
ATGATGGCTTACGTCTCCGAGCTAACGGAGACAAAGCAGGTCGACAATTCCCACCGAGTCACGACCATCATCATGTCCTTCCTGGTCGGAGGAAAAGCCGATGAATGGGCTCAGGTCTACTCGGATGACCATTTCGATATCGACAGAGGGACATGGGACATTACAGGGAAGCAGCTCATTGACGACATGGACAGGGAGTTCACGAACGTCGCGAAGGAGAAGGAAGCCCGTGACAAACTAACTTATATACGACAGGGGAAGTCCTCGGCCAGTGACTTCTTCAAAGAGTTCGAATTGTTGCTGAAAGATGCCGGGTACAAGAAGGACGAGTCGCACGTCCTTACCCTAGCGGAGAGGGCGGTTGATCACACCCTTTTATACGACATCATTAAGGGACGGACGGAGCCCTTTGAAGACTATAAGGAGTTGAAGAAGGTAGTCACAGGGGCTGACAACGTAAGGCGGCAGTGGGCCGAACAGAAGAGAGGTTACGGGTATGCGGGGTGGTGGAACGCTAACCCACAGGGACAGAGTCGTGGACAGTCGTCCACTCAGCAGAACCGACAGGAGCCGAAAGTAGCTCCGAAGGTAGAATATTCGGCGACACCGAGAAGAGATGCTACCGGCACCACGTTCGGAGGAACGGGCAGGCCGATGGACATCGACCAAGCGAGAGAGAAGCATCTGTGCTTCAACTGTGGCGAGCCAGGCCACATGGGCAGGAACTGCCCGCACAAGAGAAAGGCGGTAGTCAGAGGTATTATGTTGAATATGAGTGAGCAGGAACGTACGGACTTTATTAATGATTTGGGTTTTCCAAAGGCTCCGCAGTAGATATAGGTCTGCAGGAGCCTTCGCACACGGACATTTCGGAGTTTGTTGATAATGGCATTGACTATGTAATCAGTACAGGTACTAAACAGAAAAACGCCTCCACCTTCATCCACAAAACCGAAAAACCCGAAAAACCTATACGGTACAAACCTAACACTGCTGAATGGCTAACTCAGAGAGTTAGAGAAGACCAGATCCCGAGAGCAGTGGGATTATTACGAACTTGGATGCCCTTTTCCCGGGAGAAAGAAGCCTCGGAAGAAACCGTCATGGACATACGAAAACGGAACTGGAAAACAGCAGTCACCGCCATCCGGAGTCTCAAAAACAAAAGGAGTTATGTTCGTGGGACACGCGGCAAAAGTCTGAGACTCCCAGCAATACTCGAAACACTGGAAGATGCTCGACAAATCGTCACAGAAGGACTCCTCGACAGTGGAGCTACTGGTTCCTGTATCGACTCAGAATTCGTCAAACGGCACAACCTTGTTATGAAAGACTTACCGATCAAAACCCCTGTCTACAATGCAGACGGTACACTCAATGATTCCGGATCAATAGACAAGTATGTCGAGATCCGGATGACCATCGGTGATCATTCAGAGATCGTCCAATTCGGAGTAGTAAGTCTAGGAAAGAATAATATCTTTCTAGGACTAGACTGGCTACGACACCACAACCCGAGTATCGACTGGAATACATCTGAACTAACCTTTGACAGGTGTCCAACAAGATGTGGTTACAACCCACACTTTTGGACACCAGAGGATACCCATTCTAGAGCGGCATTACAGGAAGGCGAACAGCTTTTCCTGTTTGACTGGGACAGGTATGTTCACAAGCAGGTACAGTCGAGGAATTGGACGGAAAAACAAGCCAGAGAGGAAACAGCCCAAGAGTTCGACACTTCCAAGCCCTACATCGAAAAGTACCCCGATGTTTTCAGCCAGAAGGAATTCGACCAACTACCACAACGACGTCCTTGGGACCACGCTATCGACCTAACGCCAGGTTCTAAACCTTTAGATTGCAAGGTGTACCCATTAAACCCAAAGGAACAAGAGGCGCTCGACAAGTTTCTTGAAGAAAACCTTCGAACTGGACGAATCCGACCTTCGACTTCGCAGATGGCGTCTCCCTTCTTCTTCGTTAAAAAGAAAGATGGCACCTTACGACTGGTACAAGATTATCGTAAACTGAACGAGATGACGGTTAAAAACCGGTATCCACTTCCTCTCATTCAGGAGCTAATCGATCGTTTAAAAGGCGCTAAAATCTTCACGAAGATGGATATCAGATGGGGATTCAACAACATCCGCATAAAGGAAGGTGACGAATGGAAAGCGGCTTTTCGAACTAACCAGGGGTTATTCAAACCGACCGTCATGTTCTTCGGACTCACCAACTCTCCTGCGACGTTCCAAGGTTTCATGAACCACATCCTGCGAGACCTCATCAATAAAGGTCATGTTATTGTTTACATGGACGACATACTGATTTTTACCGACGGTATAGAAGAACATCGACAAATCGTAGAACAAGTACTCGACATTCTACGGGAACACAAGTTGTTCCTTAAACCCGAAAAGTGTTCTTTCGAAAAACCGGTTATAGACTACCTCGGTATTATCATTGGTAATGGAACTATTCACATGGATCCCAAGAAAGTTCAATCCGTTCGAGAATGGATTACTCCACGAAAGAAGCGCGACGTCCAGCAGTTTCTAGGATTCTGCAACTTCTTCCGGCGATTCATTCGTGGGTTCAGCCTGGTAGCAAAGCCACTAACACAGCTCACGGGAAATGGGACTTGGAAGTGGGAGAAAGGTCAAGAGGAGGCGTTTGAGGAGCTGAAACGCCGTATTTGTGAGGAAGTCGTTTTGTTGATTCCTCGTAACCACGGGAAATTCAGGGTGGAAGCTGACTCGTCCGATTATGCCAATGGCGCCGTTTTGTCCCAGTTCGTTGATGGTAGATGGTATCCCATTGCCTTTCGTTCTCGTTCCCTCAATGAGGTTGAGCGTAATTACGAGATTTACGACAAAGAACTTATGGCAATTATGGACTCCCTCGACGACTGGAGGCAATATTTACTAGGTGCGGAGGAACAGATTGAGATTTATACGGATCACGCAAACCTCCAGTACTTCAAGAAGCCGCAGAAACTCAACCGACGACAAGCGCGCTGGGTACTGGAATTAGCGGAGTATAACTTCGATCTCGTTCACAAACCTGGTAAATCGATGACGAAAGCTGACGCCCTGTCGAGGATGACAGGTCTTGAGACGGGGGACAAGGACAACGAGAACATCGTTCTCCTGAAACCGGAACTTTTTATTCAAGCTCTCGACCTATCGGCTCCCGAAGATCTCCTGTTATCAGAGATCCGAAAGAGTAGAAACCAAGTAGACCGAACTGTACAGGAGGCCCTCGCTGCGAAAAATCCAGAGTGGACTGAGACCGACAAAGTCATTACCTGGAAAGGGCGTGTTTATGTACCGAAAAACCGCCTACTCCGGTCCAAAATAATCACTCAGTACCACGATACACCGCTAGCGGGACATCCAGGACAGTACAAGACCACGGAGTTGATTACTCGGGACTACTGGTGGCCAGGAGTGACACGAGATGCAGGGAAATACGTCGAAGGATGCGAGAAATGCCAGGCGACAAAGTCACGTCGTACCAAACCAGTAGGACAACTTCATCCACATGCGGTACCGAGTGAACCATGGCAAATAATCGGCACCGATATGATAGGGGAACTACCGGAATCGGGAGGATATAACGCCATATCGGTGTTTATTGATCATTTTTCCAAAAGACTACGACTTGTTCCATCGCACACTACAGTCACATCAGAGGGAATGGCAAAAATCTATCGGGATCGTATTTTTTCTATCCACGGCATTCCACGAAAAATAGTACATGATCGAGGACCGCAATATCATTCTCGTTTCATGAAGGAACTCTACCGTCTTTTAGGAATAGAAGCAAACTACACCACGGCGTATCACCCACAGACCAACGGCCAGACGGAACGAACAAATCAGGAGATAGAACATTATCTCCGTTTGTTCATTAGTTATCATCAAAATGACTGGCATGAGTGGTTACCGCTTGCAGAATTTGCCTATAACGATCGAGTACACTCTGCGACGAAGGTTTCCCCATTCTATGCTGACAACGGTAGACATCCCTATAAAGGCACGGCACCTCAAATGACTTCGGACAACCCCACAGCACAGGCGTTTGCAGATGGAATGAGGAAGGTTCGAGACGAAGTAGGAGCGGCCTTAGGAAAGGCCAACGAGGACATGAAGAAGTTTTATGACCGAAAGCGAAGAGTTGGAATAGAGTACAAGCCAGGAGATAAGGTCTGGCTTGAGGGAACTAACTTATCGACAGACCAGCCGATGAAAAAGTTAGGAGATAAACGGTTTGGACCGTTTACAGTTCAGAAAAAGATAGGTGCTAGTTCCTATAAACTAGATATTCCCTCTACGTGGAAACGTATCCATAACGTTTTCAACGAAGTCCTTCTCACTCCCTATAGAGAACCGCAATTTCCCTCTCAACCACGAAACACTCGTCCACCTCCTGTCGTCGTAGGAGAAGAAGAGGAATTCGAAGTCGAGGAGATTCTCGACTCACGAAAGGTAGGAAAAGGGATCAAGTACAAGGTCAGGTGGCGAGGTTACGGACCACATGAAGACACTTGGGAACCTCGGTCCAACATCACCCATTCCTCCGATTTGTTGAAGGAATTCCATGATAAAAACTGTCGTGACACGGTACTTACATCATTTTCCTTACGTTTCTTTTCGTTCACGTGCTTTCTTTCCTTTCATCACATGATCGTGTTTATGACTGTTCATCCCTTCTCACCTGATACCATCTTTCCCATTGTTCTCTCCAATCCTTCTCGCGCTGTCGCTCCATTATTGTTCCCTGGAATCATTCCCATTCGCTCCTCTTTAAATCCCTCTCACGCTGTCGCTCTGTTATTATCTACTGGAACTATTCCCATTCGCTCCTCCCTATTCCTTCTCGCACTTTGCTCTGGAACTATTCCCATTCGCTCTTCATCTTTGCGCTCTTGCACTCTTATCTTCTCACCTCTGTTTATTATCTTCACGCTCCACCGTTTACATTCTTATTCGTTCTCAGCTCTTATTGTCAGACGAGTATATATAGTACCGTAGTTAGCTCCTAGTTCCCTATCTCGACCTCTTGGTCATTGGGGACTAGGTTCGTCACTGTATCTCTGTCTTTGCTACATTCAATACTAACTTGGTCATTGGGGACTAGCTTGCCTTACTTGAACCCTTGTGATTTGGCCCTTCGTGCCGTCACTGCTGTTGAGATCACTCTATCCTTTCCGCCTTAGTGCACTAGTGTTGTCGCTGTCAAGGGCTTCGCTAGTTGTGTTTTGGCTTGTGCTTGTGCTTGTGCTTTTGCTCCGTCGTCTCTGTCCTCGTCGCCACATTAGGTCGAGATCTCAAACTCGTACCATCAGCTGTTCCACCTGATCCTACGAGGTGTGGAAATCGGTGCTATCCGATCTTCCACCTCCAATTGTCATCACGCCTTCTTTCGGACTCTCCACCGACTGTACCACTCTTTACCATTCGTACGACACCACCGAGAACTGTGATTCTCATCGAGTTCCATCGGAAACAGGAACCTGGGAAAGCTGTGATTCTAACCCGTGCCCAAACCGTTATCAAACACCTATAGAAATCCCTGATATCTATTCTGAAAACGGTCGCTTTATCACCATCCCAGCTCAACCAGCTCCATCACCGGTTCAACGTTCCTCTAGAGTAGGACGATCTTCTACCTCACAACAAAGACCTATAATCCGGTCCGAACCCATTGTCCGACCAGTCTCACCTGTTATCGAAACCGTACCAGAATCAGAACCGACACCTATTGAAGCCGATCCTATCGCACCGAGATCACCTTCCCCCGAGCCTATTATTGTTGACACTGCCACTCCCACTGTATCGAGATCACCTTCCCCTGCACCTATCACCGTTACAAACCCCGCACCTGCCGCTACCATGTCTACCCCTACTCTTGCCGACCTCACTTTGCTTATCGGACAGCTTGCCCAAAATCAGAAGGATCTCCAGGCCGAGGTCACCAAAATTGCTAGCAACATGAGCACCACCAAGGGTGTTGCCAAACCCCAGAACTACGATGGGAAACGTAGTGATGACGCGCGCCGCTTCTTAGCTGCATTTGAACTTTGGTCGGAAGGTATCGCCTCTTTGAAAGACGATAAGGCGCAGATCAAATCCGCTATTTCCTTCTTGGAAGGAGACGCTGCTATCTGGGCCACTCCTATTTCGGAAAACATTAGCAATGTTGCACGCAAAGTCCCAAACATCACCCTTGCCTATGGCACATGGCAGGCCTTCAAAGACGCCTTTAAAGGGCGTTTTGAGACGGTCAATGCAGTTGTAGACGCCAAACTGATCCTGAAGCGCCTCTGGCAAAACAAAGACAGTGTAGCCGCTTACGCTTCTGCCTTTAGGCAGTACTCATCCCGTACCGGATACTCGGACCTTGATTTGAAGGACCGTTTTTATGAGCACCTGGCTGATCGCATCAAGGACTCCCTAGTCTTTGTTGAAAAACCCATTCATACGTTGGATGAGCTCATTGATGAGTGTATTAGGATTGATACTCGCCAGACCGAACGTGCTCAGGAGAAAACACGATCCACCAATCTGGTCACTGGATCTAGGGCCACACCTATCAGCTCCTTCAATCCCATTCCGTTCTCCGCCCCTGCTCGTGACCCCTTTGCCATGGACGTCGACGCCACCAGCACCGGCCGCTCTGCCGATGACTACCGGAAGTTCATGACGGGCCGCTGCTATGGATGCGGATCCAAGTCTCACCGCAAGGCTGAAGGAAACCATGAGCGTGACATCTGTAACCACTGCGGACTTACAGGCCATCTGGCCAGTGTCTGTCGCAGGAAGTTCATGGGACTCCAGAGGCCTACCACCACTCGCGCCGCTGCTACATCTAACGAGCCATCTACTTCCACCATTGCTGCTACCGCTCCCGCCCCGACCGTTGATTTTGCTCAAATCTTCCAACAGCTTGCTGCCAATCAGAAGGCGCTTGCTGAACAAATCTCCGAGATGCGCCAGAATTTTTAAATTGGGAACCCGCCACGGCTGCCGCCTGGTTCCCTGAATTGTACTCTAAATCGTCATCTATTTATGCTTCTATCTCCTCATGTACTATCGGTTCTATGCAATCCAGTGATCTTTCTCATTTTCGCGTACCGATTAAGTTACAAGGCAGATTCAAGAGTACAAACAGCGCAGCAATGATCGACTCTGGAGCAACTGGTTTATTCCTTCACCAACGTTTTGTGGATAAACACCAAATCTTCACCCGACCTCTCCTTCACCCCATCACACTCTATAACATTGACGGTTCCCTTAATACAGCTGGTAAAATCACTCACTCTGCCCGGCTTTTCTCCACGGTCGACGGTAACAAGCCCCAACTCCTTGAATACCTTATCACCAATCTCGGGTCTGACGACATCATTCTCGGACTCCCCTGGCTTCGAAAGGTCAATCCAACTATCAACTGGAAGGAAGGACGGCTGGCTATTCCCATTCCCAGTAAGGTACCTCACTCCATGACTATCGAGGAAGTTCCGGAATCAAAGGAAAGTAACATTGGAGGAACTACTGAGAATATTTTGGAAATCAATCCCGATAAGCTCCCGCTCCCACCTCCTCTAGATGAGGCTGACGACTTAACGGAAATTCATGAGTATGAGGATACTCCACCTCTCTATCGGCTTACTGGCAATCGGAAACGGAGAAGAGCACTGCTACGATCTGGTATTATCAGTCATACAACGGATGAGCTTTGGTGTGCCGCGGGTATACCTACTCTCAGCAGCTTGCCGAAGCAGCTCATAAGGAGAAGCCGCAGAAGTCTTTTGGCGAAATGGTTCCGTCGGTCTATCACATACACTCCAAGGTTTTCTCTGAAAAGGAATCGGAACGCCTACCAGATCACAAACCATGGGATCATGCTATCGACCTGAAGCCTGATGCACCGGAAACCATGCGAACCAAGATCTATCCTATGTCACGAAACGAGCAGGAGGAACTAGACCGATTCTTGGAGGACAACTTGCGCAAAGGCTACATCCGTCCCTCTAAATCTCCTTTAGCATCACCGGTCTTCTTCGTCAAAAAGAAGGACGGGAAACTCCGGTTTGTGCAAGATTATCGACGTCTGAACGAGTACACTATCAAAAACCGATATCCTCTCCCTCTGGTCACAGATATTATCAGTCAGCTACGAAAGGCCAAAATCTTCACCAAAATGGATGTACGCTGGGGATACAACAACGTCAGGGTTAAAGAAGGACACGAGTGGAAGGGAGCATTTACCACTAACCGAGGACTCTTTGAGCCGCTGGTTATGTTCTTTGGGTTAACAAATTCTCCCGCTACGTTCCAAGCCCTTATGAACTCCATATTTGCTGATTTGATTGCATCCGGCAAAGTAGCAGTATATCTGGACGACATTTTGGTCTTCACCGAAACCCTAGAGGAACACCGCACGGTAGTCAACGAAGTTCTTACTCGACTCGCTAAGCATGATCTCTATCTCCGCCCCGAAAAATGTGAATTCGAGAGGAACTCTATCGAATACTTGGGATTGGTCATCAGTGAAGGAGAAGTACGCATGGATCCAGTAAAGATCGAGGCAGTCAAAAACTGGCAGCCCCCCACTTCGCTACGTGAACTTCGAGGTTTTCTAGGTTTTGCTAACTTCTATCGGAGATTCATCGAAGGTTTTGCAAAGCGGGCTCGACCACTTAACGACCTCACACGGAAAGACATCAAATGGGACTGGGGAACTACACAGCAAGAGGCTTTCCAGTCTCTAAAGGACGCCTTCACCTCTGCACCGATTCTCGTTCTATGGGATCATACCAAATCAACTCGGATCGAAGTAGATGCTTCAGGATTTGCAACCGGAGGGACACTATCTCAGCTACAGGAAGATGGACTTTGGCACCCCGTTGCTTACCGCTCTGCTTCCATGAACCCCGCTGAACGTAACTACGAAATCTATGATCGAGAGATGCTAGCTATCATTGAGGCTCTCAAAGATTGGCGCAACTTCTTAGAAGGATCCCCGGAGTCATTCGAAATTATCACCGATCATCAGAACCTCGAATTTTGGAGAACAGCACAGGACCTTACTCGACGACAGGCCCGATGGGCCCTATGGCTTTCTCGGTTTGATTTCCGTCTCAAACACCGTCCTGGAAAATCCAATACCCAAGCTGATGCTCTGTCCCGTATGTCTCAGCATGAAGTCATGGACGCCGACGACAACAAGGAACAAACAGTGCTTCGACCGGAACACTTTCTCAACGCATCCTCCATGGTCCTCCTTCAGAACCCCCTACTCGACCGTATTCGTCAAGTCAGTGAAAGGAAGCTGAGGTTCTTGAGGGTTGAGGAAGATTAAAGGCCCACAGACCCTTAAAGGAGGATTAGCGGACTGGAAGGAGGAAAATGGTTTGGTCTATTACCGAAACAAAGTTTACGTTCCACCAGATCCAACCTTACGAAAGGCCGTGCTGGAACAGTGCCACGACGCTCCTACTGCAGGTCACCCTGGCAGACATGGAACTCTGGAATTAGTCAATCGGCTCTACTGGTGGCCTGGAATGCGCTCTTTTGTGGACAAATACGTGGAAGGATGTGATACTTGCCAGCGTAAACGCCTGAATCCCCATCACTCCTCCCCACTTCAACCTCTCCCAGTCCCGGACGGTCCTTGGCAGGATATCGGAGTAGATCTCATTGGAGAGCTTCCAATGACGCAAGATGGTCACAACGCCATTATCACCTTTGTCGACCACTACACCAAGATGGTTCACTGTTTCCCTACTACCACCGAAATCACCGCTGATGGGGTAGCCGACTTCTTCTATCGAGAGATCTTTCGCTTACATGGACTCCCCCGCCGATTCATCTCTGATCGAGGACCACAGTTTGCCGCTGACGTCATGCGACAACTTCTGAAACGTCTCGGAGTAGGTTCAGCCCTTACAACTGCATACCATCCAGAAACCAATGGACAAACCGAACGCGCTAATCAAGAGATTGAGTGTTACATACGCATGTACATCAGTCGTCGTCAGGATGATTGGGATCACCTACTCCCTACTGCTGAATTCGTCATGAACGCCCGAATCCATTCCGCTCACGACCACTCCCCCTTTGAGACCCTCTACGGGTATACACCGGACTTCACCATACCTCCCGCTGTTTGGAACAAACACCCATCAATCAATAAACGGCTCGAGCTCCTGGTCCATGCAAGAGAGGATGCAGAAGCAGCTTTACGAATGAGTAAGCAGCGGATTCGAGAGGATATACCAGGGAAAATACAGGAATTCGAAGTCGGACAACCGGTATGGCTATCGCTAACTAAACTGAAAGTGCGACAAAAGAACCAGAAGTTGGGTAGCCGGCAACTGGGTCCCTTTGAAATTGCGGAGAAGACCGGTCCTCTCACATATCGACTCATCCTTCCTACTTGGATGAAAATCCATGACAATATCCACACCAATCGCCTCTCTCCCTGGAAGGGGAACGAAGTCAATGGAGTTACACCGCCTCCACCGGAACCAGAGATCGTCGAGGGAGAAGAGTTCTATGAGGTTGATAAGATTTTGGATAGCCGTGTTTACGGACGATGGAAGAAATTACAGTTCCTAGTTCGATGGAAAGGGTATGACGAGGGACATGATAGCTGGGAAAACGAGGATAATGTGGTAGGATCAAGTGACGATGAAGTCGCTGACTTCTACAGAACTCACCCAAGCGCTCCAAGAAAGATTTCGGCCGCCATCTTTCATTCTCTACCCTGGCAACATTATGAAAATTTCACGGAAGTGGTCGCTGGGACATCGACTGTAGAAGGGGGGTAATGTCGTGACACGGTACTTACATCATTTTCCTTACGTTTCTTTTCGTTCACGTGCTTTCTTTCCTTTCATCACATGATCGTGTTTATGACTGTTCATCCCTTCTCACCTGATACCATCTTTCCCATTGTTCTCTCCAATCCTTCTCGCGCTGTCGCTCCATTATTGTTCCCTGGAATCATTCCCATTCGCTCCTCTTTAAATCCCTCTCACGCTGTCGCTCTGTTATTATCTACTGGAACTATTCCCATTCGCTCCTCCCTATTCCTTCTCGCACTTTGCTCTGGAACTATTCCCATTCGCTCTTCATCTTTGCGCTCTTGCACTCTTATCTTCTCACCTCTGTTTATTATCTTCACGCTCCACCGTTTACATTCTTATTCGTTCTCAGCTCTTATTGTCAGACGAGTATATATAGTACCGTAGTTAGCTCCTAGTTCCCTATCTCGACCTCTTGGTCATTGGGGACTAGGTTCGTCACTGTATCTCTGTCTTTGCTACATTCAATACTAACTTGGTCATTGGGGACTAGCTTGCCTTACTTGAACCCTTGTGATTTGGCCCTTCGTGCCGTCACTGCTGTTGAGATCACTCTATCCTTTCCGCCTTAGTGCACTAGTGTTGTCGCTGTCAAGGGCTTCGCTAGTTGTGTTTTGGCTTGTGCTTGTGCTTGTGCTTTTGCTCCGTCGTCTCTGTCCTCGTCGCCACAAAAACCCGAACAAACCCAAACCCGCTACTCTGAGTCGACTCGAAATCCCTATTTCCTTGTTCCCTACCGAGTTATTCCGCCCTATGCCTCCGCCAGATACCGAAAATACATCCTCACAATTACCCTCCGAAAATTTTGTTAGACGACAAGCGCTTCGTGGAACTCGCGCTCTAGGGAGGGGGTAATGTCATGAATCAATCTTTTTCCATTATTCTTTTCTTTTATTATTCTTTTCCTTTTCTTTTATTTACTTATCTAATCACCAAAGCGCTTACACTAGCGCTTATTATATTTTCATTATCATTTAGGTTACACGCGTCAACCTTATTGTTCTCGCGTTGTCGTTTCACTTAGGCGCGACTCTCTCGTGCCTGTCAGTTCATTGACAGGACGACGTCATTATTGTTCCGCCTCCATGCTTCTTTTTATATTGCCTTATTGTTTACTCACCGAATACCTACAGCTTTACTTATGGATACGAGCGACTCTTATTGTAGGTCCTCACGGTTACGGTGCGAGACGTCTCTCACGGCTTCATATCCCATTTTGTATATAAGACTAGATATTTGGTAGTTATATTCCTTAGCTCTATTCTCGTCTATTCTCCTCAGTAGCTAGACTTGTAGTTGGGTTGTTTTATCCATCCGCTTTTTGCTTTTTCATCCTCTTGCTCATTGTCTATCGTGTGACGCCTGGTTGTCTCTTGTGAGAGCTAGCGAGTCGCTGACAGACAGTGGCGATTTTGAGGGGCGAATGTAGCCTTTTCGGAGGTTGTCATCCAGGAAGCGGTCGAGTTCACCTTGTTCATTCAATGACATTGGATAGACTTTTGTGCGCATGGTTTCCGGTGCACCTGGGATCAATTCTATAGCATGATCCCAGGGTTGGTGGTCAGGGAGGCGTTCTGAAGCAGTTTCAGAGAATACTTTTTCGAAATCGCGGTAGGGTTCTGGGACCATTTCTTCAAAGGTTTTCATGGGTTTTGTTTTGTGGGCTTGTTCCGCTAGCTGTTGGGAGTAGGTGAACCCTGCAGCACACCAGACTTCATCTGTTTGTTCGTGTAAGATTCCTGACTTCACCCATGCACGTCGGGTTCGTCGGTTTGCTCGAATGCGGTGTATGGGCGACTCTTCTGTCTCCTCATCCAGTGTGTCAAGTGGTGGTTCAGGGGTGATCACAGTTTCAATTTCCTCCGCCGTGTCTTGCTCTTCCACCTCCTCTATCGTTGTTTGTTGGGATCTGACTGTGAGTCGTCCTTTCTCCCAGTCAATATCTGGATTGGCCTTACGTAGCCAGGGGAGTCCTAAGATTAGGTCTTCGCCTCCCAGATTGGTTACTAGCAAGTCTGTCCACCGTTCTTGGTTATCAACAGTCAGGGCTAGGCGTGCAAAGTGTGTGATCTGCCCTGCTCGGTTAGCAGACCCATCAATGTTAAAGACGCCAATGGGTTTCCTGAGTGGGAAGGTCCTTACACGGTGACGGGTGACAAACTCTTGGTTCAAAAATAGAGCAGTGGCTCCAGAATCAACCATGGCTGCAGTTGCTATACTGTGATTTCTTCCTCTTAGTTTTGCGTTAATTCGGAAGTGAGATGAATTGGAGTTCAATTCCGAAATAGTAGATATTTTACAAGATGGGAGAGAATCATACGCAGATGTGGAATGTATAGCGAACTGGTTTACGGGTACTCTCGATGCAGCCGAGACGGGCACCTGCTTTAAAAACCCTCCTGAGAACCTGGTGCTGGGGCCATGGCATTGGCTCTGTTAAGGAGCTCCTGGAGCTGGGCAATCTGGGTGGAGAGGTCAGGCGTAAGTGGAGACGGAGCAGTGGGAGCTGGAATGGACGCGGCAATTTGGACAGGTTCACTGGGGAAGAGGGTGAACGGTGTCGAAGCAGAAGCAGAGACTTGTTGACGGCGGGGTTGTTGGCGCTTACCCTGGCCACGTTCTAGACCCATGAACTTGTCTTGGCAGACTGATTCTAGGTGGCCTCGTCGTCCACAGTAGCGGCAAACTGTCTCCTTGTATGAGCAGTTCCTCTTTTCGTGACTCTGCGAGCCACACCCATAACACCTTCCTCTCATCTGGGCCACGAAGCTTTCTCTGCTGTTACCACTAGTGTGTGTGGCATCGACATCCATAGCATGGGAGTTGGCAGGGGGGGAGGAGATATGGGAGGTGCCTGGGTTGCGACCTGTCATGGTGGGATCGTGCAGGAACACATCCACTGAAATTGCTCGCCTGATAGCCTCCTCCAGGGTGGGAGCCAGTCCCTGGGCTATATTGACCACAATGAGATTTTGTCGGATCTCTGGGTTGAGGCCGCTATGGAAGCGTTCTCGCAGGTCGACGTCTGAAAGCCCGGTCCGATCACCAATGTCCTTGAAATTCTGTGCAAATTCCGCTACCGTTTGACCTTTTGCCTGCCTGAGATGCTGGATTGCATTCCGGGCCTCCATACCTGCATCAATGGATTCAAATCGGAGGGTGAAGGCTGTTTTGAAGTCTTCCCATCGTCCATTGAAAGGTTGTTGGTTATGGCTGAATTCTAGGAGGTATGGTGTGGCCCAGTCAGCAGCCTTGCCTGAGAAGAATCCTAGCGCTGCCTTGATCAGCTTCCCTTCGTTGCTACTCAGATCTGGTTGTTCCATTGCCCAGCTTTGATACTGAGCAATGAAGCGACGTGCTTCTGCACTACTAGAGCCTTTGAAGAGCTCAGGTTTATTCATACTGGACTTGGCTGAGGCTTTGTGGAGGTTGGCCGTGAGCTGGGCCACCTGCTCGATGAGCTGTGCCATGAGCTGGTTTGTGTTGACTTCAGAGGTCGACATAATGGATGGGGGTGCAGTGGGAGTAGGGATAAGGATGGGTGTGATCACGGTACCGTCGGAAAGGTTCTCCTCTTCACTGATGGAGTTGGCAGCAGCGTTTGGACAGGGTTGAGAACTGCAATCAGCCCAGGAGCTGCTTTTGCTGCGGTGGATGTGGGTTTGGTCTTTAGTATCAAAAGCGTGTGGGTAGGCAGAACAGTCGATAGCTTGGGCGGGCAGGCTTGGTGCGGAGGTGTCTGTAGACGTGGTGGAAGCGGAGCCTGCAAGGATAACCTAATCGGTAGGCTATCAGTGCAGTAAGGGATCTTGACCTAATGTCACAAAGAGGTGACGACGGTGGCGGAGCGGAGCGGAGACTTAGGCGAAAGCGGACACTGGTCCCAATGACAAAGTTATATTGATAATAAATACAAGTAAGTAAGTTCAAGACATACCTGGTCCCAACGACAAAGAGGTCAAGATAAGGGACCAGGTTGTGGGGGCTGGCTTATATATACAAGGTGGAGCGTGGGAACTATGAGGTAATACTGTATAGCTCCGGCACAAGGAATGGAACTAATAGAATGGAATGGAATGTTCCGGAATGATTATTGTAGGTAGGAGGGCTTGGATGGTGTATCGTAAAGAAAGGAAAATGATAGGGGGTGGGCTCACTTCATGACAGGTAGCTGGGGCAGGCATGGTAGCAGCAATGGAGGTGGAGGGCTCAGCAACAATAGATGTAGCAGCGGCAGAACGAGGGAGGGGTGTTGGAAGTCTCAAGAACTTCCTGTGGCAGACGGCTGCTAGATGACCCATTAGTCCACAGTGATTGCAGACATTGCATTCATGGTGCCCATCCACCTTGCAATGTTCTCTGGATCCACACCCATAGCATCTTCCTGTCATGGATCTGCAATAGTCTTCCACAGATTGTCCTGTAGTGGTGGCATCCACGTCCATTGCATTTGGATCGTGGGCCGGAACAAAGAGAGTAGGGGTATAGGGGCCGAATTTGGGAGTGCTTCAGGTGTATTGTTTCCCTTCCTCATCAGCACGTCTGTTCTGTCGGTTGTCAATGTGAATCGCTTCACTGATCAGTGCATTCATCAGATCTGTGTTGGTCTGTGAATTGACCAATCCATCCTTGATTCACTTTGAGAGGTGATCATAGAAGTGATCTGAAAGGCCGGCATCTGAATATCCCATCCTGCTAGTGTACTGCTTGAAGGTTGCAGCATATGTTGCCACATGGTCCTTTCCTTGCCAAAGACTTTTGAGGACACATTTGGCCTCTACCACTGGGTCTGCTGTTTCAAACCATTGCCTAAAGGTGCCAGCAAAATCAGCCCAGGTTGAGTAGAGGAGGCCAGGAGCTGGTAGTCCTGAAGCAACAGCTCGAGCAACCTGACTGATATTCTCCAAGGTGGGAGTAGCCCAAATGGCTGCATCACCATCCAGGTATGAGATGGCTGATTTGATCTTCTCCTGTTCATCACTAAGGGAACAGATACCCTGGGCCCAGAGTTCAAAGGCAGCAATGAAGCATCATGTATCATCACTATGCTTCCCGTCATATGTCTGGGGTTTGCTAACACCTTTATTGGTGCTTGTCACAAAGAGGTGACAATGGTGGCGGAGCGGAGACTTGGGCGGAAGCAGACAGATACTGGTCCCAACGACAAAGTTATATTGATAATAAATACAAATAAGTAGGTAAAAGACATACCTGGTCCCAATGACAAAGAGGTCAAGATAAGGGACCAGGCTGTGGGGGCTGGCTTATATATACAAGGCGGAGTGTGGGAATCATGATGTAATACTGTATAGCTCAGGCACAAGGAATGGAACGGAACTGATAGAATGGAATGGAAGGTTCCAGAATGATTATTGTAGGTAGGAGAGCTCGGATGGTGTATCATAAAGAAAGGAAAATGATAGGGGTGGCTCACTTCATGACAGTGTCAAGGACTCTACTAATAGTGGAGTCAAGGTCTGACTACAAGTCTTAGGATTGTTACCCTCGCAAAGTATTTCCCTTGGCTGTTTCCTGTGATTAACCCTGTGACCCTTTTCCAATGATCTTTTAGTGCATGATCATAACAGACTGCATCGGACCAATCAATCCATTGATCCAACTTTATCTATTTCAATCACTATCATTTGGATAGATCCCAAACCCTTATCTTGCTTTTTATCCATATTGGTTATTTGTTCTCCTATCTGCACTCCTTATCTTTACTTCCATACACAAGTAACTACTTTAGGTTATACTGTAGTGATATTGGAGATAACATGAGGTAGTATAAAGACCCCATGGGCATAGGTAGAATGCTAGTTTCAATATCAATTGGGAGTTACTCTCTCTCAGTCCTTATGACCTCCGACCTTGTTCAACCTCATTGACATCGAGTATGATACTGACTCTATCAATTGAACAAATTTTTGACTCCGGACCATGCAGCATAGTGAGGGTATTGTCAATAACAGTACCAAGGTCCATCCTCGACATCAAAGACTTTGATCCAATACTTATAGTATCTCAACTGGATTGGCGTCGGAGTTCATCAATCCGCATGTTCCTAACAGCAAGGCTTCATACATGACCTGACTGGCTGCTTACTCTGTCCAATTGACTTTGATTGGGATGACTTCACGTGAGTTTCTTTTATTCATCTCTTTACCTGTCTACATTTTTGCCCAGAATCTGCAATGAAATCCATGCTGTAGGAAGGCGCTCTGTTTTTCATGACTCTACCAGCCCCTTCTTTCTCCCTTTCATGTATCACGATGAAGTGGGTGATACTGTAAGCCCACTAGAAGGATGGCTTCAAGGGCTGCTGCTGGTTAAGGTGCGCACTCTGCTTCTATATTCAACTCTTCTCATTTTGTGGAATGTAGATGGTTGTCTTCTTGTTCAGGTCAGCGAGCTCTGTAGGAAAGGAAGTCATCAACAACGAAATCATCAATCAGTCAAGTGACGAAGAAAATGTTAATCCACAACCACTCCTAGGCACTGCTTGCCACTCCCAAAAGCGATGCAAATCGACAAAAAAAAACAGTATCTCAACTTTGGGGCCTCACATCTGTCAGTCCTCGCATGATAGCCTACGCCGCAACCTTGGTATGTCTTTTCCTAGTGCTTTTTACTCATGCTAAATCCATCTTTCAGCTTTGTTTCATCTTGTCAGATGGTCCTACTTGGGGAGCTGATGACTCCTTCCCGTATGAATCTTTTTACCATGCGATTGTGGATTTCTTTGAGGATGTGGAGGCCAGATCAGAAGATGAGCGCCGTAACAAGAGACTGCTCGACTGGTGGACTAGGTGCGTCTTCGACATCCAATCTTTTGGCAGTCATTATTAATTTGCCCTTAGAACTGTTTATGATGAAGCAGATACTACCTTGTCCAAGGTTCTGCTCAAGGACTTGAAAAACACCATCAAAACTCTCCGAGCTGGCCAGCATGCACGACACAAAGCTGCCAAAGCTTCTCGCGCAAGTGTTGCAGGCTCAGGTTCTGTAAACATTCAATCCTCTGCTACGACCTAATTTGATACATGTATTTGCTGTATCCTATACCTCGTCCAATATAAATATATCCTTTCTGCCATTTTTCGAAATGAACACATTGAGAATAGCATTTGAAAGCCAAAGAATCTATTTTACCAGAAAGGTCAGTTTATACAATTTTTCTATATACATCATATACATGGTGCGGGATGACAATGCAATCTACCCGTTGCTCACGTTTTCCCAATACCCCAACGATTTAGTGATGACTAACCCGGACTTTCAGCACCAAATTTGGGTCTCTTTTGTACGAAATTCATATACGGGATTTTGTCAAAATCGGAACCTGTTTTGTACGAATCAAACGTATCCTCCACCTGCATGAATCCGGCGTCCGAAACGGCTGCTTTGTTGATTAGAGCAGTTTTGAGGACACACATGCCAAAGCCGTTGATCTCACTAGCAGGCTATGTGAGCTCGTCCGATTAAGAGACTCTTGAGCAGCAAAGTGTACGCCCTTTCTCAATCACAGCTCCGAGGGCGGTGACTTGCCATATGTACACGTTGATATGGATGAAACTCGCGCAATGATAATCATCGTTATCTGCATCGGTGCCTCTTGTATAAAAGACGTTCGCGAATAATTTACCTTCTCCCACTACTGCTGGTTTCGGTCGTCCACATTCAAGTTTCAACACCCTCTGCTGGTCACAAAATCTCTACATTATCCACTTTCCACCCTCCGACTATTGCTCCTGTGTTCAACTTTTTTTTGTGTTTTTTTTTTCAAATCGACAAAACTTATCTTCGTTTCACCTTTTGTAAGTCAATCCGCCCTTTGAACCAATATTGTCTATGCTGATATCATGAATAAGGCCCGCTTTCCTGACACGCCCGTTTGTCTTCCAAGCTCTTTGACGTTCTTACATTTTCTTCGTCTTGCCAGTCCCTTTGCAATTATGTTGTCTGTGCTCTGACTTATTAACCTTTCATAGTTATTGTTCT
Organism: Lentinula aciculospora; assembly: GCA_028011355.1. Classification (NCBI taxonomy): domain Eukaryota; kingdom Fungi; phylum Basidiomycota; class Agaricomycetes; order Agaricales; family Omphalotaceae; genus Lentinula; species Lentinula aciculospora. The sequence continues at coordinate 59,664 of JAOTPV010000141.1, forward strand.
GCGCCGCCAACAATCATTAGCCATGCGTCTAAACATTGCCTACCTTCTTCTGGGTGTTACCTCCCTTACTTCTGCGGCTCCCATTGCCAGCAATGTGAGCTCTTTATTTTTCCTTAGAGTCGCTCGTCCACACAAGTTCTGAACCTGTGTTAGGTATCTGTTGCTATTCCGGATTCGCAAACCAATGACGTGGTAGTCGTACCTCGAGGCCCAATCTTCGATTGTGTCGCAACAGCTGGAGTCCTCGGACTCATAGCCGTCACCAGTCAATTGGTGCACGGGTACACTGCTTTCATGGAGTTCGATACAACGGTGCTTTCCGTAGGAATTCCTCCACAGAAATCCTTATCGCAGTCTCTTGCAAACGACAAGGGGCCTATAAACGTTCGGTTCTTCATCCCAGAAGGTCACGCAGGCGACACGAGATTCCACGCCAATCCAGATCGAACTCAACGGCTATATCATATTGAAGCTGTTAAGATAGTGCTTGAGTATATGTTAGGGAAGGAAGCAACCGACAGGGGATTCAAGAAGGAGGAGCAAGCGCAGTACATGGGGCTTGATCTATTTGTTGTTCGACTGAACTCCAAGTTCGTTGTCAACGACAAAGACAACTTCTTGAGACAGGAGACACCAGTTAAGATAACATGCCCATGCGATTTATGGATCAGGTATGACACATCAACCCCATTTGTGTTTAATAACTTGAAAAGTATCCTGGCATCGTTCGTCCAACTTGAGCCTATTTGTAATAACAGATACAAGAGAATACCGTTAACGATAACTTCTAATGAGATAGCGGAGATTAAAAAAGAATTAATGAAATGTACATGTTGGTATTTTGACTTGATGAAATTGGAAAGCCGCGTTATAGCGGGAAAAATCGAACCACCCACTTGCACACAGTCGACGATGGTATTAGTAATACGAAAAATTCGTGAGCGGAACACAGCCCTTGGGGGAAAATTTAGTCCGGACCTGTGATTCGTGATCGCTCGTGATGTATTAGGTAATGGGTTAGAGTTTTGAGCGCACTGACTTCGGGGTTGAGCTGGTTAGGGGTGGGGGTTTGGGGGCTTGCCCCCGAGGTTAGCGGTTAGAGGACTTAGGATAGGACCCCGGAAGCTCCTACAGAATCCCGCCCCGCCTAAGGGGATCTAAAATATGCTACATTTTGAGCCTAAAGTACGCTTATTTGGACAGGGATGATCACGCGAGCTTGAAAAAAATCGCAAAAATGCGCTAATAAAATTCTCTTATGAATCTGAGCACAGAATGAGTATCAGAATATCTAATTTTGAGGTTTCCGAGCTGGAATTGTGATTTGAGAGGTGGTAGTGCTGCTTTGATCTCTCACTTTGAAATCATGCACTGTTACGACCATACACTTCAATCTCGTCGGAATGATTGATCTATTGATCCAATTTACCATGTAGACTTACAACAAGGCCCTATCATTGATGTATTGCATTGATGCCATTGACTGTAGGATATCTTCGGTATTGATCATCTGATTTACTTATGTGATTCCTGGTTTATTGTTCTTTCTTATTCATTTACTTACTAATCTTTTCTATTATGATTATATTATCAAACCGAGTTGACTCTGTGATGTTACAATAGACATTGTTATATCTAGTATTACCCAAGGTAGATACTTTGTAGTATATAAGAGGTACTACCTACAACGTTGTAGTTCAGCTTTAATATCAACTTGGATTTATACTCCCTTGGTTCCTACTATCTAATACTTCATTCAACATCATCATTGACATTGAGTACAATATTGACTTCATCATTGACTTACTCTTTGACCCCAGACCATGCAGCATAGCAAGTGTCAGTGACTTGCTAGCTCTCACAAGAGACAACCAGGCATCACACAATAGATGATGAGCAAGAGGGTGAAAAGGATGGATAAAACAATTCAATACAGGTCTAGCTACCGAGGAGTATAGACGAGAATAGAGCTAAAGAATATAACTACAAAATAACCTGTCTTATATACATATAGGAAATGAAACCTGTCAGCGACTCGCTAGCTCTCTCAAAAGATAACCAGGTGTCACATGATAGTCAATGAGCAAGAGGATGGAAAAGCGATGAGGATAAAAACAACCCAACTACAAGTCTAGCTACTGAGGAGTATAGACAAGAATAGAGCTAAGGAATATAACTACAAAATACTAAGTCTTATATACTAATGGGATATGAAGCCGTGAGAATCATCTCGCGCTGTAACTGTGAGGATCTACAATAAGAGTCATTCATATCCATAAGTAAGGCTGCAGGTATTCAATGAGTAAACAATAAGGCAATATAAAAAGAAGCATGGAGACAGGACAATAGTGACTGTTGTCCTGTCAATGAGCTGACAGGCATGAGAGAGTTGTGCATAGGTGAAATGACAACATGAGAACAATAAGGTTGACATGTGTAATCTAGATGGAAATAAAAATATAATAAGCGCTAGTGTAAGCACTTTAGTGATTAGGTAAGTAAAGAAATGAAAAGGAAAAGAATAATAAAAGAAATGAATAATGAAAAAGAGTGTTTCATGACAAAACCATGGGAGATATCTTGCACCGTAACTGTGAGGATATACAATAAGAACTGCCTGTATCCATAAGTAAAGCTGTAGGTATTCAATGAGCAAACAATCAGGCAATATAGAAGATAATGCAGAGGTGGGACAATAATGATGATGTCCTATCAACAAGCTAACAGGCACAAGAGAGTCATGTATAGATGAAATGACAATGTGAGAATAATAAGGTTGGCACATGTAATCTAGATGGAAATGAAAACATAATGAGTGCTGGTGTAAGCACTTTAGTGATTAGGTAAATAAAAGGAAAAGAAAAGAATAATAGAAAAAGAATGTTTTCATGACATTACCCCCTCCCTAGAGCAGTGAAATAGGGATTTCAAGTCAATTCAGGGTAGTGGGTTTGGGTTTGGTCAGGTTCATATTGTGAAATTCCTTCAACTAATTGGAGGAATACGTGATGTTGGACTGGGGCTCCAAGTGTCTTTGTGTGGGCCATACCCTTGCCATCTGACTTTCTATTTGATTCCCCTTCCTGATTTTTCAGGAATCTAGGATCTCTTTGACTGTCATGAAGTGAGCCACCCCTATCATTTTGCTTTCTGTACAATACACCATCCAAGCACCCTTACTGTCATGACATGCTATACAGGATATGGTACTTACTTCATTTTCTCCTACATTTCCTCTTTTCTTTACCTTCATTACTGCTCGGACCCTTCTCCATCCTTCCATATCCTTTTACTTCCATCTATCATCCTTCAGAGCCTTCTATCACATTCCAGATACTTCTATTGGCTTCCCATGCTGTCGCTTCCTCATCCAGACACTTATATATATAGTACAGTAGTTGACACCTAGCCCACCATCTTGACCTCTTGGTCTTTGGAACTAGTTTTCCTTGTGCGACCCTAGTGATTGGCCCTTGTGCTATTGCTGTTGTCTTGATCCTTATATCTTTCAGCCTTGTGTGTGGTGCTAGCCCCATCCCTCATCTCAGTTTGTGCTTTGAGCCTGTGCTTCCTCCATGCTTTCTCCCTTCATTACCACATTAGGTCAAGATCTCTACTCATACCATCAGCCTTTCCAACTGATCCTACGAGGAGTGGAAATCGGACTTACCCAGTTCTCCACCTTTCATTGCCACTACACCTTTGTTTACGCCAGACATTGATTGTTCAGGATTTCAGCATGCATTTGATACTAAAGATCAGTGCGACGTTCATTCTAAATACAATCCAGATGAAGAACGTAATGCTTGGTTTGACTGTGATGAAAATCCTTGTCCCAACCAATACCATAACTTTGCTCCCATCACTCCAAGCAATTCAGAAAATGGATGATTCATAGTCATCCCTAGAATTCCAAGCTGAGTTCCGAGCTGGGTTGATAGACTTTCAAACCCTACCAGTGCTGTACCATCCGCTAGGTCCTCTCCTGTGCTTATCCCCACTGCTA
>JAOTPV010000142.1:0-63325 GCA_028011355.1 Lentinula aciculospora
GACTTTGTCAGAGGCTCTCTGGGAGCCGAGCTTCGAATTGTACTGCAATTCGGCCAACACTTCGCTTTCGAGGAGCTAGTGTGTGTAACTTTGACACCTTCCACCATCGAGATCGTGACCGTTCCCCCATGTAAAGGCACTGCTGCTCTCGGTTGTTGCCGGATATTAGTAGGTTTCCGTCTGACACAGGTATCAGCTATGAATCGTATCGAAGCAATGACGCATGAAAAGCATACATCCAATACGAAGCAGTGAGGACTTTTCGATTTGGAGTGATTGAAACTTTCAAAAATTCCGCCCAGCCTAAAGAACGCATTCTTGTGGCCTAAGGAATCAAAGTGAATGGTATTATATTATATATTCCAACATATAGTACCTGGAAAAAGAGTGCTTCTAGTTGATAGGACATCGACATCATTTCTACAAAGCCACTCGTCAATAACAGAACATATCGAGTGAAAGCCAATCATACGCAAAAAGTTGAACAAACGGATCAACGGTGTATCAACAACATTTTCAGGTAGTTGTGGAGCTACAGGTGGTTCGACACCAGGGGGAAGGAATTCCGGTGGTGGTTTTGGAATATACAGCCCTAGTTGTCGGTCAATTTCCTCTTTCATGAAGCCGTGCATGATACCAGTAGGTCGTCGAGGGAATTCTGTGAAGATTGAGCAGATCAGACGAGGGGAGGAAAGAACGACATTACCTTGTGTGCCATTGACATCGCCCCGATATTGATAAGAAACTCAACGTGCAAGAACGACCAAGGGTCCTTTGGTTGAGCGCCTTTCAGAGTCAAGGAACATTCGAATAATTTAGGTAATGTGAAATATACCCGTCCATTTTCTAAGGGAAGTCGCCGTTAGCACTTGTTGCATAAGAATAAAGGAACCACTTTACTGATATGCTGGCGAGACATTTCTATAGGGATCACTTCATTCAAACGGAGCCGAAACTGGATCGCATCCTGAATGCCCATCAGTGTTTTGACCACTTCACTATTGGTCAACGGAGTGGGAGGTGATATGGATTTCTGAGGGGTGCTATCAGCGGCACATTTCAATCGATATGGGGAGAACTGACCTTGATCCTGGTAGGCAACCGTTTATACGTACCCAAATGTTAACACATCTAGGGACGTGAGGAGGTCATGATTTCGCAGTCTGGTTGTAAGGCTTGAGACGGAAATGGATCATCAGTTCTTGGATTACGCACCGAGCAGGATCCAAAGACTCCCGCGCGTAGGTTAATCCTTGTATTGCATCCTCAAATTGACGATTTTGGTCCATAGAAAAGCCGTGATATTCTGATACAGTCTGAGCACAACTTTGATACATAGCAAGGGCATATAAATCGATTCACCATGCATTTCTGCACAGTATCCGCGTCGCGAGACCATTTCACGATGGCATAAGTTTACCACTTGCTTTTCGTTTTGACAACCCAGTCAGCCAAAGTCCTTTTCCGAGCTGCATCTGACATGTTTGGAAGACTGTCTAAAAGTCAGTGGATGGAGTTATAGAGCTCGATGTCACTCACGTTTCGCTCATTTCCGTCAACTCTGTGTATATGGCCTGCATAACACGGGATAGTATATCTCCCAAAGGAATCTGACCGTCAAACACCTCCGGAAGCTCGCGCTCGAGCTGTTCGAGACTGGGCTCGACATCTCCGTTCAGATGAAGGCCATTGAATTGGTTCAATTTCGCTGGGGCTTTGTCGGCCAACATCCCATTGCTCGTTGAAGCTCCGAATTCATCTAGTGACCAAAAGTTTTTCTGGGGTATCGACTGGAACGTAGATCGTTATGTGTACGAATCTAGGTCATTTGGCATTAGGAGAAAAGCGAATGAGAGAACAATGAAAAAGACCAAAGAGGACTAAAGCCACATGGCACGTCCACTTGATCAAAAATGAATGTATTGATATCCCGCTTTACTCTCGTTGCACAAGTCTTTCTGGTCGTACTGGTATGGACTATTTGCGGAACCTTGGCTCAGCAGCAGTATCAACTTTAGTGCAAAAGTCTGGAATCAACCTTCCTTTTTCTTTGGGCGTGAAGGTTGCTTCGTTGGATGGAATATGCAGCTTGTATGAAGGCATCAACAGAGTGTGTTGTATCGTCTTGCATCCAGTTACATACATCTAACAAACTCCAGGATGACTCCAGTCCAGTGTCTGTATTTGAGTATGATTTCAGCCAGCGCAGAGATCTAGCGCCTTTGGCCAAGAACTCACTCCGAAAGCTCCGAACAATCCGTCATCCGGATGTTCTCAAATTCATGGACGCGGTAGAGTCAGATACAACGATATTGATCATGACAGAACGCGTTCGACCTTTAGATGCCGCGCTTCAAACTTGGGCTTTGAAAGGTGTTCAAGAAAAGGAAGACTGGATCATATGGGGTTTGCACAGAATATCTGTTCGTCTGGAGTTATTCATTGCGCTCGACGGAAACTCATAGATGTAAAAAGGTCGCCCTCGCATTCATCAATGAATCTTGCGCGTCAACTCACGGCGCAATTCGAACAAAAGCTGTATTTTTGTCACCTTCGGGAGAATGGAAGCTAGGTGGATTTGAGGTACTCAGTAATCCGAAGGACGATGCTGCTGTTCTCTATGTACGCGCTGGTCAGAGATTTCGCTGCAATGTACCTGATATCTCTAATGACAGTCCATGGGAAGTCTCTTGCCCGATAATATGAGCTGGGCACCTCCAGAAGTAAAGAAGGATGGATGGTCATCACTCAAGCAGTAAGTGCACCGACCATGTACATACAGAGCAGAACATGATGGCGTGTTGCAGAGCGGGATCACCGCAGCAGATGCATACGCGCTAGGGCTGCTGCTTAGCGCCACTTTCAATCCCGGGGCACCATCCGCCAGCAACGGCATCGCCGCCTCATCCACCTCCAACCGCCACGGCTCGAGGTAATATACCAGCTGCCATATTTCCTTCATACAAGAAGCTGTTGAATCCCAATGTGAAGGGGCGGCTGACAGCGAAAGGCTTTCTCGAAATAGGAATGGCGGACTCGGGCTTCTTTGCTAGCATCGCTTGGTCAAAGTATGTCTAGGCTAGACAACTTTGCTTTGGCTAGCGAGTCAGAGAAGATGATTTTGCTCCGGTGTGTTCCCATCTTTCTGAATTTCCATGTCTACGTGTCCTTACTTCTTCCCCCGAAGGACTCTGCATGAATCCGTAGACTCATTCCCTTCTGAATTTGCAACAGACCGTGTCCTACCGTCTCTGGTTTCCGCACTAGAGTATGGCGGCGCCTCTGCTGCCACAATCGTACCTCTGGTTCTCCGTTTAGGCAAAAACGTTCCAGACGATAAATATGGGGATGCCATCATTGTACCTGTGATCAAGCTCTTTGCCAGCCCAGATCGTGGTATACGTATGGCATTACTAGACCATTTGCCAGAGTATGCAGACAAATTGGATAAGAAAACTGTGGACGGAAAGATCTTTCCTCATTTGGTTTGTACATCTCTTCGCGCTGTGTATCTATTTTCTCAATTACTATCTAGCAAACCGGGTTTTCTGATACAGTGGCCGTCATTCGCGAGGCAACCGTTAAGTCAATTAGTCTGATAGCACCAAAGGTCAGTGGTGGTTCAATGGAATGCGAATCTTCCACTGAAATATTTCCAGCTCAGCGACCGTAATTTGAACAACGATCTACTACGATTCCTTGCCAAGATGCAACAAGACCCAGAAGCTTCCATACGGACTAATACGTGTATTCTGATAGGTCGTCTGGGACCTACACTGGGATATAACACGAAAAAGAAAGTCCTCGTTCCCGCTTTTCTACGGGCATTGAAGGACCCCTTCGTGCATGCCCGTGTGGCTGGCTTGATGGCGTTCATGGCTACTATCGACTGCTTCGACGTCGAAGACCTTGCGACTAAGGTGATACCAAATATGTCGTTCGCCTTGGTAGATAAAGAAAGTACAATTTGCGCGCCTGAACCCACTTCTTTTTCTGATTGTACCCTTCAGGCTTGTCAGAGACCAGGCGTTTAAGACGATGGAGTTATTCATCAAGAAGCTCGAGAGCTACGCTACAACAATGGTATGTCTTTATCCTACTGAAAAACTGAATGATAAATTCGAAATTTCAACGCAGCCCGAGACTGCTACTCCCAATCCAATGGACCAATTCACAGATCCTGGTGCGGCGGCCTCTCAGGCTACATTGGTCACCTCTGCTGCTGGTGCTGCTGGTGCATTAGCAGGATGGGCAATGTCTTCAATTGGAAAACGAGTATGTGTTGTTCCGAAACGAAAGATGAAATCTTGGACTGACGATGCTCAGCTTGCCGCATCAGACATGCAAACTACCATGACATCGCTTGATCGTCCAACCTCTGCTCCCCCACCTGCAGAAGATAGTCGAATTGGCAACCTGAGGCCGAGCCCATTACTGACCTCTATGTCAGCAGCTAATTCTACTGTAACATCGCCAGCACTTCCAATTCGCTCAAGTTTCCAGCCAAATTCTAAAACAAAAGGAATGCAGCTGGGTGCAAGTAAAGTTCCGTCGAGTATTGCCGCCGCCACACTGGCAGAACAGTTGGCGGAGGAAGTTGCTGCGGAAGATGGACTGGAAGCATCAAATCCTTGGGGAGATGATAACTTGATGGATGTGAATGCTGATGAAGGTGATTGGAGTAAGTAACAAAGGAAAAAGGTTTCATTTGCTAGTGCTGAACACGCATATAGGTGCATTCGAGACAGCGCCCGTAACATCACCACATTTGACGGTAACACCTGTTCTTGTGGCACCAAAACCCATTCCAATTGCAACACATCCTGGTTTCAATGGTAATGTATTCACAGCACCTGCCCCGAAATCTCATACACCACTATCTCAAATGACCAGCAAGACTTCTTCTACCATTTCACCTTCATCCTCTTCCCTGGGCTGGGACCAAGATGACGGATGGAATACGCCTTCTACACGGCGTGCCACCAGTCCTGCTGCACCAATACCACTTCGACCATGACCAAGGAGGAAAGAGCTGCAGAGATGGCCAAACGAAAGGAAGAGAGGAAACAGGTAAAATTCCTGCTCGCTTGTAGAGAGTACATATTGCTTATCGTTCCTATAAGCGCATCGCCATGCTGAAGGAACAGAAAAAAAATGGTGGTAAATCATGACGGACTATTCTGGATCGATGTCCTTACACAGGCGCACATAATAACTTACAGTCCATGTATGTAGTTTTAGATCACTCTCAGGTAGATGAGTAGATCATTCAGATGTAGTCGAAGCAGCGTTGTTGGATTCCATGGCATCTTCAATGGGTATGCGGACAAGCATCTCTCCCTCTGGTGAAGGAGAATTTGGTTGGTCTTCAGTCGTTTCTCGAGAAGTCACTGATGATAAGGAATGTGAGTTTGACGATCAATTATACAACATAAGTAACGCACAAAATAAGCTGAGGATATGGAACATCCTCGGCCACTGTTCCGAGACTTGGCCATGGACTGAATCTTTGTGAATATTCGTGCCCTCCTACAAAGATACGCCTCAGGAGCGCACCTTCTCCAGCCAAAGCCATCACATCACAGTCATCTGCAAGCCCGGAGATACGTTCAAGATACGCAGAACTCGTTTTTTCTAAAGCGGCGACTGCATCGAATTCCTTCTTCTTCTCGATAAGTTTGAGAAGAGTTGCTTGGGAGTTGGCCTGTGAAACCATTCCCATAGCGTACGATGTACGATTTGCAATGGATGACGGCCTCATCATTAGTAGACAGTGAAGTCTGGGTGAGAAACAACGACCAGCACGTGCAGCGAAAGGCACCATTCTAGAATTACTAGCAACTTTCATCTGCTTTGTACATACGACCAGAAGTTAAAGTTCTTTATTTTGCACCTCGACGCCACCGAATTGGTGGTGAACTTTAATGAAATCCAGCTACTTACATTGAATACTGTGTGGTACAGGCCATTGACATTGTGAACATTGGTTGGCTCGAATGCCTCAAGCATCTAGCGATAGTGCGACGCCTCCTGTATTCCAGCTTCATCCTCCAGAATGGTACCGAAAACACACAACTCGGCCGATCTTGGTTCGTTCGTTTTACTGTGCTGAATATACTCTCGTTAAGCCGCTCGTAACTCGCTCTCAGGTTACCCGAACTTTCACCCTCCTTGTCCTGGTCAAGAAGAAGATGTACTATCCGAATCGAACCTCAAGAATGGGTTCGTTTTGCCGCAAGTGGTCCTAGTACGTTTATACTTTTGTTTACTCTGAAAAATTGAACTAATCCAAGTCGTAAGGCCGAGACTTGGAGCTCTCAGCCATCTATTACTGAGAACCTCCATTCGATGAGCACAATTCACAAGCTTGAAGATTTGATGAACGAAGTATTCGCAAGACGCGCAAATCAGATCCCACCTGTTCCGTACGTCCTTTTACTTTGCATCTTCCAAAATGTTTCCAACTGTGGCTCCAGATCGTCTACTTTCCGCATGCCATCCAGAGTGACGCTCAACGACGCCAAACGACAAGCATGGTTCGATGATTTAGCTAACCCGAAAGTTCCGCTGTCCAAGCTGGGTAGAAATGTCCCGCACGGGGCCAAGGGCGCAGATCTCATAGACTTGTTACATTCCAAGAACGTCGCTATTCCTCGTGCAGTGTGGTTTTTACGCGTCTTTGGCGCCAATGAAACCGCAGGTCTTCGTAACAAACCTTCTTATAACCCCAATCAATATAGTGCAGAGTGGACCAATGTAGTGACTGCTCACCTTCGCAAACAACTGCTCGATATAGCCCTTCCTAGTGCCCCTCGACCCGGAGTTAATATAAAGCAGACTTTTAGAGGAGTGTTATCCGATCCAGATACGCGGCTCAAATGGATTTCCCGTTTCTCTTACTGGTGAGCTGATTTGTAAGTCACATATTTCACATCTAACGGCGACGAAGCCTAGAGTTACTTAGACTGTTTTACTCTGAAGGCCTTGTCGATAAACGGACATTCTTCTCTTGGCTTGTTAATCAGATGTGGAGCTGTAATCTGGCCCAAGCGGGTTTTGTTTCTAGATTGGCTGATGAGTACTTCGAGGGAATGATAGAGTGCCGACCGCTGGCTCGGCCATTTGTAGAAGCTTCTCTTTGTAAGCTTTCCGAAATCAACACGAGTACAGCGAAGAGATTTTTGGCCGACACAGAATACATGATCAAGTTTTTGTTGCAAGTCAGTTTATGTCCGTTTTTCTTGCGCACTGCTGACTTGTGTATGTGGGTTTCTAGCGAGTGTGTTGGTGCTTCCCGACGCATTTGTTAGCCCAAGAATGTGGATCATTACAATGATATCATTTGCGAAGTTTTGACTCGGGATTCCAACAATAACCTCCCAGAGGGCTCTATAGAGCAATTGACCGGCGCCAGTATATTTAATATCATATATCGCAATTTTCTGGATGTTAGACGAAGGATTGAAGCCATGTTATTCCGCAATCTCCCATCTCTGACCACTTCTCATCTCGGCTCTGCAGTACACGACGTCGAACTGCTCAATTCCATTTCTGCGGACACCGACGTCTTCAATTTGCCTTCTTTCCATCGTCCTCCGAAAACCTGTCAGGTATCTCTGAAAAGCTGGATGCTTTACTCACGTGGAGTGTTACTCCATTGCAATACGGCGATCATCGAGCTTTTGCAGCAGTAACTCTCATTCAGAAATGGAGGACAAAAGCAGGCGACCGCGCCAATCGCAGGGATGCTTCTCCTCCAGATGGATTTCTTCAAGATCAGTTATTTGAATGGCTGGACTCATCCGACGTTGCAGCGAGGCCGAAAACATAGCCGCAGTCGCCTTATTGTACGGAAAGCTCGTCAAGCACGAACTTTTTTCATATGCTAGTTACATTCAACGGCTGATTGCCAGAGGGGAGCCTGGCTTATCTTTTACAGAGGTACGAACGGTTCTATCTAATGCTCATTCAGTTTACTTCCTGGGAAATCAAACGTTTTTTCTTCCAGGACATGGCTTCCAGACATCGAAATTATCTTCGATGGATACCTCTCTATAACACAACACCGTCCTTGACTAGTCAGCGTAAAGTTGTCCTGTACGGAGTTCGAGCGAGGGAAACGCCTGAAGATCTCAACGAGAGGGAAATTCGGAAGGAAATTCGAGCGGTTCTTCCGAGCTTTTTGGAGGTGCGTCTCTTCTCATGTTGATCCTTCGAGCTCCATCATCTACATCTACTTGTAGGTACTGTCGAATCTGCACTTCCCTCGCCTGCGTCGCTGTTACGCAGTTGTCGTCTTTTGCTTAATAGCCCTAGATATGAGCAAGTTCGTACGTTTGGAACTTGGCTAATGCCTGTCCTCCAAAGGGCTATCGTTCAGTGAGTAACGTGAGTATCTCAAGGGTTAAAACTCATTGTATGGTATAGACAGGAGTTTGATGTCTCGCACTCGGGTATCTTGAAATCGTACGGCGTTGCGGTAGAGCTCATGACGCAAACGGATTGCTTTGATGCAATGCTCGATGTAAGTTTTTCTTCAGGAATGAACTACTTTTCATGTCGGCTGATGAGTCATTTTGTAGCTCACCATATACATGCTGGAGCACTGTTCAACGGAGGAACTATTACTCGCCGTCATTGACACCTTCGCCGCCATGCTGTCATCTGGGCTTCAATGGATGTTAAAAGAATGATTATTAATGCACTAGACTCTGTACATCACTCTTGGAAGATGCGAGGTATACAGTCGAAACCTCTCTTAGCTCTTTTGGTCGAATTTGACGGTGGACGATATCTCAGTGATGTGTCCAGGGAGGAAGTCAGGACAGATCTGGCTACATTCACTCTTGTATGTGATTTCTATAAGTAAATTTGATTGTAGATATTGACACCGAAGTTAGGCTCTCCAACCGGTAGCACATCATTCTGATTCAGTACCCGATGTCCTTCCTGAAATTCTTGTCTTAGTGGGCAATCCTCGCCCGATGCTCCGTCGCTCCTTGCCAATGGCCTGTGGATAAAGTATCGGATGACGTTGGATTGGGCTTGGAAAGTCTGGGATAACACTATCGCAAGCTTGCGTCAAATCCCTACTGTGAGCCTTGATATTAGGGAACGCCGATCCTGCGCGTTGCGATATGGGATTTTCTTGTATCATGTCAACCGACATCTTGCGAATGGTCTTGACGATCAGTCCTTGGGTGGTTCTTAGAACGAGGCAAGGACGAAGTCGCCGTTCTAAGCCAGGACGTCTGGGACATTGTAAAGGTAGTCCTCCTGTATCTAGTCGTGCGTGGTGCGTTGCGGACTACCACGATCCTAGAAGGCTTAGTATGGCCTGCTTGGTTGCTTGGTGCCTCGGTTTCAGATGATCAAGGGCCCGCGTTATGGGTCTATCTGGGTGCTGCTAACGATCTCTGCCGACGGCTGCTCCTGACCGAAGATTGTAGCTCAGACATGATACCCCCGACAAACCTTCTCGAGGTCCATTGCATCCGTACAAGACGCCAGGATGTTTATCGCGAGCCCTACTTTCCCTCCATGATAGCCAACATACCTATACTAGTATCACTCGAGAACAATACTCGTGTTTCTGAGCAACTTCGTCAAGATGCCCAGGAAATACGTCAATTGTTATGCGAAGACAAACTTTTCCGCCAAGGCGTGTTCCGCAACCTCGATGCAGTTAGAATAGCATTTGAGCAGTCTATGCAGATAGCTGAAGGGAACGGGGAGAATGTTTTCAAGCCCACCATTGCAGCGTTGAGTATGATCCTTGGAGAGACCATGAAAGGTGCGGTCACTACAGCAAAATGGCTTTTCTCGTCCTAATCGTATGTCCCCTCAGAGTTAGAGTTATCACATTGGCCCGATTCTACGTCTTTACTTAGCCCTTGGAAAATTTCGGCGACTGCGATTCAACTCCAGTTCGTGCTTAGACAGATGGGGAGAGACAGTGCACTCGGCACTAGAGGAGCAATTGATTCCGCTGCCCTCGACAAGCTAACGACCATGATTTTTCATCACACATTGTCGTGTGAAGAGGCTAGTTTCGTCGCACAGATGACAAAAGGAGTAGGCAGTGAGATCGCAGGCAAGGTTGATGGTTCGTCTTTTGGTGGTGTTCTGGCACTAACGCAGTTGTAGTTCATCAACAATGGTCTCAAACATGTAGCAGAGATCATACAAAACATCGATTTTGCTTCGGGGTCCATGCATTCAAGCCTAGGTCGAGCAGGAGAGCTTTTGCGTGTCTTGACCTATGTTGCGGAACCGCTAAGAGACAATCCTTCTGAACTTCCTATGTTGGACACAACCATACAGACAGAATTTTTGAAGCTCTATCAACGAAATTTGCGATTCTCGTGAATCTGCTTCAACCGTCTGACGTCGAAACCGAGTTCGTCGATGGCCAACCGCTCATGAACGCTTGTATACTTTTGGCACGTTTTTTGCAATTTGACCTTGCGTTCAGAGGTGTATGGACTGAGGCAGCCAAAAACGCTAGTGAATCGTTATCTTCCAACCTTTTCATTCTTGTTCAAGTGTGTCATCATCCTTCCATATCTCCGTGATTCCAATCTCACTTTTTGTTAGATTTACGCTTCTGGAAATAACTGTGAACTCATTGCATACCCCTTGCTACTTGATACCCTATTCTACTTACGCGATGGTAAGTGTGATTTCTCGCTCTTTTGCTGTCTGTCTACCTCATACTCTATGGTCCATGTCTGTAGAAATGCCTGTCGAATCTAAATTGGGCATTTTTGATCCATTCCAACACTATCCCGACGTTCACTATCCTCTTTACCTTATGATATCCCTCCCGAATATCGAAAAAAGATACTTTCCATCCTTCCCAACCTTCCGGAGTCGCATCCGTCAAAAACCTCAGTAATGCACATCGTGATGCCAATGGAAATATACATATTGATGCACCTGTTGTGAACCGACCTTGGGAGTGGACAGAGAATCTTGGAGATCTTGCTGGCGATTCTAGCCAGGGAAGAGACGTGAAGAACTCTGGTTCTCTCAATTTGTTGCACTTTGGCGCCCGACTTACGGGCGAAGGAAGGATTCCCGAGGCTTATCAGAAGGATGCAATGATTCAAGAAAACTTGCTTACGTTCGAGGATGCATTCTCCTCGGAGAGCATATTCCAGAGAGATTGGAGAGAAACGAGGATGAAACCGAGCGCTGAAGATATGATAAGTCCGGAAAGCTTCAGGCCAAAACCGGATGAATATCTTCCTATGGCACGATCAATCAAAGTAGGAGGAAAGCTTCTCCTGCAATGTCAATCTCAGGTGCATCTCGTTCTTCTGGAGTCTCGATACGCCAAAGTCCAGGACATGGACGACGGTCTAGCTCTACTGTTAGCGATATCGACGTAGATGCCATTTCTGCAATGCCTGGAGCGTCATCTTCTCAGGGAAAGAGAAGGCTGTTGTGGAGAGCGATGACGAAGTGGTCTTCGTTGAAGGGCCCGTCCCTGTTCAGACCAAAGGGAAGAAGGCAAAATCAACCAAAATTCAGGCGAAGAAATCAACCAACGACGATAACCTTGTTGCATTACACATCTCGACTTGGTTTTGATATGTACAGACTGTTGCATATGTATGAGGACCGAGAATACGATAGATAGTAAATCATTGCTCATCAAAATGAAGATGTAGATGTAAATGCAAATACAGGTGACAAAAAAGGAAGAAGTAGTGATAAAATTCAAGTCTTCTTCTGAAAGAATCCACTCCACTGATCCTCGCGACGCGCTCGTGCTTTCCCCTTCCTCCGATTATGTCCTGGCTGTTCCTTTCGAGGACTAGCTTCTCCCGTGCACTTGCGACGGCCCTCACAATCTTCTTTAAGTTGAAATCCTCCACCGGCGGGTTTCGCACCTGTTGACGACAAATTGGACAGGTGTACTGGGGTTGGGGAGGGGTGAGACCAAGCAGATGCATATAGTAATAGTGAACATGGGCAGGGAGCATTTCTGCTCCATAAGGATGTTGAGGCTGGTTGATACTAAAGTTGGGATGTGCCGCCATGTGCTGCGTCAACGTAGTAGAAAACCAATCCTAGAATGACAATTTGAAAACCATACCCATGTACTAAGATGTTTCTCTCACCTGCAGACAGGATTGGCAGTAAGTGTGCCCGCATTCGAGACTAGAAAAGAGACGCAATGGAGAAAAAACAATATGTGCCATCATTGATCCAACGACGTACATGTAGGGCGTCCACATCTTCATCGTGCAAACTTCACAGGTCACGCTATCTTCAACATTAGCTATTGGCTGTTTTGTGTGTTATTGCGATCATATAGGCAGATAGAGACATTGACATACCATATGATCCTTTGACGATGTAGTATTGAGGGTGGCGGCATGCAGGACCATTAGTTCATCTTTAAAGAGGGCAAGCTCTAGCCTCAGAGCATTCTCTTTGCTCTTGTGCTCATCATTCTCCTGAGAACCATCAGTAACCTTTGCGAATCTGAATGAGAATCACTGCACACCTGTTTCAGCTTCTTCACATCACGCTCCAGCCGTAGTTCGCGAGAACTTTTCCTTTTAAGAGGAAGAGGAGGAGGGGGAGGAGGAGGAAACTGGTCATCCTCCGAATCGGTTATCTCAATGATATCCGGATGATATACTATCTCCTTGGGAGCAGCTTTCGATGCTTTGTATTTGGTGCTTAGTTTGGTGTTACTGGGACCTGGTTGGAAAACTTGGGCAATAGAGTCTTGACGAGATACTCGAGTAGGCGGCATATCGAGCATGAAGAATTTTCGGGGAGAAGTGGCGGCTTCAATATGTTTTGGAAAAGAGCTACGAGCGCTTATTTGCCATTGTCACTGTTGGTTTTTGTGGCGGTGCTATGCGCGCCTATTTGCAGAATAGGAACGATGCCAGCTCAGCTCGAAGTCGCTGCTTCATTTTTACAGTTCTCATAGAGATTTTCGGGTCGAATATCAATCCGAGATCGACCCTTTTTTCCTCTGGATCATACATGATGCTCTTCGGTGAAATACGACGATTGTTGATATCGCAGATGAAGAATGCAAGCTGTATCAAAGCAGATACACCATGAAATACATGCACTTCAATGTCAACACTGAGGTCCAAAATGCGTCGCAGTTGTAGATCAACTCATTGATACTTTGAGCAAAAGTGAAAGTCAAAGAGTCGGTTTATTTCTGACGAAAAGGGCGGAGTCAATATTGTGTAAGCGAACAGGAAGCCAATGAAGTCGGAAGCCTCGCGAGCCGCTCGCACAGAGCAGGTGCAGAAGCAAGGAGCTCGGGATACTAATATCAGGCTAGGGAGGGGATGTCATTAATGGTGGTTGTGAAAGTAAAAATTAGGGGTTGGGTGACAGCGCGTGCATGGGAATTTGTGACATCTCGTGTTGGTCACAGCTTACAGTCTTTCTTTTTCCCTTCGGTTCCATGGCGCTTTCTTCAGATATCGATATTGACCCAACCTCAGAAGAGGTTCTGCTGACCTTCTATCGACGGCTTTATCCTTTTAAACAGCTATTCAAATGGTTAAATCGTGGGCCTGAAAGAACAGAGAAGGAGACACGGCTTTTTCCCTACCGAGAGTTTGCTTTCACTCTCCGAACGACGCTTATCTTCGCTACAATTCGTATCCCAGCGACATTGAAATGAAGAAGCATGTTTGTTTGCTTACCCCCTCGCGTTTCGAAATTGGGCCAGTTTATTCTGCCCAGGTGCGTTGTTCACTGTGTCGGCCTTCTTATCTCGACTAATCCAGGCGTTCTGCTCAGCCAAAGGATAAAAAGACCGTTCGACCCACCCACTTCAAAGCAGAGAAGCGCGAAGTAGTGTTTGATATCGATATGACGGATTACGACCCAATCCGAACATGTTGTTCCGAGGCTGATATCTGCAAACGATGCTGGGGCTTTATTGCTATCGCTGTGGAAATTCTAGATACAGCTATTCGTGATCAGTTTGGCTACACTCAACTACTATGGGTCTACTCTGGTCGGCGAGGTATCCATTTGTGGATATCTGACAAAGAAGCGTTCGAGTTGACTGACGATCAACGGAAGGCCATGGTGGAATACTTGACGGTCATCAAGAATGGGAAGGAACCTGGAAAAAGGGTCAACGTTCGTTTCGGGATGAAAGATCTACCGCCGACATTGAAGTATTTCTGTCGTTACTTTTGTCATTGTTACTACGAGGCTCATGTATCGCCAAGGGATGCTTGCCAGGCCATCAATAAAACATTTGATGAACTTATTCTACAAGACCAGGATTGTTTTGGCTCGCAGGAAGGATACGAAACTCTACTCTCCCTCATACCGGATGCCAAGTTGGCTTCCCGACTCCGCGAAAAATGGTCACAAAAACCAGACAGTCCATCATATATAAAATGGGACGAGATGAAAGTAGAAATAAAGGAATTGAAAGACAAAAATGCAAGAGTATGCACATCTTCCACGTTCATACTCGCATGAGAGTCTTACTCCTCTTCTTCAGCAAAACATGAGAAATGCCATGGAAGACATTCTTCTTCAGTATGCTTACCCTCGACTTGATGCGGAAGTCTCGAAACATCGTAATCATTTACTCAAAGCTCCATTCTGTATCCATCCTAAGACTGGCCGGATATGTGTTCCGGTAGACCCTCATCGAATCAGGGAGTTTGATCCTTCAGAAGTCCCCACTGTGGGCCAACTCTTGGCAGAATTGGATGCGGCGGGCTCAAATAATTCTGATGGCGATCGTCGAGATGGTTTGGCATGTTCACCCTCCCGACTTCCTGGTGTATTGATGTGCACCCTCCAGACTCCCAGAAGACATCCCTCAAGCCTTATATTGACATGTTCGAACAGTATGCGAATAGTGTTCAAGAAAAGCAAATCAAGATGGGTTTGTTATATTCCCGCATCTGTTACTAGTTCTTCTCATTAATACTTTATCAGATCTATCTTGGTGACAAACAGAGCATCTAGTGGGTATGGAATTGTTGTAGGATATGTAGTGATTTGATCGTACCACTTGTCGTCTATCAGCTACAGATCAGCTATATAGATATCGACAACAGGCCAGGTTTATTGAAATCGTGCGCACTGGAAGTAGACGTATCGTCGTCGGCGCCCTCGTCACGAGCGACAAGTTGATTCACAAATGTTATTCTTGTATCCCGAAGAAGGTTTACAACCGTAGCTATCTATGTAGTGCCCAGAGGAAACCAAGTATCCAATCGTATCAACATCCCGATGGAAAGCGAAGTAGTAAAAGCAAGCAGGTAACCATTTCAAATAAAGGACAAAGTTTCTTTTTACATTCAGATAGGCCATTCCTTTTGTAAAAGGTAGTACTACGATTTAAGTTTCACGATGGCGGGCTGCAAGGTATAGATGCATGAAAAATCAAATGACGGGTAGAAACATTCAACTTACACTGGTGCGACTGATGTAGCGGGACCTATATCATAAACATATAATGAGTATCAAGTAAGCGGTCAATTGTACGCCCGCATTTACTCACCCGGAAGAGCAGTAAGAACGGGGAACGGAGCAGTAGCGCACTATTTGTTGATCAAAATATGTCAGCTCTTCTATAAGATTTTTACACAATGAAGACAACTCGCAGCCTGTTCAATATCGTCGTGAGTGCTGTCAGGCAATAGATGAGGTCCAGCATTGACCGGAAGGGGTCTGGGTACTGGAATGACGTCCGAGCAATCAACCAGAGAACTTCTATCATGGCCAATAATCGCCATTTTTTGCATCGCAGCTCTGAATGCGGTTTGGAAGCCAGCCTGGTTGTCTGGAATGCAATCATCAGGATGTTGCTCTTATTTATACTTGATTGATCCTCGTACTTACTAGCAAAGGACTGCCAATCGCAAGCAGTACGGGAATCTTTCCGTTCACAGATTGTTTAATTCAAGTCATGCAAGATTGCATTCAGAAACGCACCTCTAGCCAGCTAATAAGTCATAATTTAGAGAAGGACGCAGATTACGATAATTGAAATATACCTCGGAGTCGGATTGCAAGCGTATCTCTCCCGGCACTGGGGACTCAACCTCGCCTTGATTACCTCCCGTTCTACAGATAAAATCATCCACAAACTGTGCAGTTTGGCAATGAATAAACCCTTACCCAGGGAAAAGAATTCCTCTCATCTGTACCTCAATAAATACCTGAGTGTCGAACAGCCCAGGAGTCGAGTCAAAAGGAGTCCCGGGAATCTAGAAATAATTGTGAGTAGTTAGTCCACAACAGAAAATTTTCATGCATAGCAATGTAGCTCACTGTAGTATCAATAGTGTCAGCTGCAGCGACAGTATGACTATTCAAACGTTAGAACGAGGCCCTACAGTCATTAAAATATTAACATAGACCCACGATCCTAAAAGAGCGACTACTTCAGAGGCATTGAACCCAGCGTCTGAGAACCTGGCGAGAATTGAATCAACAGTGTCTGGAAGCGAGATAATGAGTATTTATTTAGAGTCTTGGTTTACAGCAAAAAAATACAATACCGAAAGGTTCAGGAATCAAAAGGTCAGGTGAGGCGGCGACTGGAGGGGGCCGCCCAAAGAGGAACTCGAGCTGCGGAGCACCAGGACAATTGCTTACTCCTGCATTGACGAGATTCAGAGAAAACGAAAGCAGACGACGGAGCATCGGCAACTTACCCACCGCACCAGCAAGTTGAATACTAAAAATTGACATTCATGACTCATGAGCAAGATGGAAAACACAAGACATAAGTAACGTACAAATCTCCGGGGTTGATGGTGACGTTGTGAGAAGCCATAAATTGCTTTTGAGCATCCACAATATCATCGATACCGCCTGTTGGTACGCTTTAGCCAGAGTTGCGACTGTCAGCAATATGGACCATAGACAAACCATTGGCATGGAATACGGTCTCAATATCAGAGAACACGATAATGGAACCGTCCGCACCACCCCCTCTGGGAATATTCTTTTGAGTGCATGACAAGAGTAAAAGCAATAAATAGAGAAGCACCCTTTGGTCGGAGAAAACCCAATAGCGTCATGGAAAGTCAAGCGAAGGGATTCGTGAGCCTACCGCTAATTGTTGGCAATGAAGATTGTAGAGAATGAAGAAAAAAAACAAGCCTCTTCACCACATTCTCCCCCATCAAATAGGTCGGACTGGAGTTGATCAACGAGGGGAACAATTGGCAGCACACTTCATTGGACGTAGTGTGCACTCCATCTGCGCAGGCAAAACGCTTGTTGTTGTGAGGAACAGCTGTAAATAGGAGATATATGTTGATACTAGTTCTTAATGTAAAAATGGGGCTTGGAGTTACCGTTAGCGCCTTGTAGGAGAAAGAGCAAGACAGAAGCACTGAGAAGTCCAGTAGTAATCATTGTAGAAACAGAGAGAACTGGTTGGTCTAGAGTTTTTAGCAGTTATCCTTTCCTCCTTTATAGTATTCCAGAACCGCTCAAATCCTTGACTTTGACATTAAGGATACAAAGGGGAAGCCGCGCTAACCAATACCCAGGCGCCGATTAGGACGAAGCCAAAAAAACCCCTAAACAGTCCAAATAGATTCACTTCTGTGAGAGCGACGAAAATGAAAAAAGTCGAACTTAGCCTGTCGAGTTGAGCTTTGAGCGGACGTGCGCCACGTTCGCCATCTTGACCCAGGAACAGGGAAATGGTTAGATATAGTTATCCGTGGATTCGGGAAACATCCTTCAGGACTAAGATGACCTGCATTAGTGAGAAGGACGTAAAACTTGAGTGAATAACAGTGACCTGCAGTTGCAACCAGAGTATAGTAGATGCAGCCAATACATAGACTTTGAGGCCTCCCTCCAGAAAACCCGTTTCGACATCGCCATCAGGACTTCAGTTAAACCAGTCAACCATTCGAGGTTTTCTTCACGCTATGGTTCCCATATCCTTGGAAAGGGCGACACCAAAGCTCTGCTATCTTGCCCGAGTGAGCGGTAATAGTGTACCCGTATCAGGTCCAGCGACCCAAGACAACCAAGATGAGAAACGGAACTGAGGTGAGAGATCAGCGTCCTCTTCCGGAAGAGAAAATGTTACCGGTGGTAAAAGTCATGGCTCCTCACTTCGAGAATTAGAATTGCCAAGGCCATCGGGTGCGAGGAGCAGAAAGAATCCAATGGGGTTGAATACAAGCATGAATCAATCGAAATTATGGTCATGGAATGGGCCTACATCCTTGGCATGAAAGTAGGGAGAGTGATGTGATTCAGCGTACGGAAATACAATAATACGCAAAATTCTTCAGGCCTCGAGAATGCCGGCTTCTGCCAAGTTGCGTTTTCTTTCAGAATAATCCCACCGATCCATTCCTCCAAAATTAATCTTCATGTTTTCGAAAGTCATATTGAGTTGAAGATCGGGTATATGGGATGCTTGAGCCCGCCAACTGTCACCACTATCGTACAGAACGTCAACCTTATCTGGAAGACGAAGTATTATCGTGACTCACGTCGCTGTCCCATAGATGTCCCCTTCCAAGCTGACCAGTCTCGCCGACTGATCTACGTTTGATTTAGAGTCATACACCCAGAGTGTGACTCCCGTGTAAATTTCTTGCCACCCAGCGAAATCAATAAGAGGGTTAGGAGGTGAGATTCGCTTGGATCCAGATGGAACTGGAGGGGCAGGCCTGATATCCACATCATTGAAGAGACGAAGGGCGCGTATATTTGATATCTGCTCAAAGATCGCGCGCTCTTCTGGCTGGGCAGGGTTAACGACTTTGATAAGTTTACCCTCTGTTTCGTCCTCTGACTCGTCACTTTCATCCTGGTCGCGCATGTCTACGTCCGTAAATGCTGTTGGTTCTGATGAAGGTCCTGCTTCAGTAGTTTCTTGCCCGCCTCCAGATATCTCAACCTCGGCTGCTTTCAGCTTATCAATGAATATGTTCCAGGCTTCTTCGTTTGAAAAATTTGTCCTTATAATAAGGCCTCCAATGGCATCCGATACAATTACATCGCATGGATCATCGTCTTGGGTGTAATCGTTCTATGAACTACTGTGGAATACGGATTGGCCCGCACAGATAAATGTACGTACCAGTGCAGATTCTGAGGGAGCCTCGGTCGGTTCATTGTCCCTTGGTTTTGGTGGGTTCGATGCCCAAAATTCATGCAAAACGCGGAGTTGCCAGTATCGACGTCCTTTGCCAGGATTCTCAAGCTTGACCTTTTCATATCGGCTCTACTTGATGTCGCTGAGGGAAAGATATGACAGTAAAATATGTGATACGTACGGCCAAAAAATGAGCAAGAATTGGTCTCATTCTCATCAAGAATATTGATAGTCACGAGGTCACGGGTTGAGCATCAGAAAAATCCTGCACGTATTAAAAATTACTTTACGATATGTACAAGCGCTATACTAACCAACGTCAACGAGAAAATAACATAAAATTTATGAAAGCGAGAAGGTATAAAACTGTAAGTAGTACACCTTAAATATTATACGAGGGCCTTCAGGATTAAATTAGTCCGCTATTTCCTTCTCCAGCCAAGCTAGGAGCACAGGTGCAGTGCTGACGGACCCATGAAGATAATCGCAGACACGCAAACCGACCGGAGCAGCGCACTCATCTGCACGGCCAAAGCCTGTCAGGCAGCTGTTTCGATAGTCCTCTTCGGAAAGTCCAAGCACCACCTCCGAACGTATATCTAAATCCTGAGCTCGGAGTAACACTGGCAAAGCAATGAGGGTAGGGATCTTTTCGGTGAGCTGTTCCAACTCAAGTGCGAGCTCTTCAATTGTTTGTCCATGAGTCACCTTGACAAGGTGATGGGCTAAATCAAATAGATCTGCTAGGGCGCGTAGTCCATTCATCGCTTCATCTACAGCCTCTCTGGCGAGTCGGCCACTCTCAGTCTCATCCGCAGGAACAGGAAGTGCGACTAAAAGGTCGCAGAGTGCTCGTGCATCAGTGACTGGGGAAAGCGAAGGAACGGACTGATGAGCAGGCGGAGAAGGCGGGCGAGAAGAGGGAAGCTTGATCGTGAAACGGCTCGCTGGAGGAGTTAAAGGCGGAGTAGAAGAAAGCGAGCCGCGACGTTTCTTCGTTACGGCTAGAAATCCCGGTGAAGAGGGAGGAGAAGGCGTGGGTGCATGTCGGTGACAAAGCGCTACCATGCTTCGCCACACCAATGAGATGACAAAGGTTGCCAGCGAATTTTGAGCCGTTTGAGAAATAGTGTAGCGTCTGAGAGCTTGAGCATATATAGGTATGATCGACTGAAGAGTCACGATGGAGCTGTGGAGCGCAACAATTTTTGACCCTGCAGTTACTTTGCTAGGAGTAGAGAGTTCCAAGGCATCCAGAAGAGGCACCAGTTCGTTCCTGATTCCTCTGACGAGCGGATTGATGACCCTATTAACCACGGAAACAAGGCCCTCCCGGATACCTTTTAAGCCATCGCCTCGAACGTCGTTATCGTGACCTAGATTGAGATCATCAAACGTTTCCAACAATTCTCCGGCGAACGTAGCGATCGCAAGAGCATGCAACTGAACAGCATTAGGATTGGGAGATTGCACTGTCGGAGCAGGCGGTGTAAGGAACGCCTGAGATGACAACAAAGGAAGCATCATTGAGGAAAGGCTTCCAAGAAGGACAGACAAAGGCTTGTGAAGAGAGCGGACAATTGCCCTGTGCAAATGGGGATTACCATTTGCCGCCTTTAGTTCACTGGAAGGAGATTAAGTAGACTGAGCATATGGAATGGCACATGAGTCACGTACGAGACGACGAGAGCCCCGAGAACACTTCCACGTCCATGAGGAATAGGCTTTTTGCCTCCAACGACATCATTCATCGCTGGAGTTCCCGAAGGTTGGACTACGGCTTTGGAGACGGCTTCACTTAATTTGAGACTCAGCATCTCCAAGTAAGATCCGTCTTGAACCAAAGTGTGAGGAGCCGGCATTGGACTAGAGAAAGGCGCTGGAGAGGCCCTTCTCAAGTTGTTCAAAGACAACTTGGTAAGAGGTCTTGAGCGCTCCATGCCGATACCCGAATCTGGGCGAGAGGGCGGAGCTGGAGAAGTAGGCCTGCTGGAAGGGCGAAAAGACAAGGGATTTTTGAGAGAGTGCATGATGGGGTCCAAGTATATCGAGATAATGTGTCGTTCTCTTTGTTAAGAGTAACGGTTTGTTCTATATGTTTACCGATAATGTTATATTGATATTAACAGTCTATGTGCAATCTCTGGCAGCCGTAGACCAGATTTTGAATTTCTAGAGCGCAATTATCCCATGAGACGAAGTAAGACAATGATTGTTGTGAGCTTGAAGAGAGAACAGGGGTCCTAAGGAGGTCGGTCGATGTCGACCAGGAGGAAAGCAAGTGGTGCAAAGAGAATTTTGTTAACCTGTTGTGCTGAGCTGGATAAAAAGGATAGTGAGCTGACATGCATGTAGCCTGGAACAAAGAATTTGTACCAGGATGAAGATGAACTCATGAAATCAAGGCGCTGGCAAAGTAAAAAAGGGATATACCCTGCGGGTTTGTCAGTGGATAAAGGAAGGAAAATTTCTCCCTTTTATAATTTACACACAACTCCCACAGTTCAATTCCGGTGGCTATCTTCATCCAACACTAAAATCACTGATATGTACTTGGTTCGATACATACAGAACTCTCAGTAACTTTACCAGCGTTCTTTACACGAAAAGGAGGACAAAATCAATCGACAACAACTGGGCTCAATTGGCTCAATCTTCCGTCAGAAGGTTCTTTATCGTCACATACAGAGGTAGGTCGCCACGCAACCTCCACAAACAGCTCACTTCCTCGCTTTCTTTGAGCCGTAGAACTGCACACGATGATATGGATGTATGAGGCTTAAATCTGATCATAACCTTCAATTCTCCTTGCGTTTGGGTTGATATCTCAGGTGTTTTGCGTTTCCAGCAACGAGTATACAACTCACCGAGAAACGGAGGTAGTGATGCCTCGATCACGCTCACGACTAGTTCGGAAGGATCCATGACTCGGACTCGTCGTAGAAGTTGTTCGATTGACTTCCCATACCATCCACGAGCTTCGGCGCTGAAGCCTCCCCAAGCTTTGTCAAAATTTAGTTGAGGTTCCAGCGCTCCGCTGGTTTGAGGATTCTCTGAAGGTTCCAGGATGAAAGGCGAATCAAACGCAATTAAATCATCGGGAGCTGTCTACACGACCGATTGTAATACGTCAATCTCCGTATGTGGCATGCGATGAATAACCTATAGGTTGACACTCACCGTGTCGCTCGGCTCAGAAATCGCATGTGTATTGAAAAGCTTGTCTCCGTCAAAAATTGCCATTTCATTTTCAAACTCTACGGTCGAAGCTGCCAGCGCCAACTCTCCTCCAGCCAACAGTTCTGGCGAAGCAAAACTGCGAGGAGATGCAAGTGCGGAAGGTTCTAGACCGTAATTGCTGTTAGACGACGTTTTTCCTCGGAGTCGGGGCGTAGGTACAGGCGCATCATAGGCTTCGTAGCGGAGCTTGCTAGCAATTAATGATTCTGATTTAGGCGAACGGCTTTGAGATCTTCCGTGTGTTAAGGGATACGTAGATAGACGGTATGGTTTGTCACTACCCTGATATTTTTGTAGCGCCTCTAGGAAGTCTGGAAGCTAGAAATATTTCAAAACAAAAGCGAATGTCAAAAGCAGACGAAATCCTACAGTGGAGGATTGAGCGCTCTGAATAATTTCAGAGAGCGTCTCTTTGTCTGTAGCAAGTTGAAGGAATTGTTCACATCGCTAAAGAGAAGCGGTGAGTAGAAACATACACCGAACTTGGTGCACCTTACTTTTCTGATATGCCTCCCAGATGATTCATTTAATTTTGATATAGTGGCGAATATCTGCGGGGAGATCTCTGAACAATCGGCGGTGATCCTCAGCATAGACAACAGGCATGTATCTTGCACAGGAACTATCAGGAACCGGTTAAACAAGGAGTTTGAATTCATTGAACCCGACACACTTGGACAGTATGCAATCCTCGAGGACAGTCCTTCCAAAATCTTGTCCCACGGTAAATATAGCTGACCACTATTCTCGCAAGCCAGGGCAGCCATGATTACCAATGTCGTCGGACCCAGAAAGAGTTTCATATCCTTCAACGAGGTCAACAAGCAGGTGGAGATCATTCGTCTGAATTCGTCAGCCGCTAAATGTATACAAACGTGAGCAAAGTATTCATCGAAAAGCGCAGGAAACGATTAACAATGGTGAATATAGGTCAAGACCATATCGATGATGCCTTCAAAAATGTAGCCGTCTGGACTTGAAGAGGCTTCAATTTGACCTAGCAAGGTCGATACATCTCTCGCGTAACGTTCTCCGTCTATTCCCGTTTGGATTTCTAGAATTTCGAATAAAGGAAGTGCATGCTCGGCCTTCTCGCCTGTCGTT
The DNA here is from genome assembly GCA_028011355.1 of Lentinula aciculospora. Lineage (NCBI taxonomy): Eukaryota > Fungi > Basidiomycota > Agaricomycetes > Agaricales > Omphalotaceae > Lentinula > Lentinula aciculospora. The sequence goes on from JAOTPV010000142.1 coordinate 23,450, forward strand.
TGATCTAGGAGATTCTGCGATGCAGCCTTATAATATGAAGAGATGATGCTCGTGTCCACTCTATGCAGAATTTTGATGGTCTACCAATTGAAGTATAAGGTGCCGGAAAGAGGCGAAGACGCAAGATGACAGACCTTTCTCCGTAAAACAGGATCCTGAGAATCCAAGAATCCCATGACAAGGTCAACCTCCCACTGCTCGAGAAGGGCAGGAACGTCTGGTGTTGTACCTGCCCATGACTGAGGATCGAGGCATTCTAAGCATGTTAAAAAGAGATATTGTTGGTTAGGTTCGCGTGATGTGAGCAGGAAGCGAACATGGGAAGCGGGGGATATTGCGTCGGAAGGGGTAAGAATTAACTGAGAACGAAGAAGAGGCAGACATAAGAATACTGAGCGTAAGAGAGCTGTTAGAGGATGGCAGAGAATGAGCAATTTGTCGTTACGGGAAAAGAGCATGCACAACCGTTGTCTTTCTGGCGAGCGGCGCGTATGATCACTTCATTGAAGAGTGAGATATTAAATTCTGTAGGCCTAGTTCGGATATCACTTAGTTGGCTTCTTGGTGGGGCATAATTGCTTAGACTTACCCAAGATTGCGGAGCGTGTCCAGTAATCGAATAAGCACACTTCTTCGTCTGTCATGATACTTCGACCAAGTTTCACGGAATAGGTCATTTACTCCGTTAAAGACCACGAGGCGTGCCGGTTCATACAACTGCGAAGATAGTACAGATGAGTCTGGGAAATATGTAGAACAAATACATACCTTGTAAAGTGTAGAAGCGGTCACTAGTGCTGCGTTACACACAGTATCATCAGGATCCTCGATTCTTGCAATTATATCTTGTTGAGCTTCACTCATGAGATCGAAGTCGAAGATGGAGAGTGCATTGAGGGCTAATAAAGCTCTACGCCGAATTTGAGGCCTAGAAACGAGAATGAAACACGTATGATGAGAATATGGCTGGCTAGGGCAGAACGATACCTACTGACGAGTTATGTGCTAGAAGATCGTGGAGACGATACTGGATGGCGGGGATGACATCCTCGAAAGGACACTGAATGAGGTGATCTAGTGCAAGGCTTATGTTGGCTGGGTTAACTGATTCCAGGTCCTGTAATAAATAACAAAGTTTAAGAACTGTGATGAATTTTTGATATACGTTTGGACACTTACCTTTCGCAAGGTATTGACAAGCATAAGTTGCAGTTCATGTCGCGCCGGCATCACCTCAGCACAAAACATGTAGCCTATCAACATATTCAGGGAAACGAGATTGAGGTAGCTTCTAGGTTCATTGACCTATCCGTTTTTCTGATACGCTGCTCCCGGCCTCCGCCAAACTCACTGCGTGTGGTAGTGCACTGTCCAAAGTAGGGATTGATGCAGTCGACGTGTTAATACAGTACAAAAGTATTATAAGGTATTCCCTGCAGACTGCCTGATAGAATGAGCGAACTTTCGACTTGCTGAGCAAGAAATGTCAATCTCACTGAAGAAACCTTGGTTTGAGTGAAATTCCGAACTATTGACTGCATCTCCGCAAAGATAATATCATCGACAGCTTGAGGTGAAGGCGCTGTTTCAACTTTTCTGACAAGAACATAATGGAGTCTGCTTGAAGCACCAGATGATATGAAGGGGACGAAACCCATGATGATGTATAAGCGCTGGAAGTAACACAGTTTCGCCGTCTCTTAGCATGTTAACTGGTTCGACTTGGGTATACATACAACATGGAAGTACATACGGAAAACATAAACTATGTTACAGTTACCTATGGCTACACGATGAATATTCATTGTAACAAATATGGATGCTTAACGAGTTCGTCATACAACTCCGGAGGTAGATCTCGGACGAGGGTTACTGCAATTCCAATGACAGGCAAGGCTTCTAGCGGAGGAAATGTTCGAAGAAGACGCATAGGACTATAGGAAATCAACGATGAGATGAAGTTGTACATTGGGAATGCAATGACTCGCCTTGAAGAGCTCATGACTTCATCTCGTATCAGCAGCAGTTGTGCGATAACGCACAGGACGTTGAGATGGACACCAAAGGCAAGTAGAAAGTCCCATAACTGGAGGACCTGATCAAGAGGTGGTGTGCAGGCACACAAGGTCAAGATAGCTGATGAGTTGATTAGTACAGAGAAAAGAAGCAGTCACAGATCATACAAGGAAATGCGTATATTTCTGCTGACAGATTCTTGGATCGTAAATGTGCATAAAGCTCAGGGTCCACAATCTTGAGGCATTTATCCAGAAGCTATTGACGAGACTGTTCAGATTGGGATAATATTATGTAGATATATACTTACCCTGAGACCGCGGTGCACGCCTTCTAATGTCGGTTGGACATACAGTGGGCATGATTCTTCGATGAACTTGGAAAAACAAAAGAAAGCCTCAAGCTCGGAGGGCATAGTATATAGGAAAGGAGCAGCCAAAACATTCATTCCTTGAACGTAGGTGAATCCAAGCTGATCTGATTCTTGTGTATCTATTGGAATATCAGGACTCGTTCAGGATTTCAATTTCAGAAAATTTCTTGCCATGATTCCGCCAAACAAAGGCATCCAATAAACGTACAAGCATGTCCTCGCGCACACGTTCTTTGAATCCCCGATCGGTCGCCAGAGTTCTTGCCACAACTAAGATTCAAAGTATTTAAAATGCTCCTTGGAAAACTCACCTGAATGTATCATTTCGGATTTTTTCTCGAACTTCACAAGGGCCCCGGGAGACATATTGAAGGTAGGAGCTCGCAGATATATCGTTCACCCGAAGAAGTATTTTCCATATGCGAGGTCGTAGAGAAGGATCCTGAATGAAGCTGTGTCAAAAGAGGGTAGTAGTGCTTTGAATTGAAACTTGCAGCAGTGGAAGGGATTCCTTCTACAAGTATCATCCGCCGCAATTTCTTCAGATTAGAGTCATCATCATTCTCAACACCAGTCGATCTTGACTTGGAAGAATACTTGGGTTTAATGAGGATTTTGTTGAACGAATGGGCGGTTGTAGCCGACATGATGAGAGAAACAGAACAAGTATTATTATGTTTGTTTTCCTTTGTTGATTTCAATCAACCATCCTCTGAGGGTCTTTCAACACACAAGTCATTTCTTCTTCACAATGCCCTCGACGCCTCCGCCCCAGTATGACTTTGAAATTCCTCCAATACCGCACCTTCCGACGCCCTCTGGGTCTCGTCACAGAGGCTCTTTCGGCTCCTCGTTCTCCTTTGGTCCACAGCCTTTAATCGACTCGTACCTTGAAGCTAATTCTAGCACTTATTCGAACAATCATTCTATAGCACTGGATCCTAACCGCTCTATTCTTCATGCTTCTCCGTTGCGTTCATCTCCGCGCCGAAATCGCAGACCAAAGGACAGCATCAATCGTCCACATCCTCTGGCAAATGACACAACCGGCATTTTTCAACACTCAGACGACGATGCAGACGATGAGGAAGAATATGAATGGGGAATGGTTGATAGGATGAGATTATGGAGACACGACGCGTTAATGCAGCATTTATACGAAACAGCTGCATTCTGGGGCGACAAGATAGTTAGCTGGACAAGTGAGTCGTGTGATATTTATACTACTCTTCTCTGATTTATTTTAGATGATCCTAACGACGCGTTCTGGCTCGCGCAGACGTACTTTATGCAACATCAATATTCGCGTGCTGAGCGATTGCTTACGCGTCCGTTTCCAACTTCTGCACCAAAACATCCGTCCACTCCACCTTTGAACCTCACTAATGGAGACATCTCCAGTGCTGCGTCAAAAGGAAAGGAGAAAGAGCGCGACGCTTTGCCACTCAGTGTACCCATACCGCGGTTACCGTTAGGTCCGACTGGGATGATTGAAGAAATGCAGGCCATATCCGAAAGCGTCTCAAGGCTTGTCGATATGAGTGTTGCCTGTCGGTATCTTGCTGCTCAGTGTCAGGTAGGAATACATTAAGCCTTACATAGCCAAGGAGAATATTCAACTGTTCAGTAGGTTCGTCAAGGCAATTGGTCAGATGCAACGGAGATGTTAGGTGAAGCGAATCCTTTCCGCGACCTAGAACAGAACAAGCCCGCCATTCCCGATATCGACGGGGGAATCAAGGTGATTTTTGATATTTCTTTTCGCTTTCTCTTTGTTGAGAAAGATTCACCCAGATTGAAGCCTCGATGTGCAATCTTCGAGGTCTTCTCATGCTCAAGCTCAACCGTGGCGATCAGGCAAAGAACTGTTTCATGGAAGCGCTTGCTCTCGACGTCAAGTGTTACGATGCGTTTGAGCAGTTGGTCAGTGGGGAAATGATGACGCCGGAGGAAGGTCTGTGCGTGTTTTGTTCTTGTGATACATTCATTGATCTTCATCAAGAGTGGGAGTTTGTGCAGGGGCTTGCGTACGCATCACAAACGCCTCAGGACGCCGCGTTCATTCAGCTCATATACACGACACGTCTGCGTAAATACAAGCATGCGGAAGAACATGCACTTACACGCCAACGATTGGTGGAAGAATATGGACTGGGTCATAATCCCGATGTATTGTTCAGTTTCGCCGACGCTCTGTATGTAAACTTTCGCTGGTCGGATTGTTTTGTAATCACGTCGCGGTGAGCTTCATCAACTCATGTCTGGTAGATGTCCTCACCTGTTGCTAGAATACTTAGCCTAGTGGCGATCCATAACGCAACGACGCCACTGCACATCGCTTGCATGTATCACTTGAAGCACCTTCACTCCAAGCTGTTCATCCTAGCCCATGAGATGGTAGATCGTGAGCCAGAGAATCCCATAAGTTGGTACGCTGTTGGTGTATGGTACCTCAGTAATGGCAAGTGGGCGCAAGCTCGTCAATATTTCAGGTATGCCCTCAATCTTTGATCATTGATGATTCCTTAATCATTTTGACATTAGCAAAACATCTCTGATGGATCCTCGTTTTGGTCCTGCATGGATAGCTTTTGCTCATACCTTTGCCATGGAAGGCGAGCATGATCACGCTGTTACCGCGTATTCTACTTGTGCAAGAATGTTCACTGGGTACTTCTTCTCGTCGTTGTTGCTGTTATGGGATTATTGACAGGTTGCTACGGAAGCTCACATCTACCGTTGATGTTTGTGGGCATGGAGCAGATCACTCTGTCAAATTATGACCAAGCAGATGAAGCTCTTAATGCCTCGTATTCAATGTGTGACGGCGATCCATTATTGATGAACGAACGCGGTGTTATGGCTTACAATCGCGGAGAGCAAGTGTTAATCGTTCTATCTTGGGTTCGCATGTTCATCTGTATTCCCTGTAGTTACGCGGAAGCTGCCAACCTTTTCCAGCATGCGCTGGATTTGGCTGAGATCACGCAAAGTTCTCAACAGTCATGGACGACCACATATGTCAATCTGGGAACATGTCATCGGAAGCTGAGGTAGGTTTTGTCTGGTACTATTTGCTGAAACTTGCGAACTAATTATGAATAGACAATATGAACAGGCGAAGGATGCATATCAAAAAGTGTTACTTCTCGACCCCCGACATTCCCTCGCGCTAGGATTTCTGGGTTTGGTCTATCACCTTACGAATGATCTCGATAACGCGATAGTAAAATACCACGAAGCAAGTACACCCACTCAGTTAGTGTTAGACTTATTTATCCTGCCCTCATTTCTAGGCACTGTCAATCGATCCTATCAATGGCTACGTCCTCGAACTCCTCAACATGGCCCTTGAATCGGCAGCAAACTACGGAATACACGAATATAGTCCGACCTTTGGCCCCGAGCAGTTTAAGATACAGGCGGCGAGGCTGAAGGAAAAGTTTATCAGGTTGAAACCGGACTCAAAGGATTTGTTCGAGTTTTATGTAAACGCCGCAACTAGAGGTCTCCCGAAAGGCTCCCTCAGTGGTGCCCCCGAATCAATGAATATAGAGTAGTAGTAAAGTGAACTTCATTCTCATTTTCAGTCTTTCGTAGAACAATCTTCATACTTATAATTATAATGGAGCACGACAGACTACTCACGAGACTGAAACTTGTACTTCGACATTGAGACCGACGCCTACATAGATCAATGCATAATGTATACGAACTATGGAGTGACAGTCCAGACGCGGAGTGCATTGTCAGTGAATCCAGCGAAAAGCGTCTGACCGTCAGCCGACCAGGCAATGGAAACACATTCGGGCTGTCGGCCACCCTCCTCAGCATAAGCAGGCTTGAGTTCATCAACAATTGACCTTTCAGAACATGCATCAGCACTGATTACAGAAATCGAATATAAATCTGTTCTCACTTGCTTTCAAGGTCGAAGATTTTGACACAGCTGGCAGTTGCTGCGCATAGCCAGTATCGGTTGGGTGAGAAGACAAGAGCGTTGACAATGTCACCGGCCTCGAGGGAGTAGAGGTGCTTGCCCTCGTTAAGGTCCCATAGCATAGTGATACCATCTTTGCCGCCAGAAGCAGCAAGCGAACCATCTGGAGATACAGAAACGGTGTTGATGTAGCCGGTGTGACCATAGTGGTTGGTTTTGAGTTTGAATTTGGAAAGCTCCCAGACCTTCAAAGAGTAGAGTTGATGTAAGTGAATAACTCGAAAAGGAACAGAAAAGTCAGAGATCTTGGTGGAAAATTGGTCTCATGGGGTTTGAGCCCTCTGAAGTAGCAAATATATACGATAACATCATACTAGATGTATGGACTGGGAAAAGGATATGCACCTTGACAACCTTGTCCCATCCACAAGACACAATCACTGGGTTCATGACATTCGGACTGAATCGGACACACGACACCCTACATAATCATCGTTAGTGAAGATTCTTATGTTGAATCTGCATTTCTAACATACCATTCAGAGTGACCATCATCCTTGATGTCGTATTTGCATTCTCCAAGGGTATTCCACAGTTTGATGGTCTTGTCGCGCGAACCAGAAACGATTTGTCGATTGTCAGCACTGAAACTGACAGATAGGACATCAGAGGTGTGGCCAACAAAGCGACGCGTGGTTAGTCCGGTATTCAAGTCCCAAAGTCGTAATGTATGGTCCCAGGATGAAGAAAGGGCGAATTGACCGTCAGAAGAGATGACAACGTCGGAGACGAAATGATTGTGGCCTTGAAGGATACGTTTTGGATAGCCATAGGAGTCATCGTCTCTGGTAAGTTGCCAGACGATGATTGTTTTGTCTGGATATTACTGAGATATTAGAGTCCAAAACGCGCTGTAGAACATGCAAGTACCTCTGGAAGCGGTGAGGATCATGTCGGGGTTCTCTGTGGAAGTGGCGATGGCGGTTACCCATCCTTTGTGACCAGTAAGGGATCCAAGGAATCGTAGTGATTCTGCCATTTTTTGAGGTAGTCGCTATGCTTTTCGTGCTCGCCGTACGATGAAGAATGGAGGTCTGCTGATCAGCTGTATAGTTATTGGCGCAGAATTCCCATCACGTTTCTACGGATCTCGGGCGCTTATTCTAATTTCCACGTGAAGCGCTGACATTTTGGCGCGAAGCAGCCAAATACTGCCGCTTGTCCCAAATCTTACAGAGGCGACTTTTGAGTATGGAGGTTGACCAAGGTTGCAAGTAGCTCATGGTTCAACTGAAGGCACGTATGCGCTTTAGTTGTTGCTTCTAAGATCTAAAATCTATTATCTTTGAGTAGGAAGGATGGAAAGGCGCACACACATTGGAAGAACGCATTTCACAACGTGTTCCATTGCTCAATCCGCAGAAAGTCATTTTGACGAATGCCTTTGGATATCTGACATGACATTGCTTGTTTGACTGCATGCCCAGGAACAAGTCGAAGTCGGAAACTTGTTCCCTTGCTAGCCAAGGGCTTTTCCACCCCCAAAATTAAACGGCCCCCCATTCCATGGAAAATACAAGCAAGGGCTTAGCTGATGTAGTCGGCGATTCATCTATGCCTCAAAATGTGAGTCATGAGAACAATTCTCATTTGCCCTCCATTCAAAGTATCGCCTCTGATTCGGGCTGAAGAAGTCCAAGTCTGACTGTTTTGCTCGAAAATCTGATGTGTATGTTCATGTCGCGATTGCAATCCACAACTCTCGTTATCGTACAATATTCAGTATGTTTTCGCTTACGAACCCAAAACAACAACATCCATGATTTCAAGGACAAAAGCTCCTAGTCAAGTCAGTGGGTATGTTTGACGGTATCAATGAACCATCTTAGACTGTTCTAGGCAGGGATAGGGATCGAAGTATGAAAGGGTACCAGGTGTCCTCACTCTCCTTCTCAAGACACGCAAGGCTCAAAGTTCTTGACCACTTTAAAGCGACGCGATTCCATCCCGCGGTGTATACAAGTGCTGACACGGATGATTTCACCTCGGGATGTTCCGCTCATACCCTCTGATGAGACCCAATCAAACCCATTTCACCCACATCATGATTTTTTGTAGTCACTCCTACGGAAGCAAAGGCCTGCTTTCGAATTTTCATCTCCACGGTCCATCCAAAATCCCCCTTCCTAAATTTACCCAGTAGTCGAACCGGAGACAGCAAAAAGAAGTCCTCACCACGTTCAAATCTTGATCAGTAATTCCAATATCCAAACAACCCCGCTATACCCTTATCGAACAATCAACGACCAAATGTTCTTGTTCCCATGTCGAGAGGGATGGTGGCAACTTGAGTGACAATCCTCTTCTGCAATCTACATAAAGAGCTCAGTTTTACCCATGGGAAGCAACATGCTCTTATAGATGACCTACGGTGGATGGGTGTTGATAACTGGAACCCATGCTTACGGTAATTGGCACTCTGAATGGAGCCAATCACAGAATCATTTGGATGGATGCAGAGGGTGGGTTGTCTATTCGTTGCTGAATAACTCCCGGCTTTGATTTGACCTTACTCAGCCGCGAAGACCGGTTACGTGCTGATTGAACAAAAGGGAGGCAATAATTTGGCGATCAATGAATTCTGATCTACCGAGAGAGAGGGCAGAGAACAGTTTGCCGTACCGACTTTGCTTGAAGTTGACAAATGACGCAAAACAAGAAATGCCAGTCAAGAAATAGAAGTGTGACTATGCCCCGGTGTCAATCATCAGGCGAAGAAACGGGGGTTGGTTATCTGTGTTAATTACTACTATATGGATTTTCTCAGAAGACATGTCCTCAATGAACGAAATAAGTTCGACAAACCCATGTTCTTTACCTTGTGTAGAAACGTGTACTCATTAAGTGAGTACATATGTATAGACTCTTCCCATCTTCTATTGAGTGTATAGTATTGTTCTTCTGGCTCATTTTTATTCCGTCCATTCAACAGTCTCAGTCTAGCCAATCCAGCCCCCACGACAGCCATTCTAACGCCAGTATACGATGATTCGATTCGGGACTTGATATCCAGAAGTAGGCTAATTAGAGTTTGATATCATTGGACGCAAGAAGCTTAAGATAATGTGTCCGACGAGGCTCGCACTCTTGGAAGTATTTTTGCACTACCATCCAATCAAAATGACAATAGTCAACAACGGTCGGGCATGAGGAACAGAAGCATCTGTACATCGAGTCGTGTCGGCAATGAGTTCCAACTTCTGTAGGTTTGATTTAATGAAAATCGTGATAATTTGCAATTGATTGGATGAGAATAATTTTCGAAGCTAGAAGGCCTCCATCTTGATTTGTGTGAAAATCTTCGTTCATGGCTCTCGAAGACATGCCAGTGCCGTCAAGTCTGAGCTTGAGCCAAAGCATCGGAAAGAGGGTGTCCAGGCTATAGTCTTTGTGGCTTGACCGTCTGACGATTCTGAACCATCAACTTCTCTGCAAAAGAGCAACATTTACTCAATTGTGATATGATTCCCCTTTGTAATAGCTAGATATTTACTTTGGATGAATGGTAATTCTCTACAACGAAGTACATGAAATGATTATAAGAATTCTATATATTTAGTGCTCGTCATAGTTAACGATGAGTGAGGCATAAAACAACATTGAACAACCGAGGATAATAACAAAGAACTAGCATGCAGGCAGTAGAGATTATAGGCAAATGTATAACAGAGAAAGGGGTTGTGAGTGAAGGTCCTCCATCCTTGGTTCCATACTGAAATCGTATACACTCTCAGGTGGTACACGACAATAGAGGTGCTTCTATTGCACCAGTGCATTGATACTTTTCATACCTCTGCTTGTCAAATGTTCAGATTTCCATGCTCCGTGATGTAGGCTCACACTGCCCACCGGTGTGTACATATCATGATAGTTGGCCATTGAAGAGGGTTGATGTGGCATATAAGCCTGAACAGGCGATAGTTCCTGTCTTTCGTGGTGGGTTAGACCATACACTGGGCGTCCATAACGAGGTTCGTCGGGGACATAACGCGTCTCGTAGTGAGCGTAACGTTCAGAGTAATCACTTCTACTGGAGGGTCTCCGTTCATACTGATCACTGGCACGAGCAGGTCGAGCCATTACTTCCATGGTGTTATGCGATGAAAATCCATGAATAGGCGCAAGGACGGGTGGCGGGGAATAACGGCTCAGTGACGGTGCAATAATCGAACCTCCAGAATGACTTGATAGCGGAGGGGAAGTTTGATCGTATGGTGATGATTGAGAACTATCTGCATCGTAACTTGGATACCCATTGGGCGTGGGAGGTCCAGAGTGAGAAACAACAGAATGAGAAGTAGAGTGTGAAGAAGCGGGAGATGGTGGTCCAGTGTTGGGCCTGCTATTCATGGATGTGGACATCTGGCGTGGATAGGCTGACTGCGAATGAGAGTGTGAAATATGGGATATCGAGTGACGTGAGTTTCCGCCTGTTAGAGAAGTACTGGGAACGGTTACCGGCGGCGGTACTGACAAGTCGTCCTTGTTCGCAGTAAGTGTCTCTATACGAGGTAGAGAGTAGTGATTATTCGTATAACCTTCCGAAGTAGCCTGGGAGTAGCTTTCCGACGTTGGGCTATCACTTGGCCTGTACGGGTATACAGCATCATTTCCAGGGTCCTGGTAAATTGGACCAGCACGAAAATCATAGCTATTTGGGTGAACTGCAGTCGCCGAATGAGTTGATACTGGTGGCGGAGGTGATATTGAAAGTGACGAATCACTGAGAGGGAATGAAGAGGCATCTGGCGAAGAAGTGGCGCTTGATACTGGAGATGCTCCTTGCGGGACGTGCTGATAAGATCCAGGAATCGTTGCGTGAGCTAATGGTGGAGGGGAATCAGGAGGCGGACTATATGCACGGGCAGGTTCCAACGGTGAAGGAGATAATGATGGCGGAATAGTTGCTGGTACTAGCGGTGGTGGCGAAAGGGGAGGCTGCTCGGGGGCTATGCCATGTTCTTGCTGCTGAGAAGGGGTGGATATATTATTATTTGTTGTTCCGCGCCTTCCACGTCGGGATGCAGAAGGAGACGACCGCGAAGATGTACGCCGTGACCCAGGGGACAGATGGATTCTATAACTTCGGGAGATAATTAGTAAAGGGAAACAGGAAGTAAGATAAATCAACAAGGAAAAAACTCACTGCTGTTGTAGATTATCTTGTCTAGAACATCGCGTGTCACAGCCGGGGAAAGGACATTTGTGGTTCTTCTCTCCTGTGTGCACTCTAGAGTGGCGCGCTAGATGCCCACTCGTTGTAAAGCATCGTTCGCAAGTAGGACATACATGTCTCTTTCTGGCGGACTGACCCTGATTCGGGGTCGAAGTGCTACAGAGCCCTGCAGTTTAAGCCAAATATTTTATGAAGAGACGAAGGGTCTCTTACGCGCTGACACCCTCAACTTCACCCTCTCCGTTCGATTTTTGGTGAACGCGAGGCATGTTCTTCAGTTAGTTCTTGCTAGAATGAAGCTGCAAGCTACGAGGAGAAGAGCTAGACGGGACGAAGGAAGCAAAATCTGTCGTTATGTTGTAAGCGCGGTCGGTTATGAGGGGAAATATTTATGTTTCCTGCATCTTCCTTCACGTAAGATCTTTGAATGAAACAAATATATATGATAGACTGTGGCCAGTCTTCCGGACTCGGCTCTTTCCTTTACGGACACGTGCCTTCTCTCACTTTTTTTTTTTTTTTTTGAACGTAGACATTTGCCCCATCGACCTAAGTTTGTATGTTCAAATAATTCGGATGGTCGGTCAAATGCAGAAATTCAAAAACATATCTTAAAAAGACAGAGGAGTATCAGGCACATAGTCCGAAAAATACGTAGACGTAAAGGAAAGCTGATCCAATTGAGATCGGATTGCTTTTTCCTAAAAAATGCAAATTCAAAGATAACGGGGCGATCTGCTGGATATATATTTATGAATCTTAGATCTTCTACCAATGAGAGCCCGGGGTACGTACTTACAGCGTAGACTGAACTATGTACATCTGTTAAACTGAGGAAAGGAAGCTTGATTGGCATGGAGCATGCATACACAAAATGTCAGGAGGTTGTTGAAAAAGCCAAAGAGCAGCAAAGGCTTCCAGGGGCAGCCTACGGCGGCCTTGACGAAACGATTCCGTCGGCCTCTCCGGTACAGAGTCTCGCCGACGGTGAAGAGACCGACACAGGAAGACAACGAAAATACCATTGACAGTCGCTCAGTACTCTCAAACTATCCAAGTGGACTGTCGGATAATATATGTAATTTTTGATTTACTGGGGCGCGCTCGAATCCCAATTGTCGATATATTGGCCCATGGATCTGGAAACCTGGAAGCTTGAAGACATGGAGCTATGTACCTTTTGTACGGCGAACGAACGTCGGACTTTTGCAATGACGAAAGGAAGGATCTAAGCTGAGATTCCTATTCAGTATTATAAGTAGTGGGCAGCTGCTCCGGGCTTGAAGGGAAATAATATTGTTGTCATGACCAAGTAATCAATCGCTTCATGATAAAACGGAAAATAAAACGGAGAATCTTCCTGTCTGTGCTAAGCATTGCCACACCGGTTAATAGAAAGCAAAGGGAGTATATTGGACGGCATGCATGGACGCCGGTTTCCACAGATTGGAATACATAGAAGTCTTATCCCCAAAGCAATCAGTACCTTTGGCTCATGTTTTTAGGCATAATATATACAGGAATGATCGTGAGGTTGATCTTCTGGCAATTTTGGATTCGGCAACTTGATACGCACATCATGCGCACATCCCCAAAATTGTACATGGATTATAACATCTTGTAACTATCTTCTATCATTGCGACGAGAAAGCCCGAAAGAGTTGTAGGCGTCTGATATTGTGAGCGTCTGATATACTAGTACATCAAACACTTACTCCAAGCTCTCAAAGTTCATAAAGATTAAGGACCAAAACTATGTAGACATGAGAGGAAACCATGGCTGTATTGATAGGTTGGTCAATCAGAGTAAAAGCATAAAAACACGGGCGCGAAAATTAGCGAAAGCCTCGCAATCCATTAGCAACGGTCTAGCGGCCACCGCTCTCGCGATTTGAACACTGAGAGACACAAATCTGGCCAAGACAGAGCTCTCCTCTTATCGAAGCTTCCTCTCATTGAAGCTCCAGGCGAGAACACGATCGACGCACTTTGCATTTCCAGGAACTTGAAGTTGGAACTTGAATAATACTGAACATCTTGAGTTAGGCCAACTGTACTAATGATGCAGTGATACGCCCTTCTGACTCGGATCAGTATGATTCATGGAAATACAGGAAAAGGAAATAGCACTTACGAGAACTGAGCGAGACAATTGCGAAGACTTTCTGGCATCTCAGAGACTGACGACGACCACGCCTATCCACGCTCGTTCACTAGGTCGGGGATCGGATCATTGAAGCTTTTCCGACGAAATAACAAAATCGCTTCTGTTCCGAGCTGCTGAACGCACCAGGAAATGTCCCAGCAGGTACTAGCTTACCTGTGACTCGCTCCAAGATGGCTATCTCATAAAAAAGCGGGACTTCAACCATTCATCAAAAGAAAGCAATAAATGTGGAAGGCATAGCGACGTCTGAGTGACATACTGACATTTCTATGAACATTCATGAACATTGCTAATGCTATTTGCTTACAAGGGTTAGTGCAAGACGGAGAGGAAGATAACCCCACATAGAAGTTGGTCTAGATCCGTGGTCCCGCATTGCAATCTCAGAGACGACGGATGATACACCTAGTACTCGGTGGGCATTTGTTAGTAGTTGGCGATTCAAAGAAACATGAAAATACATGAATTTTGTGAGTATACAAGTGTATATGTACTTTCAATGCTAGACTTGTTCAAGCTGCAGCATCTTTTAGGGATAGTTATAGTTTTTAGCATGATGTACGCCCTTGTACATCATATACATACTCTGTCTGTCGTTCTGTGATTTCTATCCAAATTGACCGCTTGAAAATGATCTAAATCACATCGTAGGAATGATCATTTAAAAAAGGTGCGATCCCTACAGCTGAGCCTAAGGAAACCGCTCACTTTTGGAAAGAATACGACGTGTATCTGATAGTTGGATGGAAATGTAACAGTTTGAGTAGGATTCCGGATAAGGTACGCGTCACGTTTAACCGAGCTCGAAGTGATCAGGACATTAAATGTTGGGAGTCAATGTGCTCAATCCAACTATGTAGCGAAGAGAGAGGGAAGCTCGGCCCCGCGCGGTTCGCGGACGACAGCCTACCATGTATTGTTGTTTGAAATCAGCGTTAATCAAAGCCTCTAACCAGGGTTTTATGGCGCTCACGAGAAGGTCCATTAGGAGCTTCTGGGGGCCTGTTGAAACAGGACGCGTAAAATATAGCTGAATAAGATGAATCTTTGCTCGGATGAGCTGAATGTAGCGGTAGTAAACACCTGTATGATGTTTAATGCTAACAGATGTATTTTTTGCCGAAAGCGCAGTCCCGGAAGGGTGGGTAACACACAAGAAACGCGGTTGAGGTGAACCTAGAGCGTCGTTATTAGTATACTGGACACTGGGGTAATACCAAGGGGAGAGTGGAAGCACAAAATGAGAAATCAACGAGCTTGTGCGATGAAAACCATGAGTTGAAAGACGATAAGCGCCCGCTCTCATTGCCTTATCCTCCATCCAGTTTTGCTGTTTTAGATTCCGACCAGATGCCGTTGATGTGCCGATACAATCCAAGGACATGTTCATGCATTGCATTATATACTCCACAAAAGCTTAGAGACTCAAACGAGACTCAAGAATTATGAAGCTTCTTGAGTAGAAAAATGTGCTAATGTAGGTTGAGTGGGGCCAAAGTCTTCTGCAAGCCGGGAATAACCGGCATCAAGTCGGAGCTTGAATATTTTAACTCCCGGTGTCTCCCGGTGTGAATTACGCACAAGTCACGACCCTCCGAAATGTGATAGTCTTTTTACTCAAGTCTAACTCGAATGGTAAATTGACAGCCGTTTTCGAGTACAATGTTTGTAGCCCACAGTAGAACATAACGCTGCAGGTTGATCTATTTATAACGTAACCACCGCCTCAAAGCAACTTGTACACAAACACTCGCCATGGCCCCCTCTAATCTCAAGAAGATACCTGTAATTTTCGACACCGACCCGGGTGTCGACGATATAATCGCATTGTAAGTCATTCTGAGCTGGCGCGGATTTAGCGCACTGATGATTAGGACCATTCAGGTTACTTGCACTTTCCTCGCCAGAGCTAGAGGTTTTGGCAATCATTGTATCGCATGGTCAGTTGTCATCTTGCCAGTGACATCTAGTTGTTGAGATTTCACCTATACATTTATAGGAAACACGGACGTCGAATCCTCATAGTAAGCCCGAGAATCTCTATGTTTCAAACAGTATTCAGAGCTCTCCATATGATCTCAGTACCAACGTTCTGAAGACGTATCAGGTAATACAAAGGCACTTGAATCTTCATCCTGGAGATGCGGCACGATTTCCAACGTTCTTCAAGACATTAAAAACAATCGTTTGTCGTGGAAGCCAAGGGCCCCTCCAAGGCGCTTCCCATAGTGCTTCCTATTTCCACGGAAGGTCAAACGGTTTTCTGAACGTATGTCGAGCTAAAGCTGACTTTAGTCTAGGGATGGTCTGGGGGGGATTAACGAAAACCATCCAGAATTCGATGTCACTTCGAATCCCGAACAGCTCCAATACACTGATAAAGCTGGTATCGATGTGGCACTGAAGCTCTTTAAAGAACATGAAGCACGTAGCATTACGTATATCGCCGTTGGCCCCCTCACAAATCTTGCCCAAATGATGTGCAAGGACAGTGAGCTTGTCTCCACCAAAGTGGGGCGAGTGATTTGCATGGGCGGAGCTATAGACGTTCCCGGAAATACGACTGCTGTCGCAGAATGCAAGTGCATAATTTCACTCCTCTACTTATTTATTGATTCGAATGTACGCAGTCAACTTTTATGCAGACCCTTTTGCAGCACGAGATCTCCTCGGTCCAAATTCACCCTATGACTTTCCTCTACCATTAGATCGGTTCCTGCTACTTCCTTTGGACATTACCACTCCTCACCAGCTACCATTCCCATTGTATCAAGAATTCATTGACCCATGCTTTGGATCATCTCAAGCTTCCTTAAAACCGTTGACACATTTCACGTCCTCATTCCTAACTCATACTCGTCGAGTCATGAACGAATTTGGGCAAGATGCCATGGAACTACACGATATCGTAGCCGTATGGTGTGCGATTCATTTTCCACCCTTCTCGAATGATTCGTACATAGAAGAGACGACCGTCCCAGGATGGAAGTCTATCAAAAGACTCTTTGACGTTGAGTGGTACGTACATTACTGCATCCCTTCACAATAGCGATATACTAATTCACAGCATCTTTAGTACAGGAGAGTTGACACGCGGTATGGTCGTAGTGGATAGGCGCGAAGACAAGACTGCGTACGCTCCGGGTGCTAACAGAGCAGAGGTACAAGCGCAGCTGGAGAAGAAACATTTATTCGGCGGCAAAAATTCGGAGTCGATCGCGCTTCCCGCCCCCGTCGAAATCGAGCCGAAGAAACCAGAAAGTGACCACCGTAGCGTATGGTGTGTTATGGAGACTCCTGGACCTGAAGCTTTGTTGCGAACCCTTCTGGCAAGAGTGTGGGGTGTAACTGAGCGGTCTGAAGACTAACGTGACAATTTATGTAGACACTCGAGTTTGAAACATACTGATTAGTACCGAGAAGAAAGTGCAATCAGCAGGATGATACAGCATCAAGTTAAGGTACCTGAACGCGCTTTTCAAACAGATTGATTTAGGAAATTGGGTAAACTTCATCGGTGCACGCCGAAAATCGAGGAAACGAACTCAGTAATGATTTTGTTATTATACAGCGGACATCCGAGACCCTGAAATTTTGTCTACGACCTATGCAGGGACTGTGGGTAAAGCATGCATCCAAATCGAAGAAGGGAGGATCTTACTGTGCGAATCCCAGGTAATGACAGCACCGTACCGATAAAAGGTAGCTGTCTCATAAAGGTTATCACTACAGGGAAAAAGTCTCTGAAATTGAACAGTAAGCATAACATGAACAACGAGGCCAGCTCTAGACGTACCCGAAGAGGTTTAAGAATCCGAATGTTTCTATTATCATCCCAAAGAAAGGCCATTTGAAGAACACCATTAGTATCCCTCCTATGAAGCATATGGTTCCACGAAGTTTCTCCCTCCGCGCAAAAAAGTAGAATGTCTTGCGTGGACCAATGATGAGAGTAAGGCCGGAAACAAATAAGATCTAAACAGAAATGGGTCAGAGGTGGGGAGTGTTAAAAAGACAGCCTACGCACGTTGCCAAGGGCCAATAAAGCACCATCAAAAAAGAGCATGACACCGAGGAGCATAAAGAGAGCTCCGAAAGTCGTGAGGGCGACTCCAATTTCTGTGTTCAGGTAACACTATTAATTATCTTCTTAAACGCGAGATCCTGGTCTGCTTACTCTGTCCATCTGTAAGCCACATTTTCGCTTTCAAAAGAGTTGGCCGGTCAAGAAATCAATAAACAGAAGCAGACCGAGCTGGAAAGAGGATGATAAACGCGTGCGTCTGTGTGCGCCGCTGGTGAAAGTCGTGGAAGTACTGGATACCGCCACGTGAATGGGAACGATTTACGTAAGTATATACCGGTCTTTCTTCGAGCTACTCCATATATTTACGCGTCTCCTGCGTCAGCTTGTCGGCATCTCAAGAACTTATACAAAAATGTTCTTACTTAACTAAGAATCAATGGGCCGTCTTACCTTGTGGCGCTTCATTCGCAACCAGTACCAGACAATCAAGCCGGTCGAGAAAGTTGATCTGACTGGTAAGACTGTCGTTGTTACTGGTGGAAATGGTGGGCTTGGTTTTGAGGCCGCTAAACATTTCGCAACCATGAATCCGGCCCGTTTGATTATTGCGTGCCGGAGCGAGGCGAAGGGCATGGCGGCGCTTTCTAGTAAGTCCAGCTTTTCGACTTTGGCACCACTGGTGCAATCTTATTTCTGCGGCCATAGGGCTTTCGCAAGACATAGGATACATGAAAGCAGAGGTTTGGCCTCTGGATCTCTCCCGCTTTGCCTCTGTGCGTGGGTTTGCAGATCGATTCAGACGCGAAGGCAGACGCCTCGACGTATTGATTGAAAATGCCGGTATACTTGCTAAGCATTCCTATGAGAGGACGGAAGACGGATATTCCTCTATGTAAGTGATCTCTGATGTCAGTTACATAGAAGGGTGTTTCATCCGTACTCCTCTATCAGCTTCCAAACTAATGACATAGGTCCATCTCTCCATACTCTCCTACTTCTGCCTTACATGATCAGAACGGCGGAGGAGCACAAGACCAAACCAAGGATTGTCTTTGTCTCCAGTGACGTCCACTACTTCGCCTTGGGGGGTAAGAGCAGACAATTTGTGGACCAGCCTAACATGATTAAGGCTCTCTCGAGTGTTGAGTACCATAATCAAGTGTAAGTCGAATCAGAGCCGGACATACTGCTCTATATTAATAACCACTGGTATTACAGGCCTTTGGAAGGCCACTACGTCGACTCCAAACGTACGTGCAACGTATCCAAAGTAGATTTGACGAAACTGACATCTGACATCGATAATCCTGTAGTGCTCAATGTCTTCTTCGTGCGTGCTTTACAGGCGCGCCTCTCCAAATATCCTTCTATCGTCGTCGACGCTGTCAATCCAGGATATTGCTACAGTGGATTAACCTCGAATTTCACTGGAGCTAGAGCCTTTTTCGAGCGTTTAATGGAAACTCTCTTTGCAATAACGACTGAGGAAGGCGGTCGTCAGCTCGTTTGGGCTGCTGTTGGAGGATCTGGCTCTGAGGAGACACTCAAAGGAGGGTACGTTTCGTTTGGTGAAGTCGTGGAACCGAGCGATTTTTCTATCAGCAAGGAAGGACAGGCACTTGAGGAGAAATACTGGGTGAGCAGCTTTTCACTAAACTGAGATGGGAACGCCCTCAGATAAGAACTTTGTGTAGAATCAGCAGTTGGACATTTTGAAAGGAGTCGACCCGCGTATAGAACAAATTTCCGATGAACATCTACAGAGCTGAATGTGGATATAACCTTCCTATACCTAATTGAGAATACACCCGACTGACTGGAAACTTTTTATGTCAGTCACAAATTGGATGCAAGACATGAGTACGTACTCGCCAGTGCCTACTTACCGTACATTATGTGAAGGGCCTAGGGGCGAGGAGAGAAAGAAATGTATAGTATCATTGTCGAAATATAGTATTTACAAGTTTACAAGATGATCACTTTGTTTGCAATGGTCCTTTACCGCAGGGACCAGTTCTTATTTCTCTCTAGCGTTGGACCTATTTTGTCTCGCATTCGCGGTCCTATTCGTGCTCCTTCTGTTGCCCTGAGCATTAACATTATTGACTACCTCCGCTAACTTTCAGTTTGACCGATTCAGGCAACGCAAGCAAAGTTTGTGTCCCCAGGGTGGCAATTTAATAGATGAGTTTTTAGTTCATCATTAAGCGCTCGATGAACTGGGCGCTTGGTGACAAATCTATATTATGCAGTTGAGTAACGCGTCGTTTTTGTAGTCGGCATCTCTGGGGAAAGTTTATATAAGGATGCCCCTGTCAACAACTGCAAAATTATCTTCTGCGTAATAATGGGTCGCCTTTCTTTGTGGCGCTTTGCTTGCGAGCAATACCAGACGATCAAGCCGGTCGAGAAAGTTGATCTGACTGGTAAGACTGTCGTTGTTACTGGTGGAAATGGTGGGCTTGGTTTTGAGGCCGCTAAACATTTCGCAACCATGAACCCGGCTCGTTTGATTATTGCGTGCCGGAGCGAGGCGAAGGGCATGGCGGCGCTTTCCAGTAAGTGCTGAATAACATTTCAATCGTCTGCACCAATCCTATATCCGCTTTAGAGCTTTCGCAAGACACAGGATACACTAAAGTCGAAGTCTGGCCTCTTGACCTCTCTCGCTTTGCCTCCGTGCATGAATTTGCAGACCGCTTTGAACGCGATGGCGGCCGTCTCGACATACTGGTAGAAAATGCCGGAATAGTCGCTATGCCATCATATGAGAGGACTGAAGATGGATACGCCTCTATGTGAGATTTTTCCCGTCGTTAATCAGAAGGGGGGTGAGACTTATCTTCCTTAGCTTCCAAACCAACGACATAGCTCCATCTATGCACACGCTCTTGCTTCTTCCTTTCATGATAAAAACCGCGGAGGAGCATAAGACGAAACCCCGAATTGTCATTGTATCTAGTGACGTCCACTACTGGGCTATGAGCAGCAAAACGAAAAAGTTTGTGGACCAGCCCAACATGATCGACGCACTGTCCAGTGTTGATTATCACAATAAAGTGTAAGGGGGATCGGAGTCGGAGATAATGCTTTCAATTGATGTTTTTTTGGTACTTACAGGCCTGTGGACAACCATTATTTCGACTCCAAACGTAAGTGGAACGTCTGCTTCGTCAAGTGGGTGAAGTTGACGGTCTAGTTCAGTGCTCAATGTTTTCTTCGCGCGCGCATTACAGGCGCGCCTTTCCAAATATCCCTCTATAATTGTCGACGCTGTTAATCCAGGATATTGCTACAGTGGATTTCGCACGAATTTCACAGGATTTAGAGCCTTTCTTGATCATTTAATGGAAAAACTTTTCGCCATAACCACTGAGGAAGGCGGTCGTCAGCTCGTTTGGGCTGCGGTTGGGGGATCTGGCGTGGAGGAGACACTCAAAGGAGGTTACGTTTCGTTTGGTGAAGTCGTGGAACCGAGCGATTTTTCTATCAGCAAGGAAGGACAGGCACTTGAAGAAAAATACTGGGTGAGCGGCTTTTTAAAAATTTAATTTGGAAGAACGACTTGGATATAATGGATGTTTTTTTATAGAATCAGCAGCTGGACATCTTGAAAGCAGTCGATCCGCGTATCAAGCAAATTGTTGACCAATATCTTCAAAATTGAATGCGTATCTTTAGATCTTGGCTTAATAGTACCTACATAATGTTCAAGTTCTTCTGCGTGATTGGAGGGTCCGTGTGTTCACATGTATTTGTTCTCCTCAGAGATTGAAGTATAATTGCGCAGATAGATGTATGTTATTCATGTAATGGCACCGGTCGGTGAGTACGGTGTATGGTGTGGGATTTGGATTTCCCACATGATTCGATGCCATGCGCGGTTGCAGCGGAGAAACATTTCCGACATTACAGATGATTGTTTATTACTTACTTACTCCTTTCTCCAGTCAAGTTATAGCCTCGAAGGTATGTTAATTTAGAAGTTTTCTGGACCTGCTTGAGAATCAAATCTGGGAAGGATTTCTGAGCGTCGGATAAAGCGGTTCGAGTCGAGCCCAGAACTTGCTGTTGAAATCTTCCACTTCCTGGTACCAATACACTATGACCATGCGCGATACATACCACATACTGGGGTTCTCCACGGCAGAACATCAAATACTGCGTCAGGTCCCTGTACATATGTACGATTGGGGGTAACGGCGGTTACGGTCTCCACAACTTGCAGATATACATTTTCTCAACGGGGAATGCCACACAATTCAACGTGCGGATGTATTCCATGTGACTTGTAGGAATATTTAATTCATGCTGGCGCCCGTTTGTTTGCGTTTTCCGCTGCAGACCTTCACCATGGATCATATACATCCAAGGAAGATGCAACGCCTACCTACTTTGTTTTTTCCACCAACCAACGTCGAATAATTTTGGCAATTGTTTGCTTCACTGGAATAGTGGGTCCACTCAGCTCGCTCATGTATACTCCGGCTCTACCTGCCGTCGCGGACGCTCTCGGTGTATCTATCCCTGAAATCAACTTGACTATTACGACCTACCTCATTTCAAGGTGAGGTATTTTAAAAAATTTGGCACTACTTTTGAGGGCTTATGTTGTTGTTTGATCAGGGATTATGCCTTCAACCCGGGGATCCATTGGAGATGTCTACGGTCGCCGAGTTGTCTATGTCATCACACTGCTCATTGCCGTTGGGGCAAACATCGGTCTTTGCTTTTCAAGATCTTTTGCGGCAGTTCTTGTCCTACATGCATTATATGCTTCGGGCTCAGCGTCTTCTACCACTCTAAACGTAGGCATTATCGGGGATATTGTTCCTCCCAATATTTCATGGAGGATACATGGGAAACTACAGTGCTGGAGCAGCATTTAGAATAGCATTTGAGCCATTCTAGGGAGGGCTGTTAGCCCAGTATGCTAGCTGGCATGGAATCTTCTGGTTACTTGCAGCTTTGGCGTCATTTAGCCTGATATGCAACAGCCTTCTCCTGCCTGAAACACTCCCTTTAATTGTCGGTAACGGATCCAAACCTCCACCGAAGTATCCTCCTTCTTCTTTCTCCTCTGCTAGCTCGGTTCGTCTGGCTGAGCATCCACCATAATGAAGGGTAGACATCCTGGGATCCCTACGTATCACAAGATATCCTGACGTTCTATGTGATTTTGTGTTTACCGCTCTCTTTTTCACTGTTTGGCAAGACAGTATGGTAGCGACATCAACAACCTACGCACTTGAATATGGACGAAGCTTTACATTATGGGCTCACGTATCTTGCGAATGGCGTTGGTTCTCTTCTTGGCAATACCGTCACTGGAAGGATTCTTGACCGTGACTACCAGAAGTTCCTTGAGAAGGAAGACACAACCACTAGTGATTCGACGACTTTCGGTGGAAAGAGTCTAATGTTCATCGAGAAGGCGCGTCTGACCTCCTTGATGTATAATCTCCCTTGTTCGTTGGCTGAATCGTGCTATTTGGATGGATCATGTCTACATAGCAGCTCCTATCGTCATTTTCTTTTTCATTGGATGGTTCTATTCTAGCATCCTTGATACATACTGTGATCATTTTTCTTTCGTTTTCACTGGTACAGTGTTGATCCTTGTTCCATAGCGACCCTCATCCTGGACCTTTTCCCTCATGCAGCCTCAACTTCAAACACCAGTATAAATCTTGTTCGATGTCCCCTCGGAGCCGTTGGTACTTCTACAATCCAATTAATCATTACAGCAATGGGGTATAAATGGAGTTTCACCACACTCGGAGGAATCTGTATACTCTCTTTTCCCCTAAGCTGGTTGCAGTGGGTTTATGGGCCTAGATTTCGTGCTCATTGTAGCGCTCTTGATTCTCCAGATGAGATCTCCGAGAATTTTGTATCTACTGAGAACAAGCAAGTATGTCGGTCAGATTGACTTCCTGGTGTAATCTCTGACTGAATGACCGCAGAATGAACCTAAGATCACTGATAGAAGTGTTTTCTAAGGTGTACTATACACGAACATCCCGATCGACCACTTATTTTCTTTTTCAACTGAATCTGGGAAAAAAAGGACAAGCTGTATATTACAAAGCTTACAATGTTTATAAACCTAAAGGTTTTTCCAATGCACTTTTCACGCGTCCATGCCACTCCCAATCCAATATTGCATATCCAGAAACATAGGAGAACCCCCGACTGTCAATGAGATCCAACCAACCCTCCTGCTCTTCCGTTTCCAATCTCGCTCCTGCAACCTTCTCTAACCAGGCTCTCATCGGCACGTTGGTACTCGAAGTCTTAAGGTACGTCCGGTGCAGCTTGAGCTCCTCGAAAATATTTGTGAACAACGTGTATATCACGTCCGTCTCCGCGCCACCCCGCTGCTTATCTGGTGTTATCAAAAGTCCTGACCCGCAGGACCTGTGAAATCCGTTCACATGCAGAATGGCAGTCCCGATAAAGAGTTCCTTCTGGGTCCCATCCATATCTGCATCTGGTTGTTGAAGGCGTGAAAGATGTGCAAAGTGGGGTCTGTAGCTCGAATTTCTCGATGAAGACGTGCATCGTCTGTCGAAAAAGGTCTCAGGATAGTACCGCAGATTTTTGCGAATTTCGGGATGAGAGCGAAGGATAGCGACGTCTTTGTCGTTTTCTGCTATCGGTTTCTTAAGGATAATGCGTCCAGTACGGGAAGGAGGATTTGAGCTTGGGAGGTGATACTGGACATGATAACGAACGTCCTGGTGCAGGCTGGAACTTGGAGAGTCCACGGATATTTGCCCATTATAAGATTTCAAGAAGCTTTAGCCCCGGAAACCTCGTATCAACACATCGAATACATCTTCGTATCAGAACATTGAGGATTTTTGCTAACACGAGTTAGGACTAGGGGTTCGACTTACAATAATCATTGAGTGGAAAGGGTCAACGGGTAGAAAAAACGGCATCTCGTGATCGCGACAGGAAATATCAAGCACTTTCAAGATTGGCCCAGCCTTTTTAAGTATGTAGTTACAATATTATTCTCAGTATATACAATTTCCATTTCCCCTTCAAGCTTTACTCACTCATGTTAAGTGTTACTCTAAACACTGCTGCTGGATGTCATTTCTAGCAGTAATGGTGCCATGACCAAATTTCCGTTTCGCGTTTATTCGCACTTGGGGCTTCCTTACACTTCCTGTAACCGCTTCTTCTAGTCCTTTCCTACCTTGCTGTGGGAATTTTGACCGTTACTACCGATCAACTATCTTCTGTACCAAGTTCAGCATCTACTCTCCAGTCAAGATATAGGAGGGCTAAAGGTTACAGAAACTTACAAGGACTTGCGTGTTATTGCTGCTAGGCCACACCCATACGCATCGCATGCCAATGATCTAGTCCGAGCCCTCTTTTAGCTACCCTGTTCTCTGCGCACTTCGACTCTGTCCCCACAGCGTCAGGTGCCGCAGACGATGGAATTGGATCACCACGCTTCTTCAGTTGATACAATACTTTGCTGCTCATCCCCCGCGTCGTACTGTTTTATTCAACCTTGACGACGGTGAAGAGGATTATCTGAATGATGCACATGCTCTTCTTGAGCATCCTTGGGTCAAAGACACGTCCAATCCGGAATTCATCAACCTGGCGACTTTTATTATTAACGTTGAAGTGGTGGACGACCTCTGCTTTTCCGTGTTACCGATATTGGCACTCTCAAGATTTGGAAAAATGTGGAGATGCCAAAGCCATTTCTGCAAAATCGTTCGATCTCCTTGTTCGCATTGGGACAGACTACACTGTTATACCAGCGCTTTTGCTATCCCCACACCACTCGACTCGGCCAAATTTGGCCCTTGGACTTTTCTTTCTACCCTGGTCGATCCAAGTACCATACACACTAAACTTGACTCGGTCCCATTATACTGAAAGTGGAGACAAGGCTATACGGGCAATGTTGGAACCAGCATGGGCAGCTAGTGTCGCTCTTCTAAATGACGATAATACATCCTCGAGCAAGGAAAGTGCCTTTTACTTCGAATGTACGTTTACTGTGTCCTTTGTCCAATGGAAAGTCTTGCTGTTTTGTATACAGTATCTCTTTCCGCTCACATACCATCGGACTCCTAACATTACACTCCTCGTCGCTGGCCCTATTGCACTGGCCCTGCTTGCCATTCGGAATCTGCTCTTGCACGTTTCCGAGCTGGCAAGAGACTACAAGTGACGCTTCCGCCGGGTATAGTGCGCCCCACAGAGTCGAGGCGGAGGATTCTTCGGTTTCCCAAAATGCCACCCCTCTTCAAGCGAAACTGGTGAAAATAGATCCGCCACTTAGTATGAGAGGCTCCAGGTAGCAGAGGACGAAAAGCGGTTGGCTGATTTTTTCTCTTGATGTCCTTTGGAGCATGGGCGGTTTGCCGCTGCTTTGGTTCTGACCATAGGTGCACAAGTTGGGTTAGTTGAGGTTTCGTCAGCTTGAATCCTTTTGTGAGTATTTCCATTCCTCTCCTATTGTGATTCGCACTGATCTACATTCACAGCTTGTTTATGGTAACCCTGTAAGACCTATTCTATCGTTTTTTACCTTTGCAATCCTCGTCCTATCCCTCGTATTATCACCGCCACAGCTTGGTACCAATATAGAGGAGTTATCCCAAGCTCCTACCGTCATCGCTTATCCTTCGTGGGCATCCTTCCGCACGTTATCTCACTCACAATTACGCCTTTTCGTGGCTTTTGCTTCTGGCGTCCACGGTGGGCATGTCGCAATCCGGTTTCCTCGTACTGACTCAGCATCTGGAGCTGCTCTGTATAGCTCGCAACTGTGGTTCGCCGTGTAGCAGGCTGTTTTGGCATCGCGGAGACAGCAGAGCTTGAAGCAGACCAGGATGGGGGTGAAGACTCATCCCACAGATGACGAGAGACAGGCAAACGAGCTCACTCCTCTTGTTACGCAGAAACGCCTACGAATGATTAACAAATTAAGATTGGCGAAGTTGATGCCGTAGAAAATCCATAACCATACGCGCTTTGGATCCTTGTACTGCTCACTCTGGTTCCTTTCCCTTTAATTATTGTATCTCACATCGCTCTGTTCCTCATTCCCTCGATGAACCAAACACTGGCTGATGGTAGTTCTGCGGCTGCAGTCTTTGGTGCAATCTCTCTTCTTCCATTTGTTGCAGTTCTTCCGGCGATCCCATTCATCGGGGCGTCGTAAAATACAATCGAGACTTGCTATGGCTCCTAAGTCTAATTTGGGTGGTATCCACAGGCCTAGCTTGGATTCCTTGGCCTTAGTGCATGGTCGGAGAACACTCAAAAATTCCGTGGGTGGACTGTTCCCGTTCTCGAAGGTATACCATTGAAGTTGTTTTTTGAACAAAAAGTGGAAATATCGCGCTCGAACAGAAAGATTGTAACGACTCTGACTGGAGCAGCACAGTTCCTTCAAGATATGATTCTTCCCCTGATTTCGTCGTATCTGGATTCTTTGACTCATGGTAGGGAGGTTGATTGCTCAATAACACCGTCGAACCAAAAAGCTGGACTGATGTGTTGCAGTTGGAAAACGTATAACTCGGATCTTGCCTGGTTGGATGACCTTTCGATGATCCTATTGCTTCGATTGCTCCCTGTTCGGTTTGCGGAAAGAAATCACTCGACCTTGGATTGGAGATCCACGACGAACCCCTGGTTCTAGGCCTCTATTAAATCTATGCTCTTCAACGGGGACTACGGCAGACGGTGCTCGATTTTTGTCACTGAAAACAACAGTCGTGCATGTAGGGTGTATTTTGACGAGCCCGTAGCCAGGTTCCGCGTCTGAATTATTGATTCAACACAGGAGGGTTTGGACGACGATGCCAATGACCTTACTGAATGGGAGACCCAGCAGGGTTTCAGCTTAAATAGTTATTATGGTTAGACAGTGGAGCACAGACTGGGAGAAAAGATTTATCGTGGATGTGCAATGGTCTGATCTCTCTTCCAAGCAGCTCTAGTTCCGACACTAAAACAGTTATTTCGAAGGAGGTGAGTGTCAGACGCGCTCGCTCGGGACGCGTAGCATGCGGATGGTCTGAAGATGAAAGTGGTATGGTGGTTATGGGTCTTTCAACTTCTTCCATACCATCTCCATCTGGGCGACACGTATCTGGCGGTCAGGTTCCCGCATATGAAGAGATATCGACTTACCTGCCGAAATGGTGTATGGTCAGCTGGTTGGGGGATGCATTGGTCGAAGCTGAGGAGAAGTTTGTGTTATATGTGATTTCTGTGTATGTTCTGCAGTAGTACATCACGTTGTATTGATGCTCAGCACAAAGTCCTTCAAATTCCGATCTCAAAACCCTTACACATTGTACTTCCTGAATCGTAGTCTATTGTATATTCATATTACTTGAATAGCGATCTCGTCTGAAGCAGAAAAGCTTACACCCTCGCAAGAAGTGACCGACCCAGACATTTCTAATGGAAAGGGTTACCAAAGCCAGAGGTTAGCATCCATGAGACCAACGAGGAATAAACATACCTTTTGGCTTCTCCATCCCAAGAAGATCTAATACCGTCGGCGCAACATCACACAACGCCCCAGGCTCCTCCTCACCATCATCCTTTTCCTCCACAAATTTGAACTTTTCCGTGTCTCCAGTCATGAATGGAACTGGGTTCGTCGTATGTGCTGTATGCGGGGCTCCAGTCTGCAAATTCTTCATCTGCTCCGCATTACCATGATCCGCCGTGATCAAGAGGATGTACCCTGCATCTTGACACGCCTGGTACACAATCCCTACTGCCTCATCCGTATGTGAGATTGCCTCGACAGCGGCGTCATACACCCCAGTATGTCCAACCATATCAGGAGGAGCAAAATTACACATGATGAATTCGTGCTTTGATGCACGAACGACTTCAGCAACCTTGTTGGCTACTTCTTTGACAGACATCTTGGGGTCTTTGTCGTAAGTAGTACTTTTGGAGAAGGGATCATGTGTCGTTCCTCGTTTTTTGAACTGCTTTTCGACTCCACCGTTGAAGAAGAGGTTACGTGTGCGTACTTTTCGGTTTCTGATAGGAGGGTCCTAGATGGAGATTATGAAGAGGATCTGCTCTAATGGACATACCGGCAATGTGAGCCTGCTTGACGCCTTGAGATGCAAGAGTTTCGGCGAGAACATTAGTCATTACTTGGGGCGGAAAGGCGACAGGGAAAGAAATTCTGAGTTGTATTGCGACATAGTCGTGATGTGCTAGATCAGAAGCAAAAAAATGATTGAACGGAATCAAGTAGATTCAAGGGAGATAACATACAAGATCTTTGGGGACAGGTTACTTCCATCGGTTTGTCCAGAGAACCAAGGACAGTGGCAATTTCACGCATTCTATCGGATCGGTAATTGAAGAGGAACAGGGTGTCACCGTCTTCATGTGTTCTCAGTTCTACGATCGTTGTAATCAGGATAAAGAAACGCACCTTTTTCCGTCCTTCGTCACCATTGACAATAATTGGCTTCAAGAATTCGTCTGTGACATCCTTCTCGTAATTACCCTTGATAGCATCGACAGCAGAGGTTTCGTGTCGACTAATTTATCTCTCTCTCCGCCAACAAGCCCGTCCACTGCAATCTTGATCCTCTCCCAGCGCTTATCACGATCCATAGCATAATACCGACCAACGACCGTTGCCAGCTCTCCGTATTCTTCCTTTTTCATGAATTCCCAAGAGCTGTTCGCAGTAACCGGAAGCGGAACGAGGCGCGGTGTCACGACCATCGCCAAAGAAGTGGACATATGTGTGCGGTACACCTTGTTCTTTGGCGGTTTCCAGCAGAGCGAAAAGATGGTGAATGTGTGAATGAACACCACCATCAGATATCTGCAAAGTATACCGATATGTAAGAATTGAGGAAAAGAAAAAGTCATGGATAGATTGCACCAAGCCAAGGAGGTGCAGTCTACCATTACCCTCTTTTGCCCTCTTCACGCTTTCGAGAATGTTAGGATTTTTGTGAAACTCTCTTTTCTTGATCGACATCGATCCTGACTATATCTTGCCAAACGATACGACCAGCACCGATGTTTAGGTGACTATCAAGATATCAAAAAATGAGATAGATGTACATACGATATCATAGATAGATACTTACCGACTTCAGAGTTACCCATGAGCCCTTCACTGAGTCCAACAGCTGTACCATGAGCAGCCAGCTTGCGGAAACTGTGTTCTTTGGCGATGGTGTCCATGTTCGTCGTTGTACCAGCCTCGATGGCATTTCCTTCTAGGCCAGGCTTTGTCGCGATACCCCATCCGTCATGGACGCTGTGGAATAAACATTTAGTAGTGTAGTGTTGTTATCGAATGATATTAACTATGAGAAAGAATTACATGAGGCAGGACTTTGTTTTTTCACTTCAGCCATTTGCACAGGACTTGGGGGAGAAAACCGATAGCTTGAGCACGTGACCAATGAAAGTGGTCTAAAATAGGAAACGCCGATCTCGAACCCGAAACCGTCCCAGGACCAGGACCTTTCTCAATTATTGACCTCAACTCTAGAATTCACATCGTTTGTTGTTTGTCATTCTGATTTGCAAATATTTTTCCGTCCACGCGTCGACGGCCTTCCTCTAACTGGTTATTGTAGCTGAATATATAGAATGCTTCTCAATCTCTAGTTCAATCCAACACTCCTTTGCAAAAATGGCTCGTCTCACCATGTATCGCTTTGCTTGCGAACAACATCAAACAATCAAGCCAGTCGTGAAAGTCGATCTGACTGGTAAGACCGTCGTCGTTACTGGTGGAAATGGCGGTCTTGGTTTTGAGGCCGCTAAACATTTCGCAACCATGAACCCGGCTCGTTTGATTATTGCGTGCCGGAGTGAGGCGAAGGGCAAGGCAGCAGTCTCTAGTAAATCCATACTTCAATTCTCCCTTAGCCTCCTGACAATTTTTTATCCCTGCTATAGAGCTTTCACAGGACACAGGATACACTAAAGCAGAAGTCTGGCTTCTTGACCTCTCTCGCTTCGCCTCCGTGTGTGAATTTGCAGACCGTTTTGAACCGCGATGGCGGCCGCCTCGATATACTGGTAGAAAATGCCGGTATAGTCGCTATGCCATCATATGAGAGGACTGAAGATGAATACGCGTCTATGTGAATTTTCCTCGTCGTTGATCAGAAGAGGGAGGAACTGATCTCCGTTAGCTTCCAAACCAACGACATAGCTCCATCTCTCCACACACTCTTGCTTCTTCCAGCTATGATAAAAACCGCGGAGGAGCACAATACGAAACCCCGAATCGTCATTGTATCTAGTGATGTCCATTTCCGGGCTATGAGCGACAAAACGAAAAGAATTCATGGCCAAGCCCAACATGATCGAAGCACTGTCCAGTCTTGATTATCACAATAAAGTGTAAGTAATCCTAGGATAGGAATCGGAGATAGTGCTTTCCATTGACTTTTTTGTTTTGTTTTGGTACTTACAGGCCTGTGGACAACCATTATTTTGACTCCAAATGTAAGTAGAACGTATGCTTTCTCAAGTGGATGGAGCTGACGGTCCTATTTAGTGCTCAATCTTTTCTTCGCCCGCGCATTACACGCGCGCCTTTCCAAATATCCCTTCCATAATTGTCGACGCCGTCAATCCAGGATATTGCTACAGTGGATTCCGCACAGATTATAAAGGAAGTCGAGCCGTTGTTGATCATGCACTCGAAAAGATCTTTGCAATTACGACTGAGGAAGGCGGCCGTCAGATCGTTTGGGCTGCGGTTGGGGGATCTGGTGCGGAGAAGACGCTCAGAGGAGGGTATGTTTCCTTTGGTGAAGTCGTGGAACCGAGCGATTTTTCTATCAGCAAGGAAGGACTGGCACATCAAGAGAAATATTGGGTGAGTAGCGATTTTCTGGACAGTGCTTTTGAACGATTCGACAATAATCTATCGTCCTTCTAGAATCAGCAGCTGGCCATTTTGAAAGGAAATCGATCCCCGCATAGAGCACATTGTCCACCAATTTCTCCAGAACTGAATACATGTCGTACTTCGGAGGGACATCTGGTTTAATCGATGAAACTCAATCACTAATGGATGAGCTATTCTACGTAGTATCAAGGCTTGGGGAGACATAAATAAAATCGTAATCATAGTTCGCGACAGTTTTGGTAAAAGTTGTCCTGTGTTTGTTCCGCTGAGCAGTCAGTATCGAAGACTGTCGTGAATACATAACGTACCTATCTTGCTTTGCGATCTGAGAAGCTGAATACGAATGTTCAGCTCGCAAGTATCCGCTAGACATACTGAAGTAATTTGCTGAGACATTTGTACGTAGATCGAGAAGGGAAATATATTACACGGCACGGTCCAACGTTTTCAGAGAAGGAACAGGGGAAAGGGGCTCTAAATATAGGATGTGCAAGGCCCAAAAGCTTAAAGTGCAATATGTTGAGCGAGTTGTCGAAAAAAACGACACATTGATGACAACTGACTTCATCGGCACTCTAACCTAGTCTACCAAGTTTACAGATTGATATTCACCTCTGTTTGAACTTGAAGAGAACCAAGGTAGCTCCGATGAACACTTGTACTAGATTGTGAGGTTCAAGTTCCGATTTATACCTTGTTATTCTCTCACACACTCTGCTAGTACAGCACCCTTGTCAAGAAAAAGCGCGCTTCACCAAAATTCGGAAGAAGAACATGCGGTAACTTGCTCAGTCTGAAGTCTCAGTCTAGGAAAGCTAGGTTGGAGGATCGACTGTAAGTATGTGGCGGATCTATACCTAATCATTCGGTCGACGTCGACTGCACAGCGTGCGCGGAAGATTATAATTTCCTGGTCAAGATCAAGACTACACAGATATAAACAGGACTACACCTATCATTATCAATTGATGGTTTTTTTTGTAGTACATGGTGCATATGGCGCACATCCGTAAAAATCCTGTATGTAGTAGGATGAGTAAAAGTGAGTCATTTTTTAGTTGTGATTCAAAGATTATGCTGGGGCGATATGGCGCCATGATAGTCAACGATGCTAGCATTTCTGATCACGAAAAAAAACAAAGAAGCAACGAAAGATAGTCAGGGAAAATACACCCAAGTGAATAAGGATTAGGGGTCCGATACTCACCTACCGAAAGATGAATGAATTGCTCAAAGATTGTCAATGTGTTGCCCGACACATCATAAGCTGGAACGTCAGCTGGCTTCAGATCAAAATGTGCTACAACAAAGTTTTCTGTGCCAGTGGTACACTAGGTAAGAAAGTATGTAAGTAAAATCACTATCAAGGTAAGGATCAAAGAATGCCAGCTTACAGTCCATTCTTGTCCTTGTATACTTCGATGACTCCACCGATACTCTCTCCCATCAGACCCCATAAATTTCCTGATAACGACCTGAATGGGATTATTCCGAACACGGCTTCATCAACAGAATCTTCCCGACGGGTGAATAACTCACCCTCCAAACATTGACGTCCTCCTGAGATAGCGATTCATGGGTACGGCAACGTTCCCATTGCTTGCATAACAGATACTTCCCAGCGACTGGTCAGGCTTGAACTCCAGAATAGCGATGGGCCGTCTTGAAAACGGTAGTGAATCGCGATGACGGCTTGCGCGTCGGCCCATGTCCGTATCCATCATCGAAGGCCGTTGTGGATCGCGAGTAACACGATAGAATAGTCGGTCATACATATCGTCGAAGTCTGATGCATAGAGTTGACCTGTGCGGTCCTCGAAGATGTAGGGAAGCGGCCCATTGTACATTGCCGACAGGGAAAGTGACTCGAAAGAATGTAAAGGCAGAGTGCTGAGAGGGAGGGAACGAGATACACAAAGAGGACTGCTGACACCTTATAAAGATTTTCGCAGAAAAGGGGAATTCCGGCAAGGGTTTTCGGCGCAACAAATATATTTATGGCGAAATTTAGCGTTTGTTGTCCATTATGCTCGCGAAAGCGCTTTGAGTGTATATGAAAGCCGAATTAAGCCCTTTGTTCTGTGATGCTAACGACAGCTTGGTGTAAGAACAATTTGAAAGCCCCTGCATTGACGAAGCTACTCATGATATGGTTCCTTGATGTCTTCATATGACGACGTCCCCTTTGATGATCAAGTTCCAGACATAGCTCAGGTTGAAAGCAAAGATTTGCATTTAAACTTCATCTCGTGTACCCTAGCGTGTTAACCTGACCGCGAGCCGCGACGAACTTTTGATCGGCTTCTGAGACAGATATCTATCGCAATGTTCACCAGTTGAGACACAAAATCTTGAAATACAAGTACATGTCAGTGCTCAGAATGGCACAATCGAGCTGTTAAACCTACCACAACAGGCAAAATGATACTGTCGCTATTCAATTCGGACATTCGGTTGTGTTTTAGTCATTATTTACAGCAGACACAGCCTACCGAATCTTGTACAAATCTGACCATCAGAAAATCCCGAAACACTGGTCATACACAGCTGTACACGGTACCATCCCTAGTCAGCTGAACGATAGAAAATCTTCAAATCGACTTCAGATGTTAGCATGAGGAAAGCTTAAGAGCAAAGGAAAAGCGCGACGCACCGTGTTCTTCGATGTAACAGATACCAAAAAATTCAGTTCTGATACTCGTGACATGGATCTAGCTAAAACAGAGATGAAAAGGCATTTCTTCTTTGTGCGGCCGAAAAACGATAAGTGAATAAAGTTCGGCAGCAAGCCTCAATATTACAGAGGAGGGGCAGAGAGAATAATGCCAGTCGTCAAGAGCGGGATTATCTCGTATCTTCGCGTGCGCAGCGTAAATACACTTCACATTGTTGAATAGCCAAATGCACATGCCAAACTGAAGTGTTCGCGCCGTCGTGACGGGCAGGTTCCATTCGAGGTCTATAGTTTGTCACCATGCAGAGGCTCAGAACGATTCCAGCACTTGGGCATTGAGTATATCATCGGCGCGTCGTTCTATGTAGTTGAGACTAACGAGAAATAATTTCAGTTTCCACATATAAATAACGTGATTTAACCTGCTTAGTAATCAAATCCAGAACGCGTTACGCGTCAGCCCTTCTCCATCTTACTCTCAATCTCTTTCAAGATGCCTCTCGAAGCCACAATGATGGTTATTGACAACTCTGAGTACATGCGTAACGGCGACTATCAACCAAATAGGTTCGATGCCCAAGCTGATGCTGTCAATGTCGTCTTCCAAACCAAAATCGATTCAAATCCAGAGAATACTGTTGGGATCATGTCGATGGCAGGAAAGGGGTGCGATGCTTAACCCAGATATTATGTGGATGTATACTCAACTTGCTATACAGACCTGAAGTCCTTGTAACACACTCGAAAGACCCTGGGTCAGATCCTGAAAGCCGTACACACTACTTCATCTAAAGTCGGCGGAGCTATCGATATACCAACTTGCCATTGCTGTTGCCCAGCTGGCTCTCAAACACAGAGAGAACAAGAACTTGCGTCAGCGCATCATCGTGTTTGTTGGTTCACCGCTGGAAGGGCCCGCGGCAGATGAGAAAGGGGATGGTGAAATTGGCCAAAAAGCTGAAGAAGAACAATGTTGCGGTAGATGTCGTGTGCTTTGGCGATGGTATAGAGGAGTCGTTGCCTGGACAGGAGGATAATTCTGTGTTGAAATCTTTTGTGGATAATGCAAGCAGTAGCGACAACTCGTATGTGTTTAACTCACTCTATACGTATTTGGTGCATCGACTCAATATAAGGCAGACATATCGTTATCGTCCCTCCGGGCCCACGTCTCATATCGGATGCTCTAATTTCTCACCAGTACTTTCTGATGATCGCAGCGCAAGTATCCCTGCCGAACTAGGGGGTACGGGCGGTGACGCCCCGGGTGCTTCTTCTGGTGGTGATTTCGAGTTTGGCGTTGATCCTTCACTGGATCCTGAATTGGCAATGGTCAGCAACAATCTGACATGTTCCTTGTACACGTCGCTTATCTGTTGTCTGTATTTCTAGGCTCTTCGTATTATCAATGCAAGAAGCTCAAGCGAGAGAAGTGGCCGCGTCGGCTGAAGCATCTTCGAGTAACGCGTCGCCAGCCGGCAAGCACAAGCTCAACAGCTCCTGCAGAGCTACTGATGAAGAAGAAGAAGCACTTCTTACTCAGGCTATCGAAATGTCAACTGGAGAAGAAGATGTGGATATGGAAGGTGCAGGCACGACGAAAGCTTCGGAGCCGGATGCAGCCATGAACGAAGATGAAGAGGACGAAGAAGCTGCTATCGCTCGAGCAATCGCAATGAGCATGCAACAAGATGAGCAGGATAAGAAGTAGTATCCCTTTGAATGCCCTGTATTCAGAAATGTTCACGTTTTCGGTTTTGGAGTTGAACATTCATTCATACGACCGTTCGCGATCTGCAAATGCGTTGTTCGTTCTGTGTCGGCATGTATACGCGTTTGATCTTTTTTGCTTACACAAAGTAGTGAGTGGTATTTTCAGACTTGAAGAGTTTGATGAGCGACATACCACATTTCACTCTAATATTTTGTCCATTAATCCACTGGACAGCTGCGTCGACGAGGAACGCGACGATGAGAGCAATTTCTTCCGGCTTGATGATACGGTTGTTGCTGTCTTGAGATTTTCCTTCACGGAAAAGCGCTGTATCGACTGGTCCAGAAGAAATGGTCTTATACAATGATGGATTTTGAATCGTAGTTTTTTGGCGAGGATACAAGACATTTGTTTTGACGGCGCCCTGACAGAGAGTTAAGAATCAGTAAACGCGTGCGTGGGTTTGTTCCATTATGATCATTCAAAGTCTCGTGCAAGTTCATTCGGCTGGTCTTACAACAGAGAAATCTCGAGGACCGGTATGCTACCAAACCGTTCAATATCACCGACATCGATAGTGGAACTTGCTGGGTGACGTGAACTACGATCCAGCGGAGTTGTGTGCTGACTTCAAGAGCATCTCATCCTAGGATCTGCCTGTGCCACGCATAGCTATCCTCTCCTAGAATCCTGTCCAGTGCGGTAATATTAGCGCATAATATCTAAGTACGGAATATAAGGAATCCGAGTGAGGTAAATGAGCCTTGGAGCGGCAATTGTTATAGCATTGATATTGAATCAACTACCTTACGCAGGTTGCGTTTCATCCTCCTTTCACTATAAAAGGTGTCTCCTTCTCCCCAATACCCCTCATTACGCCTTTCCAACATGCACTTGATCATCAGTAAAGCACTTGTGACTGTATCGATAGTGTCCCTCACTTCGGCATCTCTACTTATGGAACGTCGGTGTATTGGTATCTTCCAACCTTGCGATGGTGGTGGATGCTGTCAGGGGCTCACATGTACTGAAGGAATTCCTTATGGTGTATGTTTATTCAGAGTCTTTATATTTGGTCGAATCTTGACTCCTTGTTACCCTTGAAGAATTGCATGCCCACTCCAGGTGGATGTGGTGTTTGCTGGCGACCAATGTAGCACAGAGCTTCCCCGTAATGTAAGCTGCTGCGAGGGCCTCACTTGCGTTGGACTTGCTGGAGTGAGTCCCTCTATATTGCTGGGCTATCGAGTACAAATCTCTAATGCGGTTTTACAGGTTTGCGAATAATCGTGAACAGACCTATCTAATTAAAATTTCGTGTAACTCGCGATTACCTTTTACGAGGGTTGCTTACTAATCTGTCTGTATGATTGAAAGATAGCTGAAAGCAAAAGTGGTAGGCCCCAAACAAATGTATACAATAGCAAGCATAAAGCAGTCTAAAATAGGCAAGTGACCTTCCACGACGATGTGAATGGACGTCAGTGACTTGGGAGTGTACTTTATATTTGTGCAAATTTAATTTTTTTCCCCTAATTCTACTACAGCCTAGTATGGGAAACAGTCGATCAAGATGGGCTCTAAAAGCTCAAGCTGTAATGTGGCGCAATCTAATGGATATTGGCATGCAGTCAGTGAAATATCTACTTGACAAATTATACTATTCAAAGTTTAGTCTTCACATGTTGGCTCCTCCTCCGGCACTGGTCCTTCATCTCAACTAACATTTCTTCCAAACTAGCCTCTAAATCAGGAAAAATCCCTCTCCATTTCTACGTTCCAGAATCCTACAACTCAGAAGAAACGGTACTATCCAAACGCGTCTATCCAGTCGTCATTAATTTCCATGGAGGGGGGTTCACTATTGGACGCGCAACAGATGATGCTCGATGGGCTAGAGCTGTAGTTCACTATGCTGATGCTGTCGTAGTGTCTGTAGACTATCGACTTGCACCAGAGCATCCATTCCCTACCGCCATTGAGGATGGAGCAGACGCCACGCTATACCTCATCGAACACGCAGACGAGTTGCAGATTGACCCTCATAGGATCGCATACAGTGGTTTCTCTGCCGGAGGGAACATGTCTTTTAGCGTGCCTATCAGGTTGGCAGAGGAATATCGTCTCCGAAGACTGCAGAGGGAGGTTGACTCTGCAGGTCCGTCCCGTCGAGCACTGAAGCCGGTAGTACTACTGCGGCAGGAGGGCACTGTCATCGCTATTTCTTCTTGGTATCCATCCATTGATTACACCAACACTCGAGATGAACGTCGAAAAACAAATGTTCGGAAGCGACAAGGAGCTACCCAAATTCTTCACCAACCTTTTCGATTCCAGTTACCTATACCCAGTAAATGGTGTCGACCTTAAATCACCATGATCAGTCCTGGGATTGCCACAAGTGACATGATCAAGGACTTGCCTGAGAATATCGTTCTGTACACCTGCGAATGGGACGAACTTTGCGCGGAGGCGGATCGGTTCGTAATCGTCTTGTGAACGATTTGGTAAGAAGGTTGTCTATAAGAAAGTCATGGGAGTTGCCCATGCTTTCGATAAGACGCCGAATCCATTGCATTGGGATCCAAAGATAGAGACGATGTACAGAGATGCTTGTCAGGAGCTCAAAACGGTCTTTTATGGTTCTTCGTCGGACACCGCTCTCGAGCAGGCTGTTGCAGAGGGCAAAGAAGGCCAACAGGCTTCCGTGACTACGAGAATTGAGGATATCAAGTTTCCGTCGTCACAAGACAGTTTGGCAACGGTTGGGAGTAAGTATCAACAACCTGTTGCGGGCAATTCTAAATAATGTATCTCACATTTCATTGGACACCAATGTATATATCATACGTTGTACCGCTGTAACAAAAAGTGTTACCAATATCAGAGAACAGACAACCACCAAGTAATGGACCAGTCTTCCTTTAACACGTACATGGGCTGTAAATAAAATTTAAAAGCCTCCCTGCCACCTTGCCACATAGGCACGCAAGCCATGAACTGTGGACAATCTTCAATGCTCATTTTAGTCTCCTAGTCTGGTATATGCATTCGTTCTCCAATACCTGAGTCACAGCTACATGCCAATCGCCAACTGACGCCCAAGCCCATTCTTTCACTGCAGAAAGACATTCCAGTCCATCGTGACCCACACCTGGCACAATACTCATCTCCGAAAAACTACCCCAATTTCCTCCAAGCAGCTTTCAACCACTTGTACGTGCCACTCTCGTATTACCAGCTTCAATCTCAAATCTAGTAGGATTCTTCATACTGTCTATCATGCTAGTTCCGACGTCCTTCTCACCGACGACAAAATGCACAGGTAGTCGAGCCATTGCTGCGAAATTGGGAATACCGGATAATCCGAATACCTCGCTGATATTTGCCACCCCTTCTAGCCAAGGACTTTGCGTGTTTTGGAGCTTGTCAGTCTACCAGGCGCGCCAATAGACAATGCTGCAAGGCGATCCGGGTAGAGTTACGTGAATCGATGAACAAATTGCCTCAGCGCTGAAGCCATGGAGGTAGAAACGGTCCGTTTGTATTCGCCATGTTCGACAGCCTGCTCTATCATCGATAAAAGGATGTTGTCGAACCGAGTACCGCGAGAGAACAGATCCTTGTAGCTGTTTAACTGTTTGGGATTTGGGACACCCCTCGGGGATTAGAGGACATATGAGCGCAGCACAACTGTGCTGCTCGCAGAAACGACGCATCTCATCGATGTAGCCTTTCGCGTCGCGTTTTATTCCGTGGATGATTACAACAAGAGGAAGTTTAGAGCCTTCCAGCGAATGCGATTTGG
>JAOTPV010000143.1:0-62945 GCA_028011355.1 Lentinula aciculospora
CAATTGACAATCGCATGCAGATCACGGTTTTCGGAGCAAGGCAGCGAGTCATTCAAGGTAAATAGTTCTTGAAAAGCAAGAAAATAAACATAATTTGCAGTGTTGATAGTTTGTGGGACTCCGTAAACTTTGTGGGCCACTGAGAAGTATAGGGATTAGTGATACTGGGAATAGTATTGCTACCGCAGATAGACACCGACCTGGTCTTCCTCTTCGTAGCTGTGAATCATCTTCGATATCATCTACCCTATAGAAAAACAGGATTAGATTGACATATTTCGAAATAATGCAGATGTACATCAGACTCGCGGCATGTAGCATGTTTACAATGCGTGCGATTATAGTAATCTTGTCTTGAGGAACATTAAGCCATATATTAAACGCTTCGATGAGTCTGCGACGCATGTCCTTTCCTGGATTGGAGGTTATGAATGTGAATGGCTCCAGGACAGCCTATTCGAGTTGACATTTTGAGTTGCACGAATGTAAATACTCATTAGAGATTCTGACATCTTCATTTTGTTGCGTCCAGTGATATTCTGTAGAGAGGCGATCAAGGATGTTATCGTAGATAGATTTCGCTGTCGACATGGTGGTTGCGGTCTATGTTATTCGGCGCTCATACAAGCGCTTATGCTCACTGAACGGCAAAAGCTGTACATCGCAACTTAGAGGAGGTTCAGATTAACTACGAGGAATATACTGTGTAAGAATTTCACTGTATGGATCGATAAGTAGACGCGTTCGGCTTTTCTACAAGGAGAAGAAGAATTCTCGGTCTAACGTGTTTCACCGACCAGTGAAGCCAATTCTGTGAGAATATTATTATACTACCTGTATTATACCCCCCTAAGTGTGCATACACTGTATACTATATTGGCAATTTACTTCTTGCCACGGCTCGGACTCCGCTGTCAATCTCGCTTTATTGTTTTTCCAGCACGTTGGAGGCTTTGATTGAAATCTCTTTGAATGCAGCTTGAAATAGTTCGAGTTTTTTTAATCTCATCGTTACTTAGGACGGTTGCGATACCTTTTACATTCCTTGCTTGACCTCCTTTTCAATTCGGTGATAGATCCCTGAGCTGACATTTGACAAACGCCTCCAGCTCCCAACCCTACTCCAACCCTTCCTCCACCACCCTTTACATAGGGCTGTAGCATGCTACGCAATAGCAAGCACCAGCATCTAGGAATTGATTGTATGCCTTAGTTGATTCCACCAACACGTTGATATACTCATCCGAGCTTATAGCATCTTCTCTAAGCAGGCTGAGTCAAGTTGAACGCCATTGGAAGGAGCTTTCCCGATGTTCTTGGCGATTCCCGACTTAAATGAAAGGGTTCATTTTGCCACCAGCTGCATTCATCACGTCTATATCTCGATCCTGAATCGTACGCAGGTTCGACTGCGTACCATACAACATCTTATACTATCTTGCACCGGTGCTAGCCTGTCGGATCGCTTTAAAGCCTTTCAAGACTTCAACGGCCATCAAACCATGCGTAGGGCATGCGTTTCACAATTTCCACCGTAATGTACTTAAAGTCAAGCTGCAGAAGCAAGGCGTAGAGTTCAATATACACCTTGACCTTTCATTGAGTTCTGGTGGCACGGGCTTCGCGTTTTTCGACCACGCTTCGAAGTCTACTCCACGCCTGCACCTACTAGCTCTTCTTCTACATACTACGATTCACATATAACCTGCGCGACGATGGCAGGTTCGACACAAAATTCATCTTCTAGGATGCGTTCTCAGTTGAACAACCCGCTTTTTTTCTCTCACTTGACCATCACATGTTTCTTCGTCTTGTCTTTCTGCGCCTCGGTCATGCGAAGCTCTCCTGTCAATATGGCGGACGCGAGTGACATCGATGCAGCAGCTGTGGCCGACTCGCAGGTGCTCGGTGTCATCGTCATTGCAAGAAATGGTGACCGTGTGGAGTACTACCAGGACCCGAAGACGTACGAAGGAGGTCTCACTGAAACCACTGCGTTGGGAGAGGTTTGTTTATTCGATTCACAGTGAGACGCACGCTGATCTCCCTCCAAGGTCGAATCTCACCAACTGGGCTCCCTCCTCCGTTCGGAATACCTCTCACCAACGTCCCCGTCTTATATCGACGGCATGCGCTCTGATCTCGTAGACAACAGTGAGATCAAGGTACGCGTCAAGAATGGTGGTGAAGGCACGGTCATCTTCGACTCTGCTATTGCCCTTCTCCAAGGACTGTACCCACCCAATCCCAAGAACAAGATTGTTTTGGCTAACGAGACAGTGGTAACCGCGCCTCTCGGTGGGTATCAGTACGTTCCAGTTGAAACAGTCGAGCCAAGCAACGACAGGAGCTTGGAGAGTTGGACTGATTGCCCGGTAAGTGTATACTTCCAGTAATATAATCGTTGGCTAACGACGAGTCAATCTCAAGGCGTTTGAAAAACATGTCAGCGAATTCTACGCGTCGGATGAGTTCAAAGCAAAGGAAAGGGATGCTCAGCCTTTCTTCAACTCTGTAAGAGACTTCGTTTTCGGACGTCCCACAACTTTGGAAAATGCAGTACGTGCCACCCGGTTGCCCTACTATGATGTGATCTAATGGAACTGTTTCTTCGTTAGTGGAATGTGAGCCATATTGACCTTTGTGACCACTATTCAAGGATTGACAAGCGTTCCTGTTATTAGCTCTACGACTATATGAACTCTGAGCTCACGCACAACAAGACTTACGCATACCGCCTCCCTCCAACACTAGTTGAGACTGCTCGTGGGTTGGCTGACTTCCATGAAAACGGTGTCTTCTCTGACAAACAGAGCGGCGGAATTGGAAACAGTGTGTAGTATCCTCTTATGTCAAGTTATATGGACTCACTGTTTAGCTCACAGTCGCCGGCCGTACCATCCTTCACACTATTCTCCGAGCCCTTGAACGAGTTGCCTTTAATTCTGACCCATTGCAGTTCATGCTCGTCGAGACCGGCTATCAACCATTCATCTCGTTGTTCCATGAGCTCGAAATCGTCAAGGAAAACCCTGAGCTCAAGGCTATTCGTGAGTTTCACTTGCTCTGCAACCCTACATCCACTATCCCCTTTTTTGTAAACATTATTTAATCTTCGCTTTTAGCTAACTTTGCCTCCGCCTTCGCCATCGAGCTTCGACGAGGATCCCCGCCTGACGTGCGCGACTTCCTCCGGTTCAGGTTCAAGAACGGAACCGGAGGTGGTTTCAAAACCGTCTACGTTTACGGAAGGCATGCTGATATCCCATTGACTGAATTCATTTACAAGTCCAAGGTAAGACTTTATTCAATACTATATCGAACGAGGCCTTGCTGAAGTACGTAACTACTACAGGGAGGAGTCATATCCAGCAACAAACAATGGGCTCAAGTTTGCGGTGCTAGCTCTTTCACGAACACTGAGTTTGGATTCTTCGACCAAATCACTTATGCGGCTACCCACCAAACCCTCTACACTGTTGGTCTGGCGTTTGTGACTTTGCTTGGCTTGTTCATTATTCGCGGTGTATTCGTACGTGCTGTGAAAGCGACTGGTGAAAAGATCAAGAACGGAAAGAAAGTGCGCCTCGAAGGTGAAGAGGTGCGGGTTACTTTACTTGGTTTCCATCAACACCAAAGTCTGATGTCGGCTTAGATTCTCAACGTCGATGTCATGTCTGCTCAAGAACTACCTGACGAGAAAGTTCGTCGGATTTGAACGACTTCAATTTTTTTCTTTGATATGATTCGCGGGTCTGGGACTCTTGAGTGGATCGATGGCGAATAGCATACGTGGACAG
Organism: Lentinula aciculospora; assembly: GCA_028011355.1. Lineage (NCBI taxonomy): Eukaryota > Fungi > Basidiomycota > Agaricomycetes > Agaricales > Omphalotaceae > Lentinula > Lentinula aciculospora. The sequence goes on from JAOTPV010000143.1 coordinate 3,801, forward strand.
ACCTGGTCCCAATATTATTAATTAGCATTTTCAATCCTGCATAGTGAATTTTCTGCAATACATGAGATTTGCGCGAAGTACTGAGTGAATCTTATCATATCTCTGTGCACGTGGTTTTATCTCTCTTCTTTCAATTATGTCGACCAGACATCCCAAAGCAAATCCCACAACAGCAAGAGGAGCAAAGACTTTACATCCAGGCAGAGCTTTTCGTGGAAAGGGTATAAAGGGTGAAATTGCTCACCGTTATCCTGCCTTTCTCACATAAATAAACAGGCAAGAAGAATGCCGACCCTCTACCACCTGAAGACCGCATCAAGCGCCTGTACACTTCTCTCGTTGCCCAGATCGACGGTGGTCACTGGAAGGGCGCAGAAAAGACTTGTGAGAAAAGTTAGTGACTGCGAATGGAACTCGTTCATTCCATTAATTCTGCCTAATGTTTTCTGCAGTCCTTCGGATCGATCCTCATGATGCAGATGCAACACAGACAAAGCTCTTCATCTTCCTTCAGAAGGAGGATTATCGAAATGCTTTGGAACTTATTGACAAAGAGATGCCGTCGGACGTAGATTCCAAGCCAAAACTTTTCGAAAAAGCCTACGCTTTATATCGGCTGAAGCGAGAGGTAGAGGCTGAAGCAGTTCTGGAAGAACTCCGCAATAAAGAGGAAGTACAAGTGGATGAAGAAGAAGAACGAGGTATCATGCATCTGGAAGCGCAGTTAGTATGTCGGCACTTTCATGCGCCCTGTCTAAACTCTCATCTACTGTATTATACAGCATTACCGTCAAGGGAAATACCAAACTGCTCATGACCTATATCAACAGCTCCTTGACTCCACTGATCCGTCTTCCGAAGAGCATCATGACATTCAAACGAATCTCCTCGCCTCACAGACGTATCTTGACTTTGTAAACTCTGGATATCTACAAGCCATAGATAACACGCTAGCTATTAACTCTACGACAACTGGGTCGAAGGATATTGAGAACCTCCCGCCACCTACCATACCTTCAAATGCCGCTACCTTTTCTACCGTTCCCTCGACTTTAGCATCTGCGAGAAGTGGTCACACTGAAGAAAAGAAGAAAGTAAGGTCTAAGAGAGTACCGAAAGGCGTCGTTCCTGGTGTCACACCACCGCCGGATCCAGACAGATGGATTAAGAAGGTGAAGTACAGACATCCGATATTACAATCGAGATAGCTCAATTTCTCTCGCAGATCCAGAGAAGCAATAGGCCGACACATGGGAAGAAGGGGAAGGGTCGGGCTTCCGGAGCTACACAAGGATTCACAACTGAGGCGCCAGTGCCCTCCGGAGCAGGTGGGGTCACAGGAAACGTAGGGAAAGGTCGAAAGAAAAAATAGTTGATTACCCTGAGCTTCAGATCGAGAATCAGAATCATTGTTGTTCAACTTTAGCGAACTCGCGGAAGCGAGGTTACGATTCCGTTGATCGCGTCCCAGCTGAACAGCCAGTGCAGGATTACGCAGGCCTGTGAGGCGACCCACCTATGCCTAAAAAAGTATAAAACTTTTTCATCACCGGCTTCGGACCAAAGGCAGGAGCTCTCTGGGAACTCTTCCTTCTCGATATATTGTATGACGGTTAAATTCTAATATCTGAACTTGCGGTGCGTTGAATAACCGCCGGATGCCGCCTACATAGACTTAAATAAACTGCTTTTCCCATTGTGCACCCACAATCGATCATGTCTTCCACCACCGAAGGATTCATCTCATTACCTATCCCTTCTCTCCCCGAAAAACCCTGCCAGACATACTACAAAGTCGTTGGTACGCTGAGCAAAGACACTCCCCCACTCGTTGCGCTACATGGTGGGCCAGGAGTCGGACACGAGTATCTTCTTGTTCTTGCCGATCTAGGAATCCCGTTGGTTCTATACGACCAGATAGGCTGCGGGAAGTCGACGCATTATCCGGAGAAGATGGGCGATACTTCTTTTTGGACTGTACAGCTATTCCTTGAAGAACTCAATGCTGTACTACAGCATTTCGGAATTCAGGATAATTACGACCTTGCAGGACATTCGTGGGGCGGAATGCTCGCAGCTAATCATGCGGTTCTTCAGCCCAAGGGATTGAGGCGTTTGATTCTGATGAGCGCTCCGGCTGATATGAAACTGTGGGCGAAAGCACAGAATCGGCTTCGCAAGTCGTTGCCAAAGGAGCTGCAGGATGTGATGGAAAAGCATGAGAAGGATGAGACCACTGATTCACCTGAGTATCAGAAAGCTATGAATGCTTATTATGAGCGGTTCGTGTGCACATTGAAGCCATGGCCCGATCCGATTGTGCACAGTTTGTCCGAGTTGGAAAAGGATCCTACCGTCTACATGACTATGTAGGCTTTGTCCGTTCTTAGGTTGAAGCTAACGTCCTTCGCTCATCCCTTGCTCCTTTCATTTGTAGGAACGGTCCTTCCGAGTTTTATACTACTGGCTCTTTGCTGGACTGGACCGTCATCGAAGACGCACACAAAATCAATGTCCCGACCTTGATAACCAATGGGCGTCTTGATGAAGCTCAAGATGAAGTGGTTGTGCCGTTCTTTAGAGAGATACCTCGCGTTAAATGGGTGAGATTCGAAAAATCGGTGAGCATGACTCCTTTGAAGTATGTCGTAACAATCTTAATATCCAATACGTAGAGCCATATGCCCCACTTCGAGGAGAGGGAAAGGTACATGGAGGAAGTCAGGGCATTCTTGAAATACTAATCATCCATCCACTGTCACTCGCTTCTGTCGCGGGTGAAGACAAAGTTTTGTATAATCCTCTCTCTATACTCGGTAGTGGCCGTCTACATGTCCATGTGCACACGAATATAACCTGGTATACCTGTATATGTTTACCCTTCCTTTGTTCACAGTGAACGGTTGCTTCCGAGCTGTTTCCCTAAATAACGAGAATTTACAATTGATTTGTTACATAGTTTGCGACCTCCTTAGCGCATGCCCTGTACCCAAGTATAGGAAAAATAGGTGTCCACAACTAACCATACTGTGCTCGCTACGATATCTTCGGTTGGATTTAACTAGAATAATGCAAAACAGGCGTTCAACGGGAAAAAAAAGTTATTGGGACCTAGAAAGGTCGAAACTGTGGATATCATCTTGCAAATAATTTCACTAGGAAACACTTCCACCCCTCGCAATTCGAATTAATTGAATAATACGCATATGTCGAGGACCTGTCCGATGTCGCTACCCTTCTGAGAAAGGTCAATAACGACCAGATTTTCGGCGGAAGAGCCTCCTAAAGCCAAATGTCTTTCCACCGTTCGTCGTTCTTGATTCGAAGCGCTGCCTCCTTTTGATATTAACGAACATCTGGCATGATCCCGCCCGGGCTTCGTGTCTCTTTGATACTTGCATTGTAAGGAGGAGATGGCTTGTTACGGCTCACGGCTGATGGATATCACGATTCACCTCATCAACACATAATAATGCGCGTTCGTCCTAGCCGTCAACCATCCTTTGTTTGGTCCAGGCTTACTCCTCTTGTCTAGAAACCTAGTACTGCACTGTTGTTCGATATATAATATTATTACAAACCCTTAGCTGCCATGGATCCTTACCGCTTAACATTCTGAAGTTACGCAGGAGTTGAGAACAGGTCTTGAAACTTAGCGAATTCCAGACTCATTCCAGGTTGCTTCTTCACTGCCAGTCGCTGGCAGCAAGATTGTGTAAGAGCCTGAGACGATAATCCAGTCATGATAGTCAAAGATCGACTCAAAACAAATCGCTAAAATCAGTGCGTTGCTGCTTTTTTGGAATGGTGTTCTTTATCGGAATGTTTATTCACTCTAAGTCGCAAACAGGGTCTCCTGAGCCGAAAATTTTGGCTGATTAAATATCTGATCCTACGAAAGTTTGGTACTGAAGTGTAACATCCTTTATTCGCTGCGATATTGGGAAATGGTCTATTTGACGAGTAGAACGAAATACCTGCCTCTAGACAGGAGTCAAGGTTTTTGCTGGTCTCCGGAACTCCTCTTGTGTTCTAACAAAACGTACGATCGCTCCATAAATCCTTGACATATGCGGGAGAACTTTGTGCAGTTATCCTGGTAGTCGAAGCCTGAATCACAACATTCTCCGTCTCCCGAGTTGTCCGCTGAAGTTCTCAAGCATTGGCATTATGATATGCTAATGAGAGAGCATATGGGTATGTTCTTCTGAATTTCAAGGATAAATGTTTTGAACCATTGCCGTACTGCCGCTTCTTTTCACTTAGTGTATCCAAATCAACAATGGAGACAGTAAGTGTTCTAAGCTCCTAGGCCCTGTGCGGGACGTCGCGAGCTACGATTTAGTATCAAACAGCAAGTAGGCATAGCTGGAAGCTCATCATTCCAGTAATGCCGGCCATGTTATCCAATTCACAGCAAGCAGGGAGCCCATGCAGATTGTCAGTGTTTTATGGAGCGGTGTCATCCATTCGAACGTTGTTGAGCTCTGCAGACTGCAACGTTTCGTTTTACACTGTCAGTCGAAATTATATCACTGTTTGATTTTCTGTGTCTTCTGACTTTGGAAGCATGGGTCTTGAATTAGCTTGAAATTCGAACCTATTCTTGTGCATCATTCAGTAGTTTTCTGAGGAGTCGGTTCGCTTGCTCTACCTCCTGAGTCGGTTGAGATTTGATTCCAAGTTCTTCTTAGTCCTCCACAATACCCGCTCTCACTCCATTAGACTCACCAATATGTTTTTGTCGAGCTCTTCTGATTATCTTTCGATTCCAATCTCCGGAATGCGAGTAAGAGCTGCAATAAGATACTTTATCCAACTACCATACTTAGGTTTGATCCTCCGATGTCATATACGGATCTTTCCCCCTTGATTTTGGACATCCTACTAAACGAACCGTAGTAAACCCCGAGCGAGTCTCGGATGACTGAACGCTGGCTCACCCTGTTCAAGAGTTTCCTTGAACAATGGATTTAACTTTAGCATTAACCACATCGATTGACGGTGGCTTTAGAGGGAGAAATGGAAGCATTCGTAGCTAGGAGAATGAGAGTGATCTATCACACTTTTGAGTCGTAACCGCCTCTCGAAACGCGTATGCGAAATGAGGATTGGGTATCTGTAAGGAGCGATTATGCATGAGAATGTGGACGTTCTCTATCAGCTTTCCGTGTCAAGATTGCTACAGTCTTACTAGGATAGGGTCCATGCAATTCAATTGCCAGCCATGGACGACCTATTTGCATCCGAGGACAGAATGTGACTATTTGTATATACTCTGTACAGTTTCCGACGTCCTTGGACTATGTCTCATATCTAAACTTTAATACATCTTTTTGTTACATTTCGAAGTCAAACGCTGTTTGTTTTCATTTTCTTCTAGACTGGCAAAGTGAATGTTATACCCCTCTACAATCCATCTCTACGCTGCCAGAAGACTGGATAATCATGATATCTCTGACTATTTGTGACTCACAGCAGAGAGGTGAGGAAAAAGAAGAAGATGGAGGATGGACACAGCGAGGCACATCCCGCCTATGTCGGATTAGCTGGTGTCAACAACACCTTAGGTTTCCCTTGCTTTGGACTATCACTGTACGCCAACTTCACATTGCAATAGACGCCTAGTGGCGGTTGGCCAAGGTGGAGCGCTTTTAGATACGACGCTTGCTTTTCACCTCCGAGGTTCTTGATCCGTCGAGCTCGAAGATAACAAACATCTATTTTCATCGATTCGACTTTCGATAACAATAGAACTGCCTTAAGGTTCCCTGCTGGACATACACCGTCATGATAAAGGCAACACATGGTTCAATCGGAAATCGAGTCGTCCTACGCACAATGTAGCCGGGAAGACAATGAGAATCTATCACAACCCCATAGCTTCCTGGTAATGCTATAGATCGCTGCATCATGTCTAAGCGCCACCGATTCTATAGGCATTTGACTGAAGAAAGAATCAATGCCAATCTCCATGCAGGGTGTCAGACTCTGGTCGTGTTAATTCGGGATATTCCGCACCATAATTTTCGCCTGCAGAGCCACGATCCTTCTCAGCGCTAAGTACTTGACGTACGTTGATTGCGATATCGATGAGCTGATTCCAACGTTTGTGCAGGAAGTTGATTGTTGATTCCATCATTTGCCTAAACATGAACGTTGGGTTCATTATTTACTTTGCGTGGAGGTTTGACATGAGTCTACTCAAGTGGAAGTAATTTCCAAATAAGAACAGAAAGGAATTTCAAGCTTATACATACCGGACCAATGATTTTTTTCTCGATCTAGAAAGATTACTAATCTTTTTTTTTTTGTGCTAAGTTTCCTTCCTGCTACCTAGAAGCACGTCGTCGACGGCACGAGTAGACTGGTTGTCTCTGTAGATACCGATGTGCCCGTAAGTAGATAGCCGGCCAACGAGAGATATGCGGGGGAGCAGCAAGGAGTCCTAAAATAGCTTTGCGCCACATGTGAATTGCAAGGAAGTTAAATGGGGGCATTTGAGATTTTACGGGAAGATAGAGAAAAGCTAGAGTGATTAGGATACGGGGGGGCAGAAATTTTAGCAGGTTTATGATTGTTGGTTATGACTAGAAGTAATTTCAGAGCGCCATCATGCCCGCAACCAATGAGCAAAGACGTGGGAATATGTTAGCCACGTGATGTCGTGCGGGAAATAATCCCCTAGAAAATTAAATGGCATGCGTTGATTCTGCCCGAAGGCTCAACGCATTCCTCTCACGTCCCCCACTGTTTTCACCTCTTACTTTCCTCTAGTTGAGGCTACAGTCAAAAGATGGAAGGAAATGCTGATCATTCAGTGTATGATTCGGCACCTGGCACGCCACTTCCGGTTGGTGAGACTGATAGATTTCTCGAGCAACCCAGGGCCTCTTTTCTCGATTCAAACCCCGGAGACTCAGTACAATCTACGCCCAACAACTCATCGCCACTTTTGACCACCAACAAGTCTGAAAATAATGGTTCTGAGCATGCATATCGACAAACAAAACCTGGCTCACAGACAAAGAGGCGTCGGTTAATAATTATGTCTCTTGTTGGATTAGGTGTTTTAGCAGTCATAGTCCTCGCAGTTGTCATCCCTGTTTATTTCGAGGTCATCAAACCGAAACAGAAGCAGGACAATGTTGCCAGTAGTTCCTCTGCAGGCAGTAGCTCTGTGGGAAGTGGTTCTGGAAATCCTGCCAGTCCAAGCGGCGCTACATCGGGTGGCGATGGGTCAGAAGTAATCACGGATAACGGTACAACATTCACTTACAAGAATTCTTTCGGGGGATACTGTGAGTCTTTTGCCAACATAACTTTCTTTTTTTGTCGACCTTACTGCTTATAACAAGGGGTTTACGATCCTAACGATCCGTTTAACAACAACGCTCGACCAAATTCATGGACTCCTCCGCTCAACACAAGCTGGGATTGGACTACTGATAGGATCTACGGGTGTGCTACGCCACGTTTTGATATGTATTCATCATACTGATATCCTTCACATCAGTGTTAACCTAGGTGGCCTTTTCGTTATTGAACCGTTTATAACGCCCTCCTTCTTTGAAAAGTACACAACTGCTGTAGATGAGTGGACGCTTAGTGAAGCTATGACTGCAGACACGAGCACGGGTGGAGGTCTTAGCCAGCTCGAGGATCATTACAACACATTCATTGTGTGTATCTCATAACCTGATTGGCAAAAATACTTTACTGACTTCGTTTCGTCATTTCCTATTCGCAGACGGAACAAGACATTGCCGAAATTGCAGGCGCTGGCTTAAATTGGATTCGGCTCCCTATCCCCTACTGGGCAATTGAGACTTGGCCAGGTGAACCCTTCCTGGCCAAGACTAGTTGGAAGTAAGCCTTAAATAGCGCGCTTATTTCATGAGTCCAGATTAAGAATATACTTTTCCCAGGTATATCCTTCGCGTCCTTGGATGGGCGCGAAAGTATGGTCTTCGTGTCAATTTAGATTTACATACTATTCCAGGATCTCAGAACGGTGAGAGTTTCGATACCTTCGTGGTTGGCCTTCTGATTCTGATTCTGATACTAACTTTGTCTGTAGGTTACAATCATTCTGGTAAACTTGGTCAGGTCAACTTCCTCAATGGTGTCATGGGTATAGCCAATGCTCAGCGAACGCTTAACTATATCAGAATAATCACCGAGTTCATTACACAGCAAGAATATCTCGATGTTGTTCCTATGTTCGGAATAGTGAACGAAGCTTTGTTGACGACCATTGGAAGTGACCAGCTGACTGAGTTGTGAGTGGACTTACCTGTAAATCCTGATCGGCATCCCGTTCTCCCCAATTTTGTTCCCAAGCAACGCTGCTCACAAAACATTCTTACAGTTATCTCGAGGCACACGACATGATCCGTGGAATTACCGGTCTTGGTGCTGGCAATGGTCCCTTCATATCAATCCATGACGGCTTCGTGGGTCTCGACAGCTGGGCGGGATTCCTACCTGGTTCCGATCGTATCAATATCGATACTCATCGTAAGTCTGTTGATCTTTTTTGTCACTTACTCTAAGTTTAAATCTCTATCAGCTTATTTCGCTTTTGACGACGAACCGAACGACTCTCCCATCGCAACTGGCCTTGGATCAGATGCAGGCGGTATCTGGCCCGCGCAAGCCTGTAATGCCTGGGGACCAGACATTAACTCCAGGTAAAGACGCTACTACTCATGATCCCATATGAAATAACCCCTTTCTCGTCCAACAGTCGTAGCGACTTTGGTGTTACCATCGCGGGAGAGTTTTCTAACGGATACAACGACTGTGGTCTTTTCCTTAAGGGTACCTCCTCCTATACTCCCTCCTACGGTGGTGACTGTAGCCTCTGGCAAGATGCATCTACATGGAATGACACTGTGATAGCCGGCGTCAAAGCATTTGCTCTCGCTAGTATGGACGCCACTCAAAACTGGTTTTTCTGGACATGGAAGATAGGCAACTCCACTGCCAACAATCGTGTTGAGTCGCCCCTCTGGTCATATCAGTTGGGACTCCAGGGCGGATGGATACCTACTGATCCTAGGGATGCAGTCGGCGTTTGTGCTGCTCAGGGGGTCAGCCAGTCATGGAATCAAACGTTCCAAGCTTGGCAAACTGGTGGAACAGGTGCTGGGACCATCGCTGCTACCGCTACTGCTGAGTTTGGGATATGGCCTCCTGCGCAGATTTCAGGTGTTGCAGCAGCTCAGATGGCTTTCGTCCCTACTTACACTCCCACTGGCTCGGTCGCTACCCTTCCACCTCCAACGCTAACCTCCACGACCAAAAGCATAAGTGAAGGAAATGGATGGTTCGACTCGTCTGACACTACGAGCGCCGCCACAGCAATCGCTGGTTGCTCATACCCTGATGCTTGGGATGCCATCAGTGCTACAGTTCCGGCCACTGTGTGCGGAGGTGGCTCTGTTACGACTACCTCTTCAGCCACGACGGCGACAACAGCAAGCACTTCAGCATCAATTGCTGGTGTTACGTCTGTGTCTACAACAACTGGAGATGATACCACCCCTACTATTATTGCGTAAATGAGGACATAATTTTGAAATATGACTTTATATTATTATTTATTCCACCCGATTTCGCTGCTTGGTTTTTGTTGCCTATGTCAGATTTTTTTTTTTTTTTTTGGTTTCTCGAACAAACAATTTGTACATTTTCACACGTCCACCATATACCAACAATCCGTTTCCTACATTTCGCACTAATTATCTGTACGTTGATATTGTTTGTCCGTTGATTCAAACCCACATTTGCGCGACGGAGATTGAGATGACAGATGTTTCGGGTACAAATTCCCCTTGTCTCCTTCGTTCCCTAATGCCTTACCCTCGCCATCGTTCTGAGCTCACGGACAAAAAAATATACCTCATACCTCATGGTGAAAACGAAGCGGTGAGTCGTACCACGACATTCAGGATGAAGCTACACTTAAAACCATGACTGTCGTTGAGCCTGTACCTCAGGATTGCCATCCTTCTGAATGCCTGTCAAAAAAAATTTGCCTTTCGGAGATACTTATAGGTCACGGTGCGATAGGATATGATTCCTGGCGCCCCATGGACCAATGGATCATAGTGGAAGGATTAGATTGCACTACATGTGGGTGTTACTGATTGACCGTCCAGACCTGCTTCCCTGTAGGTGGCGGTAGGGAGGTAGTTCAACTAGCACACGTTTACATAAATTACTAGTTTCATATTTCTTTCTTAAGTGAACCGAGTGAAGAAGCTGATAGATGGTTGACGGATGAGAACGAAAATATCTATGTCGAAGCTCGAGCACTGCTTTCAAACTGAAATTCTTCTTCCGCTCTTGCAAGCTACATTTGAATTTCGTTGCACCGGTATTGATCACGACCTTCATTTTTATATTGTAATTAGCTTGGAGACTGGACGGCAAGGTAGTAAGTAGTAGCCTGGGACATATGACTGTTTTTCAAAGTATACACTGACTGACAGTGTTTGCGAGAAATCAGGACTCATTCAATTGACCATGAGGTGGGAATGGATGTGAAGAGACGCGCAGAAGATTAAGTATTTCATTCAGTTTCTAGCAGGAGAAACTCTGGGACTAACCCTCCGACCATCTATCTACTTACGCATAGTGAGTCAGCCAAATGATAGTGTCGAGATAAGGATTCCAAAGCGCCAGTCTCACCATTTCTCAGTGATTGTTATTCGTTCTCACTCCAAGCGAAGGTTCTGATACTTGCCAGTATCAGTCAGTTAGGAAATAAACGAATTGTTGAATGTTGACCGGTGAAGGTGCGGAAAAGCCAGATTGATCCGCTTTCTCGATCACGTGTGGGCGGCGTTCTCAGATAAACTTATTTCTTCGTGTTCATAATGGTCATACGATTCTCTGCTGATACACATTTTACCAAGTTTAGGTGCTTCTTGATTACTCCGATGGCATCGATAAGTAACTTGCCGCGACTCCACATATCCAAATTGTCGGCAAATGCTAATATTTCATTCCGAGTCGGTTTCATTCATATTACTGTGTATTTTACTCAGCTGTGTAGCTTTCATGCATGCTACAATCTCACACTTACATGCAAAAGTGTGCTCAATTGCATTCCGGCCTAGCCCCAATCATTGCTCAGAATAGACGATAATGGGATTCAATAAATTCTGCAGTGCAATGGGGGATCTTCAATCAGTCCAAGAGGTGCTCGTTTTCTGCCAAAATCGCTTGTGTCGATCCAATACTTTGGTATCATACAGTGTGATGATAGCTGATGATAGGTTCTCTCTGATACGATCTATCTGGCATAATCTTTGAACCTTATTTCTTCTGCCCCACAACCTAATACCTCAGCGGTAAGCGGATGGTAAGCGCTTTATGCGTCATTATCATTCACTTATAATAAATTGAACCAAACGCGTGAATTACGGTACGCTCCGTTCAAGTCGTGTCAGTTCTTGCGCGTCTGGTTCGCTCGTATTGCTGAATCTCTCAGTTGAAAGCACAAAGAGAGAGAGAGAGTTTGCTGAAGACCTACGCAGCTCATATAATCTCAGCTGGAAATGCTCCGGTTGAGGGTACGCTCCGTTCAACAACTACATACTTACACCGTTAATTTACACCGCGCTCCTTCAATCGGCCAAAACATACACCGACGTGGCTGTGTTATGGCATGAGAACGGAGGATTCTGTTCAGGTTCAAGCGATAAAAGTCTTTACTCTTTGATGTTCAGCAGTGGAAGCACGCAGACTAATTGATCACCTGTATGTCGAGACGCGCATCTGAACTTTATGATTTGCACATCGTTCGTACTTGTCGCATGAGATTCATACATTTTCAGAATCGTGAGCTTGACATCGCCTTTTTCGGTTGTTATTGTATTTTTGAACTTTTCCGATAGAAGGTTCCGAATCGATCCATGAGTTTGGCGTCTGAACAAGGTTCTATAACATCTTAGAACCAGTCATCCCTGTGCAGCTTTGTTTATTACGAGAAGATTGGAATCTCAGCCCGTGGAATTTTCATTTATCTAACAGCCGAGGATGGCTTAGGCGCATTCACATCAAAGCTCTCGGGCTCTCATTTAAAGAGATCTCTCTTTCCATCCCCCTGTTTGTCAATCCTCTGTCAATCCTCCGCCAACTCTACTGCGATGGCATACTACTCTCCAAATTCGCACTATGCGGTTGACAGTGACGCTTCAAGCACCTCATCACCCTCCCCTAGCCTCGAAAGTTGCTCCCTAGATCCCGCTTTTTCTACCGAAGCATCAGGGACGGATGATGTCTTCCGGGCCGTTGTGAAATGTCGAAAAAGTTGGAAGACACTCAAAGGAGGGAAGGTTGTTTGGCCCTTGCACTTAGAGGCCGCTTTGCTCGAAGGTTTGATCCTCTCCGAGCAATATCCAATTTTATGGCTAACAGGTTCTGTAGGACTCTCTCTTTACCAACCTGATAACTCAAGAGAGACTCTATTACTTGGTCGGTGAGTACTGATCATGAAGATAAATATTCCCCATTGGCTGAAATTGTCATTCAGATTCCCAATGCGCAATAGATTCATCTCTGAGCACATCCTCAAAACGACCGGAGAAGTACGGACCGCAAAACAAGTCGGTAGCCGTTTACAACAACTTAGAGATACTTGCGGTGGGGGAAGAAAATGTATGAATAATTTTTGTCGAATTTTGACCGGGGCTGACCTTGCACTAGTACAAAAATTACTTTCTCCGGTACTGAATTCTGGTACCCCTATCTCTAATCGGTCGCATTATTCTCTCCGACGTTCTGGCTCACGCTCAACTGCTTCATCGTCGGTTCCAACCTCGCCCATATCCCAAGAATTTGAATTCTCGTCGTCTCCGAATGTGATGTATATCGACATTGTACCCGAAAATCGTTCCTCCCCCGTGGCATGCATATATCCATCAGACATTAATGTTACCCTCGATGCCACCGTATCCTCAACGCATGGTCCCCGCCCAATCAAAAATATCAAGCCCTCTTTAGCGTTCACATCGAGCTTCGACGCCTCCATCGTCGCAAAATCGATGTTCACAATATATCATGTTGACAGGGTTTATGAAGATCAGTCTTCGCTAACTGTCATGACTGATCAACCTGTACCAGAAGGCGCAGCTATGTACACATGCGACTTGGTCCCCAGGTACTGGAATTTGATTTGCAACAGTCTAGGTAGGGCAACAATCTGCGATTAGCATATACAAATGTTCTGATATCCTTTCGTAGACCCCACGGAGTTCACTATTCACCACCGCATCATACGAGAACCAATGTCACCTCTCGATGCGACAACTACGATATTCTCTACGGCGTACAAGTTCCGTTATATACCAGAGAAAGTCCATTCCCCACCATCTTCATTCTCTACTGTCAGCTCTGGTATTGCTGCCTTTGAAGAGGCTGCTCCCTCGACTTTTCGGCAGTACGATGCTCCTAATTTTATTCCCGCAAACATTTCGGAAATGGCGTCGAGCTACGACTCCAAAAGCTGGGATTGCTTTGGCAGCCTTTCTGTTGGACAGAGAGAATATGCTTCGCTACCAACTACCCCAAACTGTTGGGATGATTACAGTGCACACAGCATTGACGGGAGTTGCTCAAGTTCTTCGTCTCCAACTACAACGACCTTCCCTCAACACTCGCAATATGTGAGTTAGCCTCTCTTTGCTTGATTGCATTTGTCTTGACCAGCCCTCTATCAGTACCCCTTGCATCAGATATAATGTGGTGGTCGAATTTTTCTAAAATGAACGCTTCCCCAGGTGGTACACTAAGTTATACTCATATTTATCATGGATTCGATTCATCTTGTCTCTCTCGTCGAAGTAAACCTCCAGGACGTCTTCGAACTCCATTGTATGATACATATACCAGCCTCAATTTTACTACACTATACTCTAACATCAAATCAGATTGCATTTGAACTAGTCTCGCTCCAAAAATGGCAATCACTTATCAGGCTTGGCTGGTGGAAGTATTGTAGCGAATTAAGAATGCCTCTAGTCATCTAACATCCATACAACACAAAGGAATCTAAATTAACTTGGAGCTCAGCATCGCTTCGGCCTGTCTACTCTCTTCGCTCCCGGCACCATATATTTTTGGGCAAACTATTTTCCAGAAAATCAATTCAAGGAAGCCGAAGAAAACAAATACAGCGCTTACGGCTCTTCAAACAGGATATAATCTGAATTCTGGCAGTGAATTCCTTCGTCATCAAAGAATAGTCCGTGTTTTGGTTTATTCCTCGTACAATCCCTCGGGCTATTATTTCCTTCTTCGAACTCTGGGGAATCGTTGCGTACACGTTTACTAGCGTGTCTAGCCATGTACGCATGGCCATTCCCCCTCCGAGAGCTTCCCATTTGCTCATTTCGAGAACCATATTCGTGATTCCGCCGACAATCACTCCAACTTCCACTTCGATCTGTCCGAGCGCCTCTAGGCCAATCGTCGCATGTGGAAAATGCTTCTTGATTGTGTTCAACATAGGAGCATATGATACTCCATCACCCGCCTGACCACGGGTTCCAGCGAGCCAGGCCTTGCTTTGGTCAATTGTGGTGTAGATGTCGGACCTTAAGGTTGGTGAGATGGATTTTCTCTCTTTCGACGCGCCCTTGGCATTCGACTGAAGCAAATCTCGGAACATGGTCATGCTAATCGTTAAGGATGGTGCACACAAAGGACAGCGAAGGACAAACGAAGAGGCCTAAAAGAACGTGTTCACCAGCATCTGTTTATCTCAACACATGTGTACCTCGAGGCATAATAGTCAGATCGGTCGACGGACCGCAGGCGCATGCGGGAGAACCGCCCACGTCTACTGACATTACAAGGGTATTCATAATTCATAAGGTGACGGCAGAGTAGAACAACAAAGAGATGATACAGAAGAAAACACATCCCGCCGCTCAGTTTATGAGATCGTAAAGTTGCCTGATTGTCCGGTGAAAGAAGAGATGGACCCAAAGAGAGGCTTTGAATCACCAAAGTAACGAAAGCGATATGTTCCGGCTGCAACGATATTAAGTTTCAGCGGTTAAGCTAAGCAAATGAACTCACATGGAGTCCCGTCTTCGATGGTCCTAGATAGAAACATGATCAATGAGCAGGAAATCGCCGGAGAGAACCAATGATTTACCAAGTAATATTGACTTGGCTGGTACCCAGAATCTATGAAGGATAGATATATCGACGTACTGGACATACACAAAACGAGACTCACTGTGCTGGTTTGAACCCAGGAATAAGTCGTGGAGGGATGAGAATCCGATCTGAAGGCCTGCCATGCTCCTGAAATAAATCGGTCAACGCTCAAAAAAGTTCCCTCCAGTCGAAGGTTATTCTGGAACGATATTTATTTGCTGATACAATGAACATACAAAACAACGGTGCTTACCCTCGGGTTTGCTCCGACAAAAGTGGCAAAGACACTTTGACCTGCCTGATAAGGCGCACTATGAACATCCGTTTGCACCTCACCGAAACTGGATCCAAAAGGAGCTGCGTCGAAGACGACAGGCAACTAGAAAATGAAAGTTTGGTGGTCAGTGCCGAAACGAGCGATGATCCGGTGTAAGGATACCTGTAGTGAAATTGCCTTAGAAGTCTGCTCGGCAGGCGCAGCATCTGACGCTGGAGTACCTGTAACTGTATCCGCAATGTAGGACACGAGATTGGTATATTTGTCGATATAGGCGTCAAGAGTATCTAATTGCGAATAAAGACATTAGCGACACTATCCTCTTCTGTCTCAGATAGCACGTACATTGTCCAAAGATTGTAGATGCTCCCTCATATCTCTGAACACTGTATTCTTCAAGAGTAGCCACATAATGGGCATAAGTGTTAGCAGGGCCAGCAATTACGACGTAAGCATCGTTGCCAAGGACGCCCGAGGATATCAGCTTAGTGCGTACGGCTTCTCTATGTAAACGGGGTAGACCTCATGAGCTCGACCAATTTCGGTCTCATAATTAACGGAACAAACCTAATTCTTCGTCCAGACATTGTTGTCAATTCACCTGATCACAATGCCAATGTGACCCCATTCAATTTTATTTTAGCAGATTTGTGTGAGTACGGACCTGGTATAACGAGCATAACTGAACAAGAAGATTCAGTTCGAGTTCACATAAGATTGCACTCCACACTACTGACCCAATTGCCCAACACGAAGCATCTGTATATCTACCGTGCTGGGTGACCATTGGTAGGGTAAATCCGCATATCCCTAACATATCATGTAAGACGAAGGAAGAAGTAAATGCGATAGAATCGTAAAAAACGTACAGTGTTGAGAAGGATTGGCTTGGGATTTTGGCAAGCTATTTGTGCCGCAGAAGGTGCCGGGGTGACAAAATCTTGATGCTGCTGTTAATCCCAAGCCCAAGCAAAAAATAGGAGTTCGGACCTTTTACGATTTCCCAGAAAGGGTTTCTGTCAAAAGCCATCAGAGCTTGTAATGCATCTTTGTACAAAAATGCAAAAATCCTACTGTGGTTGTGAAGAATTGTCTCCCTGGATGAAGTCGAATGCGCCTGGCCCATCACTAAAGGAGATTGAGATATCTTAACATTACACAGAAGGGACGGTCTTTCTAACGTAGTTCCACCCGCAAAAGCAAACCCTACGGAAGAATTTAATTTAACATCTACCCTTATACTTCGCTTGAGCGGTGCGATCCTCTCACCCATGGCAGCGGGACAGGTTTGCACAGTGGTCCCATTTGGTAAAGTGAATGTGTGGTTGGCCCTAACCGGAAACGGGATCATTTACTTTGAATGTCAAGATAAATGGTTTATTCAACTTACATATCCAGATAAACGTGCACGCTCCTCACCGAGCCAGTAACGGAACTACGATTAGTGGCTTCCATGACGGTTTGAGCGCCATCCACTTGATGCTGGGCAATAATTTCGTTCGACGCAAAGTCCGAGATACGGAATCCGGGACCGCTGAGTGATAGGATATTAGACAATAGTCTTGAGATCAATGGGGAAAGTTCACCGTCCGTGACAGTCCTCAACAGTACCTCCACAAGTGGAGTGGTTGAAATCACAAGCCATGCCATCGTAAGACTCACCGGGGCTTTCACAAAACGCCCCAAGGCTGAAAAAGGGTCAGCAGTTGAATCGTACAAGCATATAGATCACTGACGTGTTAGGACTGGTATCACCAACGTTGGCTGGAAGCGCAAATCAGAAGCATAGATAGATATTATGGACAAGATTTACCCTGAGTAAAACCAGCCACGAAAGTGGCATTCCCCGGCATTGAATTGGGTTCTACCATTGCTTTTACGAGAAACCATAAGTTTGCGACGATAGGAGGACCAACTTGGAATAACTTACATTCATAAAGATATGCCGCCATTCCTTTATTATCACCGCTGATGAGAGTGTTGTTCTACATTCGCAAGACATTGATCATGACGTATACCACGCAGTGAGTCTCGACATACTTCATAGAGACTGGTTCCATGAACTGCGAAGAAGCTCAGGAAGCCCCTGGCATTCCCGCTCGTGTCGTCAAACCTTAGCAACGTTAATTCTTTATCCTGATCAAATTCGTACTTGGCTCGCTCATCGGCAGGGTTTGCAAGATAGGCTGACGGCGAGCGGTTAATGTTTGCGTTCAGAACGGTGGTGTTTCCTAAGCTTAAATTTCCCGGGCTTAGGCTATTGTGTGCTCTTTGTACGGCAAGAACAGTGCCTTGAACGATAGCGTTCGCGGTGGCAGCGACATATCCCAGAGAGGTTATTTGGGGAAGAAGATTCTCTAGGTATCCGCCGACTCCGGAGTGTTGATGAGTTCCTACGAACGCGATGTTCTCGTTGGTATATAGGCCAGGATACAGAGCAGTCAGGTTGCCAACAATTGAGCGCCGAACACCGGTGTCACCCATTGCGATATCTGGGATCAATCAGCATACTCGAACACAGCAGGACAAGGATAGGAGTTCAATGATGGCTAGGAGAAATTGACCTTCGAAAGGAGGGACAAACAAGCCGGAATCAGATTACTCACCGGAATTGATAAAGACGATTGTGTTTGAGGGATTATCCTCTTCAGCAACGATAAAGACGCGACTTCGCTGGCGCATATGCAAGCCAGTATCAGTTTGTCCCAAGCTGGCGTATCCCTGCGAAGGATATCAGATTTCGAGTGAGCAGCAACGCGAAAAATGACGGACGGACCATCATATTAGTCTCTACTACGGGGCTACCTTGGCCAATTAGCAATTGCCCAAGTAATGCATGCCAGCCAGGAAGATTACCCAGTAATGTCTCCAGTTCCTGCGAGCATGAAAGTGAGGAAGCATTCTATCATAGTCGAATATTGCTGCTCACCTAATCCGAGAAGATACTGCCCAGCTACTCTTTGTACCCCAACATTGGTTTGAAGAACATTGCTCGATGCCAACAGGGCAGTCAGATAGTAAAGGACAGAGCCTGACATCGCATCCAACGTGCCGCGAACGAAATCCAAGAGATCCAGAGACAGTAATTCCTGGACCGGCATTCTGATAGATGGGAACTGGCTTTTAAAGAGCCCGGCAGCATTCTGAGTAGCGAGCACATGGATTGAGTATCACGAGCGACTATTAAATACTTACTTTCCTCCGTCACAACTCTTCTTATGCTTGCCAATAGAGGGATGATCAGCAGTGATGAAAAGATGAAAGTCTGGGTTAGAGAAGTCGTTCAGCAATGTGCGTGATTTACATCTTTTCTCACATGGCAATTTCGCGTCTCTACGATTAATGTCTTCTTTAAGACGCAAGTACAAGGCCAGCTTTCGCAATTCAAGACGCGGATTAGAACGTTCTCTGGCTTCATCAAAACACTGTCGAAGCTTCTGTGAAAAAGATGATCTATTCTGAACACACACGTTCAAGCATAGCACAACATCTACCGTTGTACGACGCTTGAGAGTCACTTTTCGGGGTCAAAGCGGCATGGAAGGAAGGAAAGAAGATGATAGAAAATCATGCTCTTCATATATTCAGATAATCTAGGAAAGTACAGAGTTGCTACCATCCAACACCAGCCCACAGCTCGACGTTTGAAGACTGAAAAGAAACCAATCACACAAGATCCTTACTTTTCACTCGGCCTGACTCCTCTGGCCAGCAAGGTATCGACATCAAACCTTCCCCCTAAAGTCACATGCGTGAGGCGTTCCATATTCAAAGAAACCAATCCTTCCTCAACCTGGAATCCACGCTTATGAGGTATGTAATCGAGGTTTTGTAAACCCTCGATAACAAGAGGACGAGAATCGATAGTAGCAATGACTTCAATGTCGACGACGAGCAGCATTCCACCTGGCTTGAGGAATCGTGTGATTATGGAGGTAATGTCTTTGGCGGAGGCAAAGTGCTGGTAGGCCATGATGCACTAAGGTGCCAACCGGGTTAGGTCCATAAGGAATAGGTGATCAAGACTTACAGTTACAACGTCGAACTGGGCACCATACAGCTCGCCTTCCGCGCCTTTGAGCTCGGAACAGACACCAGACATTTTGTCTGCAAGGCCTTTTGCGTGGGCCTGCTTGCTGTATTGATGTAGCATCTTCTGACTGATCGACTCCGAGTACGGATTTCACGAATGGGGCGTAGGCACGAGTACTGAGACCTGTATATAAAGAAATGAAACGGTAAACGAATTAGTTCACATGCAGCTAAGAGAAGGCATATCGCAACGTACCGGTCCCACAGGCGAAATCAAGAGCAGTCGGACTGCTTGGGTCAAATGGAAAAACTTCGCGTATGGCTGCACTGACACTGCAAAGAATGACTATAAGAGACCAGAAGGAACTGAGTATACGAATATACCCACGTGTTTGCAAACTCGAGAAAAACGGCGTGTTCATTGACCTGAAGAGAAAAGTCGGAATTGTTGAAATACTTTTTGTTGGCCTCGACGTGATCGTGGTCTTATTCAGGAGTCGGGCCATAATCATGACCATGAGCAGCGTCGTGAGCATGATCGTAGGTATGGTGGCTATGATGAATAGAAGACCCTGAGGACATCGCTGTAGGTATCCGAGTAGTGGTTCAGAATTTGCGTATCAGAAAAGCTTGTCTAGGAGCATACAAAATAACCCGCCTTTTATAGTCAGCTGCATCTGCACTTGCACGGGCGCAACTCGTCGTGTGGCGCACTGGCATGTACCTGCCCAGCCAGACTTATTTTGGGCAAGAAAGCGATGTCTGGGTACCATCACAGTCATGAGGCGGCAAAGTCGACCAAGTGACACTCCTGCACACAATTCAGTCGCGAGAAGCGAAATATTTTCATTTCTCGAGTGCTGTGATATATATATAAAACATTCAAGTGACCTACAGTAAAGAAATCAGAAAAAAATGTAGGGAGAAAAATAAAGAGGTCAGAGATGCAACTGTTTGCCTTTGTGGTCGAAGCTGGAAGCTGCGGCTGGGGCGGCAACGCTGGCAAGGTTGTAAGAGATAACGTACTATGACCAACTTCAAAAGCTTTCAGTACTCTGAAACCACAATCCAAGCTCCAAATTCCACCGATGATCCAAGCTGGAATGAGGTGAACATGGAAGTCATGGCGGAAAGCTCAGCTGATCGGCTCACCAGCTCGCAGAGAACTCTCAACGCGACGACGACCAATCCTTCATGATCATCATCTTTAAATACCATGAGCCTCACTAGATTCAAAACACAATTTTTAAAATCAGCGCGTCCCGTTTTCTTTACAGTATATCAATAAGTTGTATCAAGTAATTCGACTTCGTCAGCACGGATAGGTTCCGACATCGACATATATCTGGTTCCGCTTTTCTGATAACAAGTTCAAATATATATACCAAGCATGTCCCAGGCTTCAAAGCAACCTACAGAGGATGCTGAAGCCCCTACGACTAATGTGAGCTCACAACTAAAAGAACCTCAATTAACGGACCAGACGAGGCTCCTTCCTCATCGTCAAGTCCTTGTCGTCCTCTTTGCACTCTCCCTATGTAACCTGGTAACAACCCTAGACCAAGTCGTCGTCTCCGCCTCTCTTTCTACTGTCTCATCCGCATTTGACGCTGGATCGGTATCAGCTTGGATACCCGCTGCGTATTTGATGACATCCACGGCGTTCCAGCCTCTATACGGTCGTCTTTCGGATATCTTTGGTAGAAAGGCAGCTATCACGCTGGCGATGGGGATATATATCGTCGGGAACTTGATAGCGGGGTTTTCGAGATCTGTTATTCAGCTCATAGTTTTCCGTGCGATTGCGGGTGTAGGAGATGGAGGTGCGACGACTATGGTTCAGATTGTGATATCTGATGTCATTTCGTTGAGGGATAGGTATGTGTTAGTATTATCTTGTTGGCTAAGGGTGGTTTTACTGACTACCGTTGATCGCAGAGGAAAATTTATTGGATATGCTGGAGGAATAACTGCTGCTGGGTATACAATTGGTCCTATCATTGGTGGTGCTTTATCTCAGCATGCCAGCTGGCGTGTAAGTTGCTAAAATACTTTTTTCATTGCAACACTGAATACGTCGTCGTATCATAGTGGTCATTCTGGATCACTCTTCCAGTGGCGTTGTCCGCAAGTATAGCCATATTATACCTTCTGCCTTTGAAACCTGTACAGGGAGACATGCGTAGGTATGCACGTCGGTAGCTCACCTTTTCCGCTAAGTTCTCACTTCTTCCTTCCTCTAGCAAATTACTCATGATCGATTACGTCGGTGTATTCTTGACTCTCGGGGCCTGCACGATGATTATGCTTCCCTTGGTTTGGGTAAGCTGAATTCCTACTATAGATCCATGCGTTTATGCTCGTTATCTCCATTGCTATCAGGGCGGAGTAACCTTCCCTTGGAATTCAGCTATTGTCCTAGGACCTTTAATCGCCGGAGTAGTCGCAGTGGGCATGTTTTGTGTATGGGAATCCAAGGTAGCGAGGCTGCCACTTGTCCCGAGTACGTCTAAATCGCACAACCGTACTCGTCAAACGAGTTATACTCCAGTTCTGTTCATTTCGCCTCAGTGTATATTTTTCGGCACATGACAGTCGTTGGTGTGTACATTGGCATGTTCGTCAAGTACGTCTCTCCTTCTCTGCTCATGTATCTATACATTTTGCGTCCACTCAATATAGCGGATTCGTGTTCTTCTCGTTGCTCTTCTATCTTCCTCAATTTTTCCAAGTTATCCTCGGCTATTCACCCACTCGTGCTGGTACGTTGACCTGTTGTCCGTTCTTCACTCTCGACACTTACAGCTGCTCTACTTGTTCAGGCACATACGTTATTCCATTCGTTATCAGTATAATTTTCTCCGCGATAGGCGCTGTGAGTTGCCTTTATTGACTCTGAGCTGTGTTTTATCATTCGATATGTTACAGGGACTTTGGGTTAGTCGTACTGGAAAATACAGAGTACGTGTCGGTCCATCTCTCAGTAGCAAAGAACTAAGGTATCCAACTATCGTCAGTTCATCGTCTATGGCGGCTTTGGGGTTTTCGCCATTGCGTGTGGTTGCATGACTATATTTACAGCCCATACGAGTCCAGTTGTCATGGTTGTTCTCATGATTATCGCAGGTCTTGGCACAGGAGCGGTACGCATATCCTAGACATATAATTATTCTTGGGGGTAAATCTGAGATCGATTACCAGACGATGCAAACAACGACGGTCGCGGCCCAGGCTAGCGTTGAGAGGAAGGATATGGCCGTTGTTTCTGCAGTCAGAAATGTATGTGCAAATCCGTGCTCGCTGCAGTGTGCTAGATGCTCCTTCGTCCTAATTTTCACTATCATATTTATTCAGTTTCTGAGGATGCTTGGTGGTGCACTTGCTCTTCCATCCTCTGCAGCTCTATTGTGAGTGTTCCTCTTCGTCAGACTTGTAGTAACTCGTAGCTGATATTTGTTCGTTCAGAAACAACGCCATGCGAGCATCTTTAGACACGTTCTCCCTCCCTTCCGATATAGTGACTTCCATAATAAATAACCCTTCCGCACTAAGGTCATATTCTGATCTCGCCGAATTCGGACTCTCGACGTCTCAAGCGGACGATATCCTTACTCAAGGATATAACAAGGGCTTCAAGGATATCTTCATTCTCAATGCTGCGTTGACCACCCTTGCGTTCTTGGCTAGTGTTGTGCTTATTAGGCATAAACAGCTGTTAAGGGGTGATGAGGAACAGCTGAAGATAGAAGCGAAGGAGGAGTTGAAGAAGAGGAAGAACTTGAAGGAGACAGGAATAGCGGAAAAGGTACCCGTTAGCGAGGATATTGGGATGGGCTCCGTATCTGCAGCGCAGATATGATGCTTTTTTTTCGGTGATCTAGAGTATGCTCAGTATGTTACGGATATACTACTCTTTCCTCCATAACCATACTACGTAAATTGTTCAACGGCGAGTTTCGGCCCGTCGAAACCCCAGTATAAAAGTCTGGAAATTTTCGTTTTTTTTTTTTCTTTACAGTCATCTCGTCCAGCAATTATCCGTACTTGTTATGGCCAGACTTGGATTCCTCCTATGAGAAGCCTAGTTGTTGGACGTGTAGAGGAAATGAGCCAGAGCTGGGCATGTCGTCTGATCGTTCTACTTCTGCTGATTAGGTGGCTAATCAGCTCTGGGCACATTTTTTTGGGGTCTCGTATTTGTACTTTATCGAATGCAATTATCTCCTAGCACGAAACTTCACTCTTCTTGGTTAAAGTGCACGACCTGAATTGCTTGTGACGAGCGGTTTAATTGAGGTTTCTTTGCTTGAAGAGGCATACTTGAGGGTCTTAAAATCTGGTACGTGTCCTACGATAGGTCTTTTGAACCCTGATGCTTCAGCGAACTATCCAGTGTGTGACTGTAACTTACCTGTTCAACGTCAATTGCCTGCAGAATTTCATCTAACCCGTTGTTGCGAACGAATGCCACCGTTTTCTTGCTGTTATCAAGGCCCTCGTGACTATTAGACTGTTACAGCTGTGACAAGTCATTCTTACATCGTCTTCAAGCACTGCTTGTAGCAACCAACTGTCGTCTCAAGGCCTGTCCAATGCGTTCTCATTTTGTAGCTGCTTTCTGGGTTCGAGAATACGAAATGCGCTGAGTCTGTCAATTTAGCTTCTAGAACAGATAGATTTACATATAATTCGTCTTGGTCAGATTTTTTAATGGCCATGAATGAATTCACGAGGTAAAAATAAGGCTTGTGCTGTGCTCGTGATGGTTTTTCTCCCCTCGGTGTCGTGAAGAACGGTGCGTTTTTTCCGCGGTCATTCGCC
Source organism: Lentinula aciculospora (assembly GCA_028011355.1). Classification (NCBI taxonomy): domain Eukaryota; kingdom Fungi; phylum Basidiomycota; class Agaricomycetes; order Agaricales; family Omphalotaceae; genus Lentinula; species Lentinula aciculospora. The sequence goes on from JAOTPV010000143.1 coordinate 28,111, forward strand.
GGAGGATCCCATGAGTATCGTGTCTGCTAGATCACCAGACCTACCGGGGAGCAAGTGTGAGCAGTTTGTAGAATCAATGCAAAGCATCCTTGAGGGTGAACATCAGTTAGGTTCGATAGTTGATTGACCGCAAATTTGGCAGCTGGTCTAGCAATGTATCATCCTGATAACGCCAATGCTTGTACAAAAATTTGAGAGAAGGGTAAAGAACACCTCTGATGTTGATGAGGAGGCGTACTGCTACTACTACTGTCGTAGTGATATATATGGCAGGACCGGGTACTTCGCATCGCTAACATATGGCTACAGGAATCATGGTAATTCAACGATATCTTTCAGAGCAAAATTGTTATGTGGCGACGTAGTAAAATCTGCGCACCATGACCGTAACATCTAAAACAACTGCGCTCCTGATGTTGTGGGTTCCATGAGATTGAGCAGCATCTACTCCACACAGCTTGAGCGATCGCAGACAGTCACTGTTCACTACCCCATGTCGCATCTGTTAGCTGGAAATTGTGAATAATGCATTCTTGAAAACAGTAAATGAGTTTAAGGTTGAAGGAAAGATCTATAACTGTCCAACCCTTTCCGTATTCTGACTGGGGTATTTAAAGCTCTAGCCAGTTCGCCGAGTAATTCTTGACCACACTGTGTCACACTACATACATAGAATGAAATTTTCTACAACAACTTTGTTCTTCAATTCACAGCCTCCGGTCGTCACGATCAGTCACTGCTGTGCACAGTCGAGCGAGCGCTTACCCGAACATCACTAGAAAACTCTCATTTCACCCGCTATATCAGGTAATACTACAGGAATTGTGTAAAGCTTCGATGTGAGTCTTAAGCTTAACAGCTTGGACTGAGGGGTTTAATCGAGCGAGGTATTGGAAACTTCGAAGCGGGAAACGGAGTAATTGGAACATCTCTTCCATTGTTGATTGACGCTAGCTTAAAACAGGTTGTCTTGATACATTTTGAGGTTTCATCAGAGGCCAAGTTATCGCGCGCACTGCGGCTCGCCATCCCCGTTTTTCCCTTCCTTCAATCTCGATCATGGGAGGAGGTACAACCGCAACGCAAAAATTGAGCAGATACACGATTGTGAAGGAAGGCCGATTTTGGAAGTCTATGAGATTTAGATACATTCTTGTGCAAAGGAGATGTACAGAAATCAAGCCTCAAGAAGACGATCCCTTTAAGAAACGAATTCCTGATATTCGGGTTTCGAACTCAAGGCTCTGAAAACTTTGGGATAAGTTATCACAAGGTAAAGATCCGCCTCAAAAACCATCCCGCCTATGAATAATACCGAGGAACCAACAGGAACTAGAAAAGGACAGAATGCATTATCTCATAACTTGAGAGGCTGCGAGAGTCAGAAGAACAGAAAGGAGTGGTAAGGGCCTCGGGACCCAATGGAGCAGGGATACTTGAGAGAAGAAAAGGCGTTCAGTTCCCCGATCAGACGGATGCTAAATTCAGGAAACTTCCGCAACCAAGATGTGTAATTACATTCTGGTATCAACTGGGAACAGAGGAATAAACCCACTTGATGGCTGAGCTGCCTTCTTACCCTTGACGAGTTGAGACCGGGTCCATGGAGATGGTAAATCACAATTTAGGAACCGCGACAGAGAGGGAAGTCATGCTTGGATTTACCGTGGTTGATACTTGATATCATAGGATCATCCTGATGGGCAAATTCTGGCTTAGATTTACTTCGGCAGAGGGCATCGGTTGAGGCAGGACATCATATGGAACATTACCTTTTTGAGACCTCAGACTTGAATTGCTTGGGTGCCTTATTCAATGTATGTATATGGTGTACGCAAAGTGACTGCGTTCGAATCCGACATAACGTATATGATATATCTGGCCTTCTAAAGGGTGCAAATTTGGTGTTCGATGAGTTTAAAAGCAAGTAGAATCGAGAGCAACTGAGCTTGCCTTTTCTCTCTCGGAACACTATAGTCGACCTTCACAATTACACATTGTTGGTATCGCCTCTTTCCTGTCTTGCCACTCTGTTTTCGACTTAGTCCACTGAGACTATCCGTCGTACACCGCTGAATACAGGTGAGACTCGTTGATGATTTACTCATAGAGAAAACTCACTTATGAGCCAAGTTATTTCCAGGTCGCGACCTGTCCGCTAGATCATGCATTCAAACATTATCCGTGATTACTCTTCGCCATATCAACAACATCATCACCCACTCGTCCGACGATACGCTGCAAGTGATTCGGAGTTGGTGAGTGTTATCCCACGTAGGATGAAATACGAGATCTAACGAAGAAGTGCCAGAGTCTGCCGTCTGTACGTTTGGGCAGACCCGGATCCTTCGTACCCTCTTTGCCTTCATCGCCGTATATCTATACTGCGTCAGGACACGTCATCTCCGCTACGCTGCCATATCAGCCATCACGGACGTACAGCGGAACACCACCGCCATCTGCGCCGCCAGCGCTGCACTACTCCGTCTCGCCATATACTCCTGTACCTCTTCCCTCCCAAAGCAACGTTGGCGGACCTATTATTTTGCACCCACTCTTGCGGGCGCCCAATCGTCACAGTTTGAGCTCGCCTCACATCCACGGTAGTATCTCAGCCGTTACCTCAACTGCTCTTAATCTAGACTTGTCGTCCTCACCCGAAGCTATACATTCGGCTTTGATGATAGCAGCGACTGCAGGTATCTTTGCTCCGGCAACGCAACCACCTCTTCCATCAATGACAATCACGCATCCGTCGTTGCCATGGTTTATGACTGTGCACCGCTCAGTATCAGAACATGTCACAGCATTGGACGTGCTGCATACGATTTGTAGGGAATTGAATAAGAGGATAGAAAGAAGGGGGGGTCGTCACCAGCACGAGCGCAACGAGAGTGACTTGGACGTTTGGGAAGGAAGACGAAGGATCGAACTTCTACAAGGAAGATACATATTTCGTGGACTGCGAGCAGTCGAGAGTGGAGAGGATGTTTGGGAGCTATTAACGGTGTGATAACCATTGACTGATGAAAGATCAATGTATCAGGAGATTCCAGACATACTGTGGAAAGCTGTATCCTCTTCTTTTCCTACAATCCTTGAGTTGCTGTATACAATCTGTGCGACAAGCTTTTACTTCCATTCGCTGAGGATATAATGCTCCGTTATCTCTGGAACATGGACCCTCAAGCTATTCAGTCGAATACCTAAAGATAATCGACAAAACAGAGATCAAATATCGCGAATTATTCTTACTTCTCTGGAATTTAATCTGGGAATGCGTTCTAGAATCTGGGAGGTGGTAGTAGAGCTGAGCTATGGCATCAATATTGTACGTATTACGGAGATGGCCTGTATTGAATGTGAGATTTAAGGCATCAAGCTCGATACTCGATAAGATGGGCTGGTCGAAGTTTAACCGGAAACCGTTCCGGTCCAACCATTTTCGCCCCGCTCGCTCTATATAGAATTCAAGGAACTTTCCACTCCAATATTTTCAAGATTCAGCAAGTTATATTACCGATGGCGGGAACGATCTCGAAAGTTACGCGTCTGAAATCTGTCCCCTGCAATCCAGAATGAGAAGAAGGTGGAGAGTTTGCGCGATGGTCTTACTCGCTGCAAATCCCTCACTGCCTATTCATAGGATTCCAGATCACATCTTAAATTTCATCTTCAGCTCCCTTTTCTCTCTCAATATAGGTCGCTCTACACAACCTTCCTTGCTTTCTTAGTGGAGATCTCGAGTTCTGCTTTTTATGTTGCATTAGTAGAATCACTCGAGGTCATTTATCGGAATAAAGAACTAACGATAGTCACGACTCTGCTTGACAAATAGCCCACTTTAGGGTCTTGGATCTGAACTTTCGATGCTCACAAATCTAGAGATCTGCCGTTGAAAGCGACAGCCGCGTTCTACGATGTCTGAAAGTCCTGATCGATGTTGGGGGAGGATTGCCCGTGGATATTCCAGCGTTCGTGATTTACGAGAACATCACCAGCCTGAGCCTTGTGTTCCAGATACTTTTCGATTTACGAGAGAACATCGTTCCCCAGTTAATCAAGTCTTGTTTCGCATCTATAGTATATCGTTCGTAATGGCAAGTACATAGTATCACAATGTATCGTAATCTTCTAAGACATTGTGCATAAACTCACATTAGTACTGTCAGTTCAAATGAAATCAGAACTGAAACAGTGGAGGAGGAGGTAGTCTATTGTGTTGAATTGAGTTATATGTCAGGATTCTTCGAGGTGCACAATATTATTGTGGAATCCTTGGAACATGATCGCGAATCAGAGAATCCTTTGCAAGGCCCCCATCCAATAGTCTCGATGTGATCAAGGAAGCAGAAATAGCTGAATAGTAATAGTTGCCATTACCCGGAGGTCCTACATTCCTTTCTGTATTGTGTGAGTTATACATACTAGTTGTGAGCCCATACTTCATTCATAAATTATATCGAGAGTCCCAGGACTGAGGACCCTGAATCCTACCTACTCCAATTCTATCATCTCCTGATTCCGCTTGATTGATTTGTGAACGAATGGCAGTGTCCACTTCCCGAGCGGAGTGATGACTGGAAAAGGTGTGGAAACGAACGAGGCTTGAATGTGGATAGTCATTCGGGGATCTTCTGAGGCCATAGATAGAGGGAGAATATTGATTTTTTGCCCTAGATATTTCGTAAACGAAATTGAAGCAAATTGTTTCCTCCCCTTTATTCTGAATCAGTTCTGAATTTTATGCATGTCCTACACCTGTCCTGCGCCTTGACGCAGCCCAGCACTCTGTACGTACATTCAATGAGGCAAAACTCCGTGCATTGTCCCCGAGTCTATGATCAATAGCCAGGACCAATACGAGCTCATTGGTAATGCAGACGCACCGAACCCGGTCTAGATTTTACAGACTGAGAACGAAGGTATTTCTTGGTAATGTATGTACTACGTACTTTTGCTTTTTCGATACTACAGCTTTTTGTACAAGGCAATCCGAAGTGTTTGGAAGTGTTGAAAACAGTGTAAAATAAATAAGTAGAGGATGAAGATGCGTGAATGAATCGGAGGAGCTGAAACTTTGTCAAAAGAATCCGTCATTCCTTCCTTGGGGCAGATTTGGCATGCTTGGTACGAGGCTTGATCTTCTTTCGCTTCAAGGACAAGGGGCGATCCTTCCCGCGAAGCCTGACATAAACACCGCATGCGTTACAGAGCTGAGCACCCGTCTTACTTCTTCGCCAGACAGAAGTATTACGGGTACGGCAGTGGGAGCACTGAGGCCCCGTATGCTCAGAGTCCTCGTCCGATTTTTCCGACTGATCCTCCTGGGCATCGGCGTCAATAAGCTCCTGCGGTCGGAGTTTGTTACGCTGCTGTAGGTATAGACCACATGCGTTGCAGAGCGTTCGGAGAGTCGAAGGCTCACGTCTCCATAACGGAGTCGAGGTTGCATGACAATGTGAACATATTTTCGGAGACGCTTTGGGATTGGGCCTCCTGCCTAGTTTAGGAGTGTTGTCAAGGAAGGGGGAAGGAGATGGCGACGATGTCGATAAAGTGGACAGGGGCGAACATGATCCGTGTAGGTGATGATTGTGTTCAATGTCAGGTTTAGTTTCACAAGGATCGATACTAGGCATCGACATGTTCTCCCATGATCGGAATGAAAGAGGAGACTCCGTCAACTGCGATGAAAGTTGATAAGTAGACCATAAATCTACCTCGCTTTTGAAGATGGGGGGCTGTCGGAGATTTGTACTTCGTAAGGATGTGTCGTACGAGTTAAAGATGCGAGGGAGAGACGAGGGTCCTACATGACTAGCGGAGTCGTTTGACCAAGTCTGCGAAGATAGATGCTCTCCAGGGACGTAGTCCAGAGAGCCATCTCGCGAAGAAGAGTAAGACGAAGGAAAAGCTATACATAGCTAGTCAGTAATGGCCGTGCTTTTGGAAACTAGAAATACGCACCATAGCTCCAATATTCTGAAGACGAGGCAGACGAGGATGAGTAGCGTCTTGGCGGATAGGAGTGCCCAGGAAATTCGAGTTGGCCTTTGTCAAATGCGAATATAGTATCTGATTGACGCGAATGTCCGTGCATACTGGAGGGTGGAAGATGGAGGCTTTATTGAGAGCACTACGAATCGCTTAAATAATGTAGAAAAATGCTCTTGACGCGCTAGATCTTGAACGGGCCATTTGAATACCAAAATCACGATTCTGTCCATCTGATGGGAACAAGCTACCAACGCGTTTCATAGTTTTGGAATTCACGCCGGTCCAGATAAGCCGCGTTTAGATACTCTGATTATCCATATTTGATCACTGCTTCTGTAACGGGCCTACCTGTGTACATTGTTCAATCTAGACTTTGGATTAACAGCTATTGGCAGCTGACTGTTTCCTGTTAATCCTTCTGAGTAGATGAAAAGTGGAATCCGGGAGTTATAAGACCTATATAATTAATCATCCACACCAATTCACACCGCGTAAGTGACCGACGGAAGGTTCGTGTGGAGATTGTGCTAAATTGTGGAGAAAGCGGGATTATCGAAATTCGGAACTGCCCTGCTAATTATGGGTTTGACTGTAGAAAGAGTTTGGAAAGCTGTGGAATGACTGTAAATTCGCAGTAGCCTTCGAAGCTGTAAGCGAAGTGATGGTGGATGGCTGTGGATTGAGGATTGAAAGATAACCGGACGCTGAAACTAACTGGAACCATGAAGTTGGCGGAATCATATTCTTAAAGCCTCAAAATGACAGATGACCTTTGGCGACCAAAGGGGGTCTAGTCCACTTAGGTCAGACCGAGGGAGAAATTGATCCATGAGAGGTCGACTTAGGCTCCTAAATATTTACGATTTGCAAAGATGAGGAAGCCCAACGGATCATTACGCAAGTGATATTACATGAGACGCACAAAACATACCTCTTACGGAAATCGGAAGCCAGCCAGCTTTTTTTCTAGTTGCAAAGTTTCGAGACTTTTCAAGGCTGAACGTAAACATTGCTTCTCATGAGTGCACACCCATCACGACATTCCTACAGCTCGCAAAAATTCAAATACACCGGGACCCCCATAAACGACAGCTAAATGTCATAGCAAACCAATGTCTTCGAAGTAAACTAATTATGTAGTTACCAATCACAGTTTCGAACAATTTAGTCGTGAATACATGGCAGGAGGGAAGGAAGGCAACAATCACCATTGTGCCAACGTGCATTTCGCCTTCAAAAGCTTGTTGAAGTATGCACATAACCACCGAGATACTCGGACGTGGTACGGAGGATAGTCGAGAAAAGGGTATGAATGTGAGACTTGTAGGGCTGTACTTGGATAGGGTTAACTTATCAGCAAATCTATTCTTGGTTGGGGCTGATGGCCCTCTTGCTGATCAGTACATTTGGCTCCCTCCTTAAAGATGGACCGCAGATCGAGAAGGGGGACGAGGAGATGAAATTCGAAGAATAAGGTCTCAGGTAAAAGCGAGAGAATGGAAAGCCAAGGTGTAGGAGAGGCTATCCAGGGGAGACTAGTTACACGATCAAATATTCACTCCCAAGGGAGACTGAATACATATGAGTTTTGCACATCATAAGACCATGACTCGTTCAGTTCATCCTTTCAATAACAAGTACGGATGTCTCCGCGAAATGACTACTCGCCTCAGAATGTCAGAATGATCCATCCGCCTATGTAATATTGAGGCACAAATTCAACGGTCGCTATGGAGAAGTATAGAGTCCGTCCTGTCTGCTCAAAGGAAAAAAAAGCACTTAGTAAGGACCAGGTAAGGACAAGAAAAATGTAAGTGTGGAATTCTTGTACTTGGGATACGTCCCTACAGCATGAAGGAAATTAACGACTAGTGGAACTTTATCTACACAGCCGTCCTGAGAGAAGACGTTGAAGAGCAGGGCAAAAGAGACACAATTTATGGAACAAGTGTGCAACTTACATATTACAACTGCCAGCTCCGTTCATACACTGCATTGGACGTACTTTTTGTCCCAATGATATGACTTGGTGCCCTTTGTACGAGTTCGAACGCTACCGGTACCAAGGCGGAAGGGGGAAAAAGTTTCCGCTTCGTTGAGCTCCCAAGTTGGTGACACCCGGTCAGCACAGGAGATAGATTAGAGTGCAATGCTAATGTGGATGCGTAATTCGAAGAAAGATGTGCACTCGGCCCGGAGGCAGGTGACCGGAGGCATTTCTTAAGCGCTCGTTTCAAGTCCCAGACCTCGATGTCAAGCGACTTAGATACCCTAACTTTCGACGTATACCATGCAAAATTTAACACTCCCGAGGCTGATATTGTACTCCGCTCTTTAGAAGGAACCCTTTATCGGGTTCCATCCTTTGTCTTACGTTCCGCCTCTGGATTTTGGAATGCACTTCTCTCTATTCCCTCTGAAACACCAGCGCCCCCGTCTTCCCCGATACCCACTTCTCAGCATAACGCTATTCTCGAACCTATGCTTTGTCTTATGAGTGGTCTTCCTATATCTTCCTGGACGCCAGATCCAGAGTCCGAAGACTCAGAAGAAAAGTGCATTTCGGAAATGGAAAACCTCCTAATGCTTGCCGAGTCCTGGGATGCTCCCGGGCCGATATCCTTCCTTCGTTTCGGAGTGACGGCGCCGATTTTTTTGGAGCAGCCACTTCGTCTGTATGCGCTCGCCACTCATTTCGGGTGGGTATCAGAAGCGAAGCTGGCATCCAAGCATTCCTTGGGGTTGAATCTATATGATGATGAATATGAAGAGGTTCTAAGTCATTTGTCTGCAAAACATCTCCTCGCATTACTAATGCTTCATCGTGGTCGAAGAGATCGGATGAAAACGTTTTTGGATGATCCGGAGGTGTTTACTCTTGGAAATTCTGAAAGCTCGCGGTGTGTTGCCTGCAGCAGCGAAGTAGACAACTCCGCGTGGAGGGAGATCAAGGCTCGGATTTTCCAGGAGATGGATCGATGTTCAAAGGGTGATTTTGTCGGCTCGTGGGAGATGGAAGAATGGAAGGAATCAGATAGATGCTGGAAGGTCAAATGCGGAAAGTGTGCCGCTTTACTGTACCATAAGGGCCAGACGATACGCAAGATGAAGGAAGGCTTGAACCTTTTGCCTGATACGATTTGAAGATGGTAGACTCCAAAGACAATTCTATACGAGTCGCATACTAATTTGTCTCAAAGCAGTACCTACATGCTGTTGTTAGAGCTCGTCGGAAAGCCACATCCGTTCAAATTTTGTATTTGATACGACGAACCAAAGTCTTGATCTAAAATTTCATTGAGGACTTTAGTTGACCAGTGATACTCGGCCTTGCATAGGAGAAGTCACGAATGGGAACGAAGCTTTTCCTGTTTTCGTTTTCGTTGTGTCATTGTTCGTGGGGTTGCTCAACCGACCTTGCATGTACAATATTGTTACTTCTTCATTGTTCAATATGATAATAGGTCACGCACATGCCATCGTTGAATAGGAGGCTCGGATGTCACAGCTTGACAAAGAAAATAGCGAGCGATACTGTCATAACGATTTTTTTACCGCCCAAGATTTTTCTCCAATCGACGAGTGAAAGTGTTAATCTTCTCAGTCTTGGATAGAAATACAAGGTATGTATGTATATACAACCGATACTCTGTGATATGGTGAGCTGTGCTGTACAGGTGCACGAAATGGGGGAATCGCTAAAACCTCTGCAGAGCAATTGGTATTTCATATAGATACAACGCCCCGCATCTTTCGGGGGAATACTAGATGGGGGCGTAGGGTGTGCATTCAGCTCCACCCCAGGACGCATGGTGCATGGGTGCATGGACAATCGATTAGATAGTGAATGAGCGTTGATGGTACTTATACCTCCCAATGTTAGACACTCGGATCAGAATCAATATACTCGCTGCTTTGAACCCTTGCTATTATTCTTCGAGGTAAGAACTTACTGATAAACGCGCATCATTTCGCCTGATGGGTCACCAGCTGCCTTAATTCATTTAGTCATTGGCTAAACACAGGTGACAAATCTCAAGTATCACATACGCTGGTATGCATGGTCTTTAACTATGGTCTGTCACTACCTACATTGTCTCTCATTAGTCACAGAAAATTCCCCATCATGGTAGTCTTTCTGCAACGCTAATTTCCCGCCATCTTCGTGATGTCCGTTATCTATGCAGTCCTCACTGCTCGGACGGGAGTCATGAAGAAGAAACCAACGAAGCCTTATCGCTCTATTGGCTTAAACCAGGCTGAACTCAACGGACGCAAGTTTTATTCTCTGCGTTTTCAGTATACGTGTCTTACTGCAAATTAATGACCAGGCTTCGAGGACGTGGTCGTCAGGCTTCATCGTTCGTTACATGGCGATACTGTGCCCCGGGATAGGATATACGTAAATTCAAGCCGAGTGTGGATCATCTCAATTGGCACTCACGCTGCCTTCAGAGCAGAGAGACAATCTAACCTATTCGATGCTAGTAAGATGATCTGGGTCGCTAGAGAAATTCCAGGTTGTTTCCTACGTGGTTTGATTCTGGGAAGCGCTGATTTCACATCGGAGAACTACAAAAAAACATGCATTCGACAAACTGACTACCGATATTCCTATCTATTGCAAGTTTCAGTATATCATTAAGGTGATGGATAAGTTGGAGGTGGAGAAGATTATGAAGGTAGTCACTGATGCGAATAAAGAAGGATAGGGTCTATTGATGAAGAACTTGAAGGATTCGACGATTCTTGAACTGCGAGAGGAACAGTTCAAATCAAACCCCAATTACTGGGTGATGATAGGAAATTTTTGGGAGCAAGACGATGCAGTTACAGGTTCCTCATTCCCCCCTTTTGTCTCCACCTTTCATTTCTTGAATCCTTTAATTGAATCTCGAACTGATTGCACTGAGAGTTAGAGTTAACCCGTAGTCTCAGTTAAGAGTCAGAACCAACTGATGATATAGATATTCAATGGAAGTGAGAATCGAGAAGGTCGGAAGGCCCCTTGGATAAGAATGGCAGGGAATGGCCATGTCCCAGAAGAAAAACTATGGCGCATCGAAACAGTGAGCCCGAAGAGTCTGTGTGTCATGAATCTGAGCACGATGACTTCTTGATTATGAATACAGTAAGTGGTGTCAAGAGCACATAGCTTTTTAACAATGTTTCGATTAGCCTTCACAGACACAGGATGGGATTATTTTATTTGACTTCAAATATAAAACCTAAGGCCGGTGGACAGTCAGGGAAAGATACCCGGCGAATTCTCCAGTAGTAGCATTCTGTCGTAAACAGGTTTTAACGATGACAGTGGGCTGATACTACATCCTAGTGACATCTTTCGCACTAGTTTTGCGTTTGGCAAGGATATATACAATGGTCTTTGGGTAACGGATTCATGATACCGAAGTTGACCAGCACATTGACTTTCCAGGATAGTCTTCCGCAAGAGACCACTGGTATAACTTCTCCCGAACATCCGTTATTCTCATCGTTCGCCAGGCAATCTTCATGTTGGCCCTGATATGCCCAGACATTCTCTATCATCACCAACTCCACCATCTCAAGCCAGCCAAGCTCTTTAGGTGTTCTTGTAGCTTCATTGCGAGCGTTACAATTCATGGCAACTGGACTCTCGATTCCATATCGCAGATAACTGACTATCTGGAAGATTCAAATCGGTGAACATCTTGACTAAGCAACTCGGTTGAATCTATTCTGCTCAGCGGTTTTAACATATCCTAACACTGGATATATTGGTCGGGATAACCGTTGAAGCGGAAGGTGCATCTAAAGCAGTCTTGAATCGTTCGTTTTCGACATTTTGCTCTCCTACTTTGCGGAGTCTATGAACCTGTTGCAAACATCGATGCATAATTCATCCGCAGTCAATGCCTTGTCTAGCCATGAGAAGAATAACAGCGCTCAGAGTAGTGGTTACAGTAAAGTATCGCATGAAGAGAGTTGCTGCAAAGGAAGACAAGGAAAGAAAAGGATTTTGAAGGAGAACAGACCGGGTGCTTCCAAAGAGTGGGGGGAAAGGAAGAAAGGCCTGAGAACATTGCTTTGGTTGAATGCGCCTTTTATGCATGCACTATCGAGGGCTGAGATAATTCGATGAAATCCACTGTTCCGGCTTGGTGAATATGGTGCAAGGCTGACTCCCGTCGGACACAGGAAATAATTAATAATGCTTCTACTCCGCATTCGAGGTAGTATCGACGTAAATGCTTGTAAAAGACGAGAGATAAACATCGAGATTGGGCAGGAAATCAACTACAGGGCAAAGTACGTATGAGCAAGAATCGTCTGGTTCCTATAGGGTATCTGCTTTTTTGGGGAGTAGAAAGACAGAAAGGTGAAGGTGAAGGCACACCCTGCAAAGCAGATCGTGGTTTGTTGAAGGTTCGAAAAAGGAAGTGCTGTTGCGAATTCTGCGTGTGAGTATAGACCAATCAATTCATTTCCATACTCCTGATTGAGGAAAGCACAGTTGCAGCGTCTAACTGTCCGAATAACTGTGACTACCAGAGAATAACAGTCTTGTATCTTTCTAGGTGATACGACACTGTCTTTTCGTGCAGACTGTACTGCAATAGAGTGCGTTTCGACCAATCTGTGAGTGTGCAATACAAAGCATGCACGCGGAACTTCACTCTTCAAGTATGTGGCTCAAAACACGTTTAAACAGGGAGTTCGACTGAGTGGGTGGCATACGCAATCCCTGGGTGGCTGGCTGCTAAGGGCCCGAGACAATGCTTCGATCTTTCTGCGAAGCCTTGCAAAACCTAACGGTAGATAGCATTTCCTCTAGATGATTAGAAAGCGAATGGAATGTATGATATGAGGAACATACATCGTGTTCTGTTCAAATATCATAATTCATTTATTGCCTCTGAGTATATTTGATACCCGTCTCCGAGTGAATCTCAGGACTGAAGAAAGCCAATGCGTCAGAGAAAATTCCATTATCAGTTGAGGATTTGAGAAAAGAAGATTCGGCATTATGAGAGATCGAGTAGCGCAGCGTGGACTAGTGAGTTGATCTGAGGCAGTACGGGGTTACGATGACTTACAGGTAGATGATGGGCAATTGGCTGCCATTCAGTCGACCCCTAAGTGGGTGAGTCTTAAATCTGAAGAAATCCCATATAATACCCATCAAAACGGATGTCCAGTTAATAAGATGCATGCATACACAAACAGGAACCGTATATTCACCAACATTCCGCGACGATCTCCGAATATACCCTTCTGAAATGCTGATGAAGAAATGCGATCCTATATCCAGATTATTTTGGCTGTGATGGATGATGTATAAGTAAGCCGGTGTGAAACGAGTCTCACAGTTGGCTCTTTGGATAGTTCTGGGATTTGCGACTTTCTGGAACAGTGGAAGTTGTAAGTAACGATGCTCCTTGGGGATTCCGGCTGCTAAAGGCCATGTGTCATATCAGCTCTTTCCATCTTTGACCGTCTGTCACGAAATCGTTTCTCAACCTTGCTATCGGGACTTTTCAGCACCAGTGCTCAACCTCCTAGTAGGAGGCCGTCGGTCTTTTTTTTGCGGTAAAGAATGAAGAGGCTATCAAGTTCGGTTGGATACCTAACGTTCTGCTACACGGGCTTAGCGAGAGACAGGCCAGGATGCAACCATATTTCCGCTTGTGAAGATATACGTGGAGTAGCCCATTGCTGGTCTGCAGTAACAATCGGTAATCCGTTCCAGTGCTCATGGGTCCGATAGCGATGCTTACATCCTGTACAAGCTTCAGCCCTTTCCCGCCTCCCTTGCAGAAACACAAGGTATAAAATATGGTCGGATCCTTGGATCTTCTCCTCAGAGCTGGCTTCTGTTGCAAATTATATATCGCTCCTAATTCTTCCTCAGTCGATATCCTAGATTGATCAGCCTTCTCACGTTTGGCCCTTTCTTCTTCTATAAGTCGTTCAGCAGCAAGCCGGGCCTCCGATGCTTGCTTTTCTCGTTCAGTCGCCTCCTTAGCTGCAACGGCAGAGAGCTCAGCCGCCTTGGTCTGGTTGATCGCTTCTTCTTCATGCTGAGTAGCAATGCGCTGCGCCTCCTCCATCTTCTCAATAGCGCTGTTTTTCTCCTCAATTTTCTTCTTCTGCCTTTAACTGCGCGTCTTTCGCTTTCTGAGCAGTTTCTTCCGCTTCCCGACGAGCGCCGCCCTCAAAGCAATACCGTCGAAACAGTGGCCCATTCTAACCGGATTCTAACTCGTTTCAATCTTCAATCACTCCAATAGTTCATCCTCATCATATACTTGCAGCTGTTGTAGTTGTCGGAGCTGCTTCCACTACTCTTGGTATCCCACTGCCATCAGCCTTTGCTTCTGCACCTTCTTTTGGCATTGCTACTGGTATCTCTGCCTCCGCCTTGATATCTTCTACCTCTGTACGTAGAGCTCGGGAGCTTGACGCCTTTCGGATCGATATCGGCAATGATGAGAAGCTTGACTTGGTCGGACCTCTTGCTCTTCTTTCTTTGTTTTTTGTTATGCTTACCGATTTCGGTGTGCAGCATATGGCACACCATAAATATGACTATGCCGGAAACTATCAACATTATAACTACCTCGACGGCTTTGGCGTCGAGTTCGAGAAGAACCACCATGATAACGCCAGTCTAATGTCTCACTCATGGTGGATCACGTCTTAAACTACCGTCTCTCACTTATTCAGATTCATGCTCACCGCGAATCCAAGCACCACGAAACTGACATCAAAGTCATTTCCATTCCCGTTCCCATCAGCCTCGAGCCCAGGTCTAGGGATACTTCGCAGCCTACTTCAACTGGTACCACCAGCACATTTCACAAAGACAAAGACCAACCTCCGCCTGAAGCTCACAGCATTTCTTCCAATATCACTAAGACCGAGAAGATGACCACGATAACGCCCTGTTCCCATTCTTCAACCTCGTCCGGTCATGTCGCAGAGTGTCATAAGGAAGGAGGCCAGTGCGGGGAATACTGCAGTCCCTGGGGCACTATCAAGGGACTGGCAGAACTTCCGGAACGATGGCACCAAGACGGGGATCATCCAATTCTGGGAGAGATAAACAGGGCACAACAGCAACGTCCTCATTGACCTGCCCGTCGCTCTACTGGTCTGGTTTAAAGCACTGCCGCCGCCAATTCCGATTATTAGGATCAGGTCGAATGGTTTACAGAGGCTCCTCTTAACTCTTTTGCTAACATTGCTTCTCTATCTCGAACGCAAATATTGTTCCCTTTCTTGCCAAGGGCTTTTACGTCTCCTGAATACGTTGGCGCTCTTTTTTTCGTTGAAATGAACAAAGAACAGCGACATAAGTTTGGTCCCATTCTATGTCCTGTTGTGTGCTCCGTGCCGCGCGCCTTGCGCGCCGCCCACTGCTTTGCCAACGCAGATGAATAAAACTGCAGTTCGCAAGCAAGGGTTTCGCCGACACAGTCGGAGGATCTCCAGTGAATAAGGATTTAGATAAAGTATATGGAAGGTGCATATACTGTGAGAATACCAGGAGAATGAGTATCGGTCCTAGAATGTTTATATGGGAACGAAAGAGACCTGTATCCTTCAAGTACCAGTATAATTTAACGCAGCCTCCAACTATAAGTGCTGTTTATGCTCATAGGCAAAGATAGCTTCAAAGCTTTGAGCAGCCTTTGACGTTTCTGACCTGGGCTGTGTTTACCTTTTGTAAGTGATCTTACGGCTTTTCGTTACTTGCTCTCGATGAAAGGTCTTTTTAAATTATTCTTCTTTATCTGATAGTAAGTTCATCATTTGCTATTAGTGGATGACTTGAGCATTGACATACTTTTCAGAAGAAAATGGGATTGGACGAGGGATCGAGAGGTACGTTATCAGATTGACGAATTTTGGCTCCATGTCCCTTGATCCTCCCTGACATATAACCTTGACGAGATCCATGAAGGAATGAATACAGCCTAAGCTTTTTCGCGAACGGCATGGGTAACATCGTTGTTTTTGTCTCTTGTGCCGGGAATTGCTACTCGTGAAAGGATTGGTGACAATCCCCTCGAATATTCTTGAGATTCGTCTTTCAAGATGCGTCGAGGCATACAATGCACTACTACAAATACGTGACGGTCAAAAGACTGCTTAGAGTTGTACCGTAGATCCTATTCATTATTCCTTACCATGAATTTGGATGAGATAAGTTGATCCCTACATGTGGGCCGCCAAACAACCTTTATTTTCTCCATTTTACTGAGAACATTGCACATTTGACACAGAGAAAGACAGTGATATTGTAGAATGACTACACTCATAATAGACAGAAGGAAGATATAAGGTCACTAAAAGCCTAACAATTTATACAGCGTCGGAACCTCGGGCATTGTGAGATTTGGCTTTGAGATGGCCGTACTCATCGCAGAATTCAGTGCAGGGTTGTCCGTATGAATGTGCACTGTAAGTCCTTTGGTTCCACTGTCACCATCTGAGTGACCCCCACCATCTCCACCAAGGCATCCACCATGTCGCAGTATAACAAACGGAGGTGAAGAGAAGATATCACATTTGGGAAGTTTGACGGGCAACCCAGCAGTGCCTGGGTGTGCGGGAACAGTGGAATGCGGCGAAGGAGGAAAATTCCTGTTTTGATGCAGATAAACAGCAACGCAAAAAATACCAACCTCGCGTTTGTAAATAGGGATAAGGACGGGGAGCAACAACAATCATGATGGCCATCCGTATAGTGGTGAGCTTGATGCTAGAAAGAGGGGCATGAGAAAACCATAGTAGACGTCCAAGACCAGATAAACTTGCAACCTTGAACTCTTCCTCAATGTCCTGACGGTGATGCTCTTTCGGCTCAACCTCCAAGTGAGCTTTGCACTCAGAGTGAGCGCGACGTTCTTCAGCCTCCCCGCTATCATAGCGGTGATGTTATCCATCAAAGGGTTGGTGATGGTAATGCGACAAGAGGAAAAAAAATGGTCAAACAATCAATACAAAGAACGAAAGAGCGAATCAGAAACTTACCCAGGAAAGCTCGCCTTGAATGAAGATGCGGCGATCCTAAGGAATAATGGGAGGTTTCAACTTGTAGTTATCAGCAGGAGCAAAGCAACCACAGACTCAACGACATCACCTCAAAGAGGGACAGCGAGGATAGAGGAAGTGGCTACGACAACCAGGACTGATGTCCAGACAGACCAAGAGACCATGGTCGTAATCGTTGAACTATTTATTTGGATTGAATATGACGACCAAGACTTGCGGTACGGAAAGTGATCAAACCAGCTGTATGAAAAAATCCAAAGGTATTTACAAATGTCTCTGTCATCCAATC
This sequence comes from Lentinula aciculospora, assembly GCA_028011355.1. Lineage (NCBI taxonomy): Eukaryota > Fungi > Basidiomycota > Agaricomycetes > Agaricales > Omphalotaceae > Lentinula > Lentinula aciculospora. The sequence continues at coordinate 45,443 of JAOTPV010000143.1, forward strand.
TTTTCTTGGTGTTGATCCGGATCTGATGTTAAGTATATGATGGGACATGTTGGGAGCGAGACGACGACAACGATGGCCAAGGAAAAGAGTCACTCTAAGACTCGAAGAAAAGAACCTTGTAGGAGGTCGTAGACCTAGGCAGGATAGGAGGAATTACAAAGGAGCTTGCATCGATCTCGATATGAACAGGATATCTGGATTGCGCATTCAAGCAAGGCGAAGGGCCATTTATAGCTTCTGATTGGTATTCCACTGAACACGCTGGTAGCCGAACGAGAGATGTGTACATATCAATTTTTTCGAGGTACACTGCAAACAGAACGCCAAGATTTTGACAGGAATGTTAGACTGATGGAGACCAATGATCAAGGCTACAAGAAAATGCGGGCACACTGAATCAAATCAATGAGTATCGTGGTGAAACGAAAAACGAAACATAGGCACACCATTTCGTGCTTCGTGCATCCATCGTGGTAAATTTTTGGGATATTCTCTATGGGAGCTACGCGGCGGTACTGAACGCCAGCCTAGGTAGCACAAAAAACCAGAAAGGACAAGTACGACGAGGGCACACGCGCACTTTGAAGGAAGCTCAAAAGCGTAGGCTGAGCGAAAAACTTGGTAGTGCTTGATTATTCAGATGTGTACTCCATTATGGTATAAGGAATAGATTACTCACAGCCAAAATCCCTCAACCTCGACGGTGTGTAATTTCTTCGAACAAAACCAGAGCTGTTGCTTGCAAAACAGAGGAATTATGTTCCGTACGAATCCTAGGGTTCGACATGGGATAAATTAGTCAAAGGGAGTTACCGAAATCTGACGTTTCGGTTGAAAAGGGTCCGTTTCTATTCGTTGGACCAACTGGTCTTATTTTCTCCATGACAGCCGTCGCGAAAATTGGGAAAGGTTACATTCCATACGATCTAATTTGCTATCCCGACAGGTTACAGTTGTTGACATATAGCGCAACATGCTGATAGGAATACAATAACGGGAGTGCAATGTAAAAAAATCGTGGTTGATAGCCAAAAAATTACCGCTCTGGGTGGACACTCGCGTTTCTCCCGCTGTTGACACATTCGTTTTCGTTAATTGTTATTTTCATTTCGGTGGCATTAGAGTCACTCAATTCAGAGACCAGTACAATACTGCGTAGAACCCACGAGTCCTACTCTCTGCGTGATTAGTTAGAAGTACAAAATCGTGGACGTGGAAACCCGTAAGTAAGTGAAAACAAAGAGACAAGAGAACTAAACTGATATACCACCAAGAAAAATGATTACGCCATTTCCTTGTGCTCCTCGTGCTCGTGTTCGTCATGAACCAGTTTGTGATCACCAGCCATGCCCATTTCGGATGCGAATGTCTTCGTCGGTCTCCACTTCGCAGACGTCCGAGGAGTAGTTTCAGCCATCATCTGGTCGACCTGCTCGAGGGAAAGTCCCTTGGTCTCAGGGACGAGGAGGTAAGCATACAGCCAGCAGCAACCACAAAGACCACCCCAAACCCAGAAGACATTCGACCGCAGATTACCCTCATCAGCGTCGACCATGTAGGGTGTGATAACGGCGATGATAGTATTCCAGAGCCAGTTGGAGGCGGTTGAGAGGGCAACACCACGAGAACGGATCTGGATAGGGAAAATTTCACCGATGCAGACCCAGGCCGCGGGACCCCAAGTCGACGCGAAGAAGAAAATATAGATGGCGATGAAGGCGACTTGGGCGTTGACGGCGGAAATGTTGTTGGCAATCGTGTTGCTAGCGGAGTCGGTATGAGTTTCTGCGAATTATAATTAGTAAACGAACATAGATGCTGAATTTTGGAACGTACTGTTGAATCCGACCGTGTCGCCAACGGCACCGACAATGATTTGACAGAAAAACATGCCAGCAGCACCCCAGATGAGAACAGGACGGCGACCGACATGCTCCATAGTCCAGAAAGAGATGGGGGTAGAGACGACGTTGATGATTGTAAAGATTAAGGACATGAGGAAAGAATTGGAGATGGCACCAGTGGACTGAAGGAAAGGAGTCGAGTAGTAAAAGATGAAGTTGACACCCGTCCACTGTTGCATCATCTGGAGGGAGGTACCAAGAATAGTCTTGCGAAGGTTGGAATTCGAAGTCCGCAGACCGCCAGTGAAGCACTGGTACCAAGAACCCCAATAACCTTTGTCGGGAATGAGGTTCTTTTCAAATTCGTGGTTCGCAAGAATTTCAGCAAGCTCTGTTTCTATGAACTCGGAATTCGGGGGCTGACCACGGAGACGAGAGAGCACATTTCTCGCTCGATCAAGTTTTCCATTCTTGACGAGATAACGTGGAGATTCGGGAAGGAGGAACAGACCCGTAGCGAGGATGATACCCCAGACAAATTGGATACAGATAGGGATACGATACGAGCCTGTGTCATTGCGGTTTTCGGTAGCATAGTCGACACACGAAGCAAGGAGCAGACCGATTGTGATACAGAATTGGTAACCAGAAACAAGGGCGCCACGGACTTTACGGGGTGATATTTCGGACACTGGAACGAAGTGACCATCAAGATATGGCAAGAATGCAAAGTAGGAAGACTTTACGTACTATATAAGATGATGATGGCTGAAACGAAACCAACACCAAACCCAGCGATAAGACGACCAGAAACGATGAGACCAAGGCCAGAAGAATGGGCAGCTTGGAGAATAACACCGATCATGTAGATAAAGCAACCGGCAATGATCGTTGGGCGACGACCAAACCACTCAGCTAAGTCACCAGCGATAAGGGCACCAAAGAAAGTACCAGCTGACAAGATAGAGACGATGAGCGATTTATGTGAAGATGTTAAGGCAGTAGCAGAGTCTCCTTCGATTGAATGGATGAAGACCGTGGAACCAGTAACACCGTTGATATATCCAGAATCGAAACCGAAGAAGATACCACCAAAACTAAACGCCAAAAAAGATCAGCTCAACGTAAACAACGACGCGAGGGAATCTTACGCAGCGAAGGCACACATAAGGTAAGCCTTAAGTGTGACTGGGGCCTCGATACGATTGACATCGGTCGTAGCATGTAGGGCAACACCACCGCCAGGCATCTTGAGAGCTCTGAAGTGAATTTGTGTTGAGAGCTTAAGGGGGAAGAGGATGCGAGAAGCAAGCACGAATTGAAGGGTAAAAGCCGAGGCCGGTATTTATAGGCAACCGAAATTCAAAGTCACATGAATGGATCGGATCACCAGGGGCGGGCGGAACATATGAATATGTCGTCGGGGATTAGCCCATGGGGTCTAAGCTGAGTATACGGCCCTGTAATTGACCATATGCCCCCCAAACAAGCTCTGTTTGGACTCTGTTCTCTTACGGCTACAGGCGACTTTCCAAGCTCCCAATAGCCAATGATTTTTTTAAAAGTAAAAGCACTTTGGGAGGAGGGAGAAAGGTGGATGCCCGGCCGCCGGACTTGGCGGATGGTCTGGACTTTAGTGCGGGGAGTCGCGATCAGTAAATCTGGGGTACTTGTAAGCGAGGCTGGGGTTGTCTGGAGACTGGTAGAGACAAACTATTATGAGAGGCGAAAAGTTACCGTGAAGAACACTGCAGAACATAGTTTACAGTTTCAGCTGATACACTTTCCTTCTTTTGTTGATACATGATCCATTGAATACTCGACTCAATATCCATTCTATACTGATCCCATATGAGATTCAGCGTAACCCCTTATTCTCTGCAGCCAAAACTACATTCAGAGGTATCAGAAATCGTTATGATGGAAGAACCGAAACATGCTAGTCCAGCCTAGTCCAGCGCAAGAGATTAAGCGTACCTGGTACCTGAAGAAAGAAGAGAAGGTGCGCAGCTTTTCGCTACCAAACTTCTGCTACCCCACTCCCCGCGTCTTTCGTCGCCTTGTGCTTGATGTCGGCCGCTCGAGATTGTCGGGATGGGTGCGGAAGCTTTGAGAGAACCTAGTACCTGGAATTGAAAGTTTAGGCTCCCGACGGAAACAAATCTCTAGTGAATTTCGTAGTTTCGTAGGCCGGAGGAAAAATTTGGCCAAGGTTCGATCAATGCGGGACGACCAACGCTTGTTGTGTGAATTTGGCAAGACTCAGACACGTCCGCCGGGACTCGGTGTTTAAGTTCGCCGGTAACACCAAGTCCTACAATCCGGGGGGCAGAAATGAATGATGCATCGCCGAAGAGAAAGACATGATAATGAAAAGAAGCACACGTCTTCCATTTGAAGGGAGCGGGAAGAAGTATGGGAAAGCTGTGCCTTCCCGTCTTAGGATTAACATATGTTGTCACTATCAATCAAACAATGTTCATAAAAAGAACCAATGAGATTGGGACCAGCAGCTCACGTTAAAGACGCTTTGTAATCCCAGGTGTGAACGAACGCGGACCTCAATCTCCTGAGTTTAGTCTGTGGTTTCAAGGTCCAGACATCTTCTCCCGTTACTATCCAGTTGCACATGTACAACGGCAATACGTCAATACGGTTCGGGGTACAGCGCGCAAGTCTGGAGTTAATCAGCGTTTGTAGAGTTTTCGGCGGATGTGAATTTGGTTTCGAAGACTCTTTTCCTCTTCCCCATTTTTACTTCACACAGTCTCCGTTGTTTCAGTGCGTCCGTTTCCAAACCCATCCACGTCGACTCGTTAGATCGTATCCGCAGTGTGAAAAACACCTCTCACTGCATGCAAGGTCCCATAAGTTCCCGTGACATATGGGAAACTTATCGGAAACAAGCGCGAAATTTCAAGCGCGTAAGATCCTGGACTTATCCAGTAATTATGTGACATGAGCTTTCCATAAGTAGAAATAACTCATGCAGAACTTATGCGATATATATCACAAATAATAACGCAATAAGACCAATGATCTTATGCCATAACTTATCTATATTACACCCCAAATACCGGTCTAGTTCCTTTTGAACTCCTCATTGTCATACACAGTGAGCTCAACACTTTGCATAATGAGCTCATCATCATTGTCCACAGTGAGCTCAACACTGTCAATACGTACAGAATTTTTCAAATTCTGTATGCATAAAACTTGAAATTTTGTACATAAGATTTTTGCCTTGTTCAATTTTGGATCAAGTTTTTCTCACAATAGGTTCAAATTCCAAAGTAGTCTTTTTTTCAAACATGCGTTGGATTGAAGTTTGTGCCACACGTCCTATAAGAGAAGTTCTTAGGTCTTTGACTGTGGACTTTGCAGTGTTTGAGCGAAGCGCACCCCCGAGTCAGGCCGGTCAAGCCGAAATGAAAGTAACGTTCGGGGAATATGTAGCCGAAGCATTGCGCAAACACCAACTTGACGTTAACTATCATGCCCGCTCTCCACACTAATAAACCTGGATACTTTGGCAAAGGCTCTGTCGAAATAGGACCTCCAGCCGAACCCGGTGAAGGTCCAATACGCCGCATAGCAATTACTCCAGATAGACTCGTCACACAACCGTTTGACGGCATCGAGACAGTGTACGACGTACTCGAGTATGCTGCACGTACACACGGAACGCGAAGAGCACTAGGCTGGCGCGACATTGTGGACATTCACAAGGAGGAGAAGGAGATAAAGAAGTTTGTAAACGGAAAGGAAGTCGTAGAGAAGAAAAAGTGGAAGTATTTCCAATTGAGCGACTACAAGTACATCAACTTTATCGAGCTCAAGGAAGCCGTGTCAGAGATTGCGAGGGGTCTTGTTGAGATTGGCGTTACTTCAGACGCTGTATGCAACATATTTTCTCAAACAAGGTATGCCGTTGATGTCCTGTGTGCGGCGTACACTGAACGCTTCATCCATCATTTTCAATCAGCGTTGACTAGCAGTTAATAGCTAATGCTTGCGGCTGAATCTCTACAACTATTGCTACAGCGTACGATACCCTTGGCGAATCTGGCCTTACCCACTCGCTCAATGAACCAGGATGTGTCGGTCTCTTTACCAATGCAGAACTGTTGCCAACACTCTACAAAGTTCTTGCCAACACACCGTCAATCACTTTCGTCGTATACGACGGCGAGCCTTCCGACCATCTGGTCAGTGACATCAACGCTGTGCGCGAATCCATCAAAGTACTCTCCATCGACGACCTGCGCGAACTAGGCAAGTCAAAACCTACCGAACCACTTAAATCTCGCCTTCCAAAAACCAGAGACGATGGCTTGTATCATGTACACTAGTGGTTCCACTGGACCACCGAAGGGTGTCTGTATCACACACGCCAATCTTGTGGCGTCTATTGGTGCTGTATACACGCTTCTCGGCCACCATCTCACTTATGACGATACCTACCTCGCATACCTACCTCTCGCGCATGTCCTTGAATACATCGTCGAGCTCATCATGCTCTTTGTCGGCATGATTTCTGGATACGGTCGCGTCAAGACCCTCACTGATGCGTCTGTGCGTCAGTGTAAAGGAGATCTGGCTGCATTCCAGCCGAGCATTATGGTCGGTGTCCCTGCGGTCTGGGAGACCATCCGGAAAGGTATCGTCGCCAAAGTCAATGCTGGAGGGTCAGTTAGGAAGAGCGTTTTCAACGGCGCGATGTCATTGAAGAAGAATAGTATTCCTGTGCTATCACAGGTGGCGGACAGTGTTGTGCTGAAAAGCGTGCGTGCAGCAACGGGAGGCAGACTACGGATCACGTTGTCTGGTGGTGCTGCTCTCAGCCACGAGACGCAAAAGTTTTTGGATACCGCACTAGTAATGATCCTACAGGGTAACGTTCTTCCAATTCCTTTCCGTCCGGTCTCTATCGCTCATCTGCATTTTTTCAATCAGGTTATGGAATGACTGAATCCTGTGGAATGTGTGCTATTCTACCTCCTGAGATGATGAGGTACAGCAGTGTCGGTCTACCAGTGCCTTCAATCGAGATCAAACTTTTGGACGTCAAAGAGGCTGGTTATCTTTCGACGGGCAAGCCTCCCCAGGGTGAGGTTTGTATTCGAGGTCCTTCGGTCACGAAGGGGTACTATAAACGACCGGATTTGAACAATGACGAAACGATATTTTCGAAAGATGGATGGTTAAGAACGGGTGATGTTGGGCAGTGGAATGAGGATGGAACGTTGAGTTTGATTGACCGGTGGGCGCAGAATTCTCTCGTTAGCGCGAATGTATGTTTCTTACTAGCTGTCCCCGCAGGGTGAAGAACCTAGTCAAGCTTCAAGGTGGCGAGGTACGCTCCACGACTTAATCCTCCATACGCATGCGCTATATGGCCGTTCTTGCAGTACATCGCTCTAGAACGACTAGAGTCGACTTACAAAGCATGTAATTACGTTGGCAACATCTGTGTACATGCAACTCCGGATGCTAAACAACCTATCGCTATCATCATCCCACACGAAGTGCACCTACGACATGGGCTACAGAATGTATCTGGTATGTGATCCTTGAAATTTTCATTGCATTCTAACTGACTACTTTCCGTTCAATTTCCGATCGGACCTATCTTCTCATTCAATTCAGGCATTGACTCCTCCCGATCACTCTCCGAGCTCTGTCACGATTCCAAAGTGGCTGAGCTCGTACTGAAGGAGTGTAATGCTGTCGGCAAGAAAAACGGGTTCAAGTCTATGGAAATCCTCCAAGCCGTCATACTGACACCGGAAGAATGGACACCGGAAAACGGGCTGGTTACGGCTGCGCAGAAGATCCAGAGGAATAAGATCGCAAAGGAGTTCTCGAAAGAGATCGAGGTTAGTGAATTCACTTCGTTTTTTTTTGTCTTTATCCGGTGTTCGCTTTTTGTGAAGACTTGTCGTCTTTTTGTGTTGGACATGGACGTGGTTCAAGATGTGCTGATTGACTTTCTTTTCGCGTTTTTTTAGCAAGTTTACAAGGAGCAATAAATTCGATCTTGGGTAGTATCATTACGAGTTTCGACGTTTGTCTCCGACTAATTTCCTGAGCCCGTTCGTTAGATCTGGATTTGTCTTTCTCTTCTCTTGCATTCTCATTTGCCTAAATTTTGCTCTTACCTGTTGTTGAAGTTCAGTAATCGCAAGGCACCTCCACTGAGTACTCTTAAATTCTAGACGTAAAATAGAATATAATAAAACCTCAATGAAGAGTGCAAGTAGCTTATGAACAATGCTATCAACGACTTCAATAATGGGGTCACTAAGAGTGATGTAAGGGACAAGCCAACTTTGGCAGTGACACTACGGAGAATATATCATTGTGACACCCTGAAAAAGCGGGGTTAGGGGGGGGCAGACACGACGACGAGCGAGTGAAGCGAGTGAGTCGGAGTGGACACTAAAAGGCGAACAAGCCAATGGGTGCTAATATCGAATTAGTACCAACCCATTTCGCCTTTTAAAGGCTCATCAGGGCTGTTCGTGAGTCACGAATCATGATATCATCTTAGGGGTTAGGGGTTAGGGGTTAGGGGGGGGCAGACACGACGACGAGCGAGTGAAGCGAGTGAGTCGGAGTGGACACTAAAAGGCGAACAAGCCAATGGGTGCTAATATCGAATTAGTACCAACCCATTTCGCCTTTTAAAGGCTCATCAGGGCTGTTCGTGAGTCACGAATCATGATATCATCGATAAGCGTTACTAATGCAACGATTTGATTGGCCGATTCCTGTGAATTGTTAATCGCAACTAAATGAAACGTTTACCTTGGCTCCGGGGAGTACGATAACCGAGTCGTTATTTGTATTAGTCGCCTGGCCTTGTGGTCTCGTAAAGATAAGAGAAAAGACCGAAAGGTGGTCAACTGGTCCTAAGTCTAGACCCGATCCGAAAAGTGGCTGCCGGCCGGCCCGATTACCGGGCCGGAGACAGGGGCTAGGGGGGGGCAGACACGACGACGAGCGAGCGAAGCGAGTGAGTCGGAGTGGACACTAAAAGGCGAACAAGCCAATGGGTGCTAATATCGAATTAGTACCAACCCATTTCGCCTTTTAAAGGCTCATCAGGGCTGTTCGTGAGTCACGAATCATGATATCATCGATAAGCGTTACTAATGTAACGATACGATTGGCCGATTCCTGTGAATTGTTAATCGCGACTAAATGAAACGTTTACCTTGGCTCCGGTGGAGTACGATAACCGAGTCGTCATTTATATTAGTCGCCTGGCCTTGTGGTCTCGTAAAGATAAGAGAAAAGACCGAAAGGTGGTCAACTGCTCCTAAATCTAGACCCGATCCGAAAGATGGCTGCCGGTCGGCCCGATTACCGGGCCGGAGACAGGGGCTATTTCTAACGGATTTTATTAAGGGTTAGAGTTAGAGTTAGGGGTTAGGGGGGGGCAGACACGACGACGAGCGAGCGAAGCGAGTGAGTCGGAGTGGACACTAAAAGGCGAACAAGCCAATGGGTGCTAATATCGAATTAGTACCAACCCATTTCGCCTTTTAAAGGCTCATCAGGGCTGTTCGTGAGTCACGAATCATGATATCATCGATAAGCGTTACTAATGCAACGATTTGATTGGCCGATTCCTGTGAATTGTTAATCGCAACTAAATGAAACGTTTACCTTGGCTCCGGGGAGTACGATAAGCGAGTCGTCATTTATATTAATTGCCTGACCTTGTGGTCTCGTAAAGATAAGAGAAAAGACCGAAAGGTGGTCAACTGGTCCTAAGTCTAGACCCGATCCGAAAAGTGGCTGCCGGACGGCCCGATTACCGGGCCGGAGACAGGGGCTATTACTAACGGATTTTATTAAGGGTTAGAGGGGGGCAGACACGACGACGAGCGAGCGAAGCGAGCGAGTCGGAGTGGACACTTAAAGGCGAACAAGCCAATGGGTGCTAATATCGAATTAGTACCAACCCATTTCGCCTTTTAAAGGCTCATCAGGGCTGTTCGTGAGTCACGAATCTTGATATAATCGATAAGCGTTACAAATGTAACGATACGATTGGCCGATTCCTGTGAATTGTTAATCGCGACTAAATGAAACGTTTACCTTGGCTCCGGGGAGTACGATAACCGAGTCGTTATTTGTATTAGTCGCCTGGCCTTGTGGTCTCGCAAAGATAAGAGAAAAGACCGAAAGGTGGTCAACTGGTCCTAAGTCTAGACCCGATCCGAAAAGTGGCTGCCGGCCGGCCCGATTACCGGGCCGGAGACAGGGGCTAGGGGGGGGCAGACACGACGACGAGCGAGCGTAGCGAGTGAGTCGGAGTTTACACTAAAAGGCGAACAAGCCAATGGGTGCTAATATCGAATTAGTACCAACCCATTTCGCCTTTTAAAGGCTCATCAGGGCTGTTCGTGAGTCACGAATCATGATATGATCGATAAGCGTTACTAATGTAACGATACGATTGGCCGATTCCTGTGAATTTGTTAATCGCAACTAAATGAAACGTTTACCTTGGCTCCGGTGGAGTACGATAACCGAGTCGTCATTTATATTAGTCGCCTGGCCTTGTGGTCTCGCAAAGATAAGAGAAAAGACCGAAAGGTGGTCAACTGGTCCTAAGTCTAGACCCGATCCGAAAAGTGGCTGCCGGACGGCCCGATTACCGGGCCGGAGACAGGGGCTATTACTAACGGATTTTATTAAGGGTTAGAGTTAGAGTTAGGGGTTGGGGGTTAGGGGTTAGGGGGTTAGGCTAACGAAGTTGACATATTAGTTAACAATTCGAGCACTGTTAATGCTCAGTACTTACGGTTAGGGGTTAGCGGTTTGGGGGTTGGGCTTCAAAACCAATCGGTTAATACCGTCTGTCGCGAACAACAGTATACCGAAGTACTTACAAGAATATATCTTGACAATAAATTAGTTGCCGTTTAAGGGAACACACAAGCCGGGACTGACTGTATCAAAGCCGGAATAACGTAAGCCAGGACTAACCGTCCATCAAAACCTACGCGTACCAGCCGCAGCCAGCACGTCAAAACTTGTGGTTCCGTTTTAAACGGAAGGTAAATGGATGCGCTCCAAGTCGGTTGGCGGGGATATCCGGTGTAAATCAATCAAGTCGGAATCGACGTCCATTGCGGCGTCGTCAACGAGAGTACCGGGTCCTAGACCGATCTCGGAAGAGACTTGCTCATCCATGCGGGTTATTACTTCTTTTTTCCAAGAACTAGCAAGGTCGAAGAGGTTTAGTGTACGCTTTCGCGACACTAGCCATCGAGCTTTATGGAGTCCTGTTAGACGAACATCCGGTACGAAAACCGGTAAGAGCGACGTTGCACCCAGAGACCGACTGACCGCCACAAGGGGTGTCATCATCGATCCGTGGACTTCACGCATACCCCACTGGTGTACGGTGTTCGGATACATACCATTAAAGGTATTATTTTCGGCGTGATTCAACCACCTCTTCCAGTATCCTGTAATAACTTCGCCTAATTTATTGGCGGAAAAATAATCCCATGCAGTATTGAATGTGGACTTAAGCACAAGGACGTCTTCTGACGTGTCGTGGTTGTTGGCAGACTTAAGAGTCAACCGTTTTTCCCAACGTTCTTTTTTGTACTGATTAAGCCAGTGATATACCAATTTTTCGGGATAGCCGCGTCGAATATAAAGGATTGCACAATCTTTCATAGCGTCTACGTAGTGTGACTGAGTACTACATAACGTGGCTAAACGAGACATTTCACTGATGAATGTACCTCTCTTGACATCGAGAGGATGGTGAGATATCCATGGAATTCTTTCCTGGTGGGACTTAGCTTTCCGGTAAGGCATATGTTGGATTAAACCTTGATCGTCTATATAAATAGTCAGGTCCAAAAAATGCTGATAACGCGCGCTAGCGTCCCATTCAATTACACAGCCATCGAATTGGATATTGTCTTTGCATAATGTTAGTGCCTCGTCTTCTGAGTGGGCATAGACTAACGCTAGACAGTCATCGATGTAACGGCCATAGAAAAACATCCATGGCAATTCTAAGACTTTCTTACGCGTCTCAAACCAAACTGCGAACAGATTAGCGAGATCAGGGGCACAACTAGTGCCCATGGCTAGGCCACGTTTTTGGCGAAAGTATCTAAACTTCTTGACGTTGCCGTCAAAAAACTGTGTTACAAGATCCGAGCAACCGATATCCATGGCTTTCATAAATAAAAGTAATTTATGGCGCCAGGTTTCTTCTAAAGGCACTCCTGCCGCGTCACACTCAATGTTCCAAAACTCTACGAAGAGATTTGTTACAACGTCGAAACATTGTATTAGTGGGACGTTAGGATAGAATGCGACGACGTCGCCGGTAACTACAAAAAGACGTCGTCTCGGATCAGGTTTTAACTTCGACAACTTAATCGCCAGGTCCTTGGATCCATGTATAATGGAAGGCGATGCCTCAATCAAAGGCTTAAGTTGCTTACTAATGTACTTAGCTGCCGGGTTTTGTATCGCACTGTGACACGGTATAATTGGTCTCCCTTTAACAGGTTCTTTGTGTATTTTAGGAATACAGTAAAATGTGGGGATGTGGTGCGTACCGAATGGCGGGGTTATCTTATGCCGGAAAAACCGCTGAAGTTGATCCGCCAATTCTGGCTCGGCGTCTTCGACAGACCCAGCTAAGAGTTCCATCGATGTACATTGTTTGTCTAAAATCCGTTTCGCGTCTGTGAAGGAGAGTTCTTCATAATCCTCTTGATTAGAGAGCAGGGCGAGGGATTTTTCTTGTATCCAGGTGCGTTGAGACACCGCAATACCTAAGTTCTTATCTGTATTGGTAACGACGTAGTCGTTATCGATAAGGTACTCTCGAATCCGTTTAGGATCAGGGGCCAACGCGTTTAGTGCGCCCCTTTCCTGGTTAGCTGGTATAAGATAAGCTATTTTTTCAACATAGTTTCTTCCCAATCTAAGTCCGGTTTCGATATATTCGGGTAAACTCGGGGTCCTTGTGGTTCTAACCTTAGGGACCGAGTAATCTGGATCATAAGAATCACGGTCTAAGCCGTTCTTAAACGTAAAGAATAATCGCCACTTAATGCGATACTCAAAGTCATCCCACGCCTCCATAAGGAGTTTTTTGTTACGAGGAGAATAGAACATATATTTTTGTCCTACGCTTAAGTCCATTTGATATTTTAACGGTAGATTTACACCAGGTCCAATATGTACACTACTACGAAAGGTACTAGCCTCGAGCACGTCGAGGGGAATTTCGAGTATAACACGTTTTATGGCATCTGGGTATGAGAGAGTTAGTAACTCATCGGGATATGTGCTAGGGTTTGACCAATCAAAGTGCCTAGAGGTAAGCGTACTTACCATTCTTTTTGTTTTTGTTTCCCCTTCGCCTTAGGGGGTTAGGGGTTAGGGGTTAGGGGGGGGCAGACACGACGACGAGCGAGCGAAGCGAGTGAGTCGGAGTGACACTAAAAGGCGAACAAGCCAATGGGTGCTAATATCGAATTAGTACCAACCCATTTCGCCTTTTAAAGGCTCATCAGGGCTGTTCGTGAGTCACGAATCATGATATCATCGATAAGCGTTACTAATGCAACGATTTGATTGGCCGATTCCTGTGAATTGTTAATCGCAACTAAATGAAACGTTTACCTTGGCTCCGGGGAGTACGATAAGCGAGTCGTCATTTATATTAATTGCCTGACCTTGTGGTCTCGTAGAGATAAGAGAAAAGACCGAAAGGTGGTCAACTGGCCCTAATTCTAGACCCGATCCGAAAGATGGCTGCCGGTCGGCCCGATTACCGGGCCGGAGACAGGGGCTATTACTAACGGATTTTGTTAAGGGTTAGAGTTAGAGTTAGGGGTTAGGGGGGGGCAGACACGACGACGAGCGAGCGAAGCGAGTGAGTCGGAGTGACACTAAAAGGCGAACAAGCCAATGGGTGCTAATATCGAATTAGTACCAACCCATTTCGCCTTTTAAAGGCTCATCAGGGCTGTTCGTGAGTCACGAATCATGATATCATCGATAAGCGTTACTAATGCAACGATTCGATTGGCCGATTCCTGTGAATTGTTAATCGCAACTAAATGAAACGTTTACCTTGGCTCCGGGGAGTACGATAAGCGAGTCGTCATTTATATTAATTGCCTGACCTTGTGGTCTCGTAGAGATAAGAGAAAAGACCGAAAGGTGGTCAACTGGCCCTAATTCTAGACCCGATCCGAAAAGTGGCTGCCGGTCGGCCCGATTACCGGGCCGGAGACAGGGGCTATTACTAACGGATTTTTATTAAGGGTTAGAGTTAGAGTTAGGGGTTGGGGGTTAGGGGTTAGGGGGTTAGGCTAACGAAGTTGACATATTAGTTAACAATTCGAGCACTATTAATGCTCAGTACTTACGGTTAGGGGTTAGCGGTTTGGGGGTTGGGCTTCAAAACCAATCGGTTAATACCGTCTGTCGCGAACAACAGTATACCGAAGTACTTACAAGAATATATCTTGACAATAAATTAGTTGCCGTTTAAGGGAAAACACAAGCCGGGACTGACTGTATCAAAGCCGGAATAACATAAGCCAGGACTAACCGTCCATCAAAACCTATGCGTACCAGCCGCAGCCAGCACGTCAAAACCTGTGTTTCCGTCTTTAAACGGAAGGTAAATGGATTCGCTCCAAGTCGGTTGGCGGGGATATCCGGTGTAAATCAATCAAGTCGGAATCGACGTCCATTGCGACGTCGTCAACGAGAGTACCGGGTCCTAGACCGATCTCGGAAGAGACTTGCTCATCCATGCGGGTTATTACTTCTTTTTTCCAAGAACTAGCAAGGTCGAAAAGGTTACGTGTACGCTTTCGCGACACCAACCATCGAGCTTTATGGAGTCCTGTTAGACGAACATCCGGTACAAAAACCGGCAGGTTAGACGGAAGACCGATAGATCTAGTGACCGCCACAAGGGGTGTCAACATCGACCCGTCAATCTCCCGCATACCCCACTGGTGTACGGTGTTCGGATACATACCATTAAAGGTATTATTTTCGGCGTGATTCAACCACCTCTTCCAGTATCCTGTAATAACATCGCCTAATTTATTGGCGGAAAAATAATCCCATGCAGTATTGAATGTGGACTTAAGCACAAGGACGTCTTCTGACGTGTCGTGGTTGTTGGCAGACTTAAGAGTCAACCGTTGTTCCCAACGTTCTTTTTTATGCTGATTAAGCCAGTGATATACTAACTTTTCGGGATAACCACGTCGAATATAAAGGATTGCGCAATCTTTTATAGCGTCTACGTAGTGTGACTGAGTACTACATAACGTGGCTAAACGAGACATTTCACTAATAAAGGTCCCTCTCTTGACATCGAGCGGGTGGTGAGATATCCATGGAATTCTTTCCTGGTGGGACTTAGCTTTCCGGTAAGGCATGTGCTGAATTAAACCTTGATCGTCTATATAAATAGTCAGGTCCAGAAAATGCTGATAACGCGCGCTAGCGTCCCATTCAATTACACAGCCATCGAACTGTATATTGTCTTTGCATAATGCTAGTGCCTCGTCTTCTGAGTGGGCATAAACTAGCGCTAAACAATCGTCGATGTAACGACCATAGAAGAACATCCATGGTAATTCTAAGACTTTCTTACGTGTCTCGAACCAAACTGCGAACAGATTAGCGAGATCAGGGGCACAACTGGTACCCATGGCAAGGCCACGTTTCTGGCGAAAGTATCTAAACTTCTTGACGTTGCCGTCAAAAAACTGTGTTACGAGATCCGAGCAACCTATATCCATGGCTTTCATAAATAGCAGTAATTTATGGCGCCAGGTTTCTTCTAAAGGCACTCCTTCCGTGTCACACTCAATGTTCCAAAACTCTACGAAGAGGTTTGTTACAACGTCGAAACATTGTATTAGTGGGACGTTAGGGTAGAATGCGACGACGTCGCCGGTAACTACAAAAAGACGTCGTCTCGGATCAGGTTTTAACTTTGACAACTTAATCGCCAGGTCCTTGGATCCATGTATAATGGAAGGCGATGCCTCAATCAAAGGCTTAAGTTGCTTACTAACGTACTTGGCAGCAGGGTTTTGTATCGCACTATGACACGGTATGATTGGTCTTCCTTTCACAGGTTCTTTGTGTATTTTAGGAATACAGTAAAATGTGGGAATATGGTGCGTACCGAATGGCGGGGTTATCTTATGCCGGAAAAACCGCTGAAGTTGATCCGCCAATTCAGGCTCTGCGTCTTCGACAGACCCAGCTAAGAGTTCCATCGATGTACATTGTTTGTCTAAAATCCGTTTCGCATCAGTGAAGGAGAGTTCTTCATAATCCTCTTGATTAGAGAGCAGAGCGAGGGATTTTTCTTGTATCCAGGTGCGTTGAGACACCGCAATACCTAAGTTCTTATCGGTATTAGTTACAACGTAATCGTTGTCGATAAGATACTCTCGAACCCGTTTAGGATCAGGGGCCAACGCGTTGAGTGCGCCCCTTTCCTGGTTAGCTGGTATAAGATAAGCTATTTTTTCAACATAGTTTCTTCCCAATCTAAGTCCGGTTTCGATATATTCGGGTAAACCCGGGATCCTGGAGGTTCTCACCTTAGGAACCGAGTAATCTGGATCATAAGAATCACGGTCTAGGCCGTTCTTAAACGTAAAGAATAGTCGCCACTTAATGCGATACTCAAAGTCATCCCACGCCTCCATAAGGAGTTTTTTATTACGAGGAGAATAGAACATATATTTTTGTCCTACGCTTAAGTCCATTTGATATTTTAACGGAAGATTTACACCAGGTCCTAAATGTACACTACTACGAAAGGTACTAGCCTCGAGCACATCGAGGGGAATTTCGAGCATAACACGTTTTATGGCATCTGGGTATGAGAGAGTTAATAACTCATCGGGATAAGTGCTAGGGTTTGACCAATCAAACGACCTAGAGGAGAGCGTACTCACCATGCTTTTTGTTTCCCCTTCGCCTTGGAGGACGAAGCTTCCGGTTGACTCGGTTTGCCAGTATTCTTTTTCTTCTGCGGCTTCTTTGGAGCCCGCTTCCCGCCCTTCGTAGCTGGAGTAGATCGAAGGTGAGCGAGAGGCGCTGGCAGTGCTTTGAGCGTACCTGACGGAGTTTTTACTACTTGAACTCCGGCGGTTGCCGAGTCTTTGGCGCCCTTGCCCCCTTTCCTCCCCGACGTTTTCTTCTTTGAACCTGTGGGAGGGGGTATGAGACGTAAACAAACCCGAAGTGGATAAATGCTTACTGGAGTCTTTTTTCTTAGACCCCTTAAGGGCTTCCCGAACTTAGGGGGGTTAGGGGTTAGGGGGTTAGGGGGTTAGGGTTAGGGGGTTAGGGGTTAGGGGTTAGGGGGTTAGGGTTAGGGTTAGGGGTTAGGGGTTAGGGGTTAGGGGTTAGGGGTTAGGGGTTAGGGGTTAGGGGTTAGGGGTTAGGGGTTAGGGGTTAGGGGTTAGGGGTTAGGGGGTTAGGGGTTAGGGGTTAGGGGTTAGGGGTTAGGGTTAGGGGTTAGGGGTTAGGGGTTAGGGGGTTAGGGGTTAGGGGTTTAGGGGGTTAGGGGTTAGGGGTTAGGGTGTTAGGGGTTAGGGGTTAGG
>JAOTPV010000144.1:0-62759 GCA_028011355.1 Lentinula aciculospora
GAAGCAGGCAAATAAGTAGTGGGAGTTAATGAAAGAGTCAGTAAAGCAGGTGAAGAAGGCGGCAAAAATGGAGGTTTAGTGGTAGTTCAAGTGAGCGGGAGGGGTGGGAGAGGTGGAGGTGATTCAGGAGGAGGCAAAGGCGGCAAAGGCGGAGGCGGTTCAGCAGGGGGTGGAGGGGACAAGAACGAAGGATGCAGCACAGCAGAAAAAGATATGTACGAGAATGACTGCGTTTCGGATTCGAGTGGCGGCAATGCCATACCATTATAGACAGGCAAGATGGACGAGGAAAACTGCAACGGAGGGTAGAAGGCCCAGCGCTTAGGTGTCTGATTCACCGAGCACTCGATCGCATTACTTGAATCTTTCGACTGGCCCGCCACCATTTCACTATTACCATCTTCACCAAAAAGATAAAATGACTGTGAATCCTCGTCTGCGTCTCCAACGCACTGGCTTAATATACGCTCCTTGATCGACTCTTTTGGGTCCCGTCTATTGATCCATCCTGGAGGGTAACCCCAGATGGCCATATTCTGCAGCCACTCGACCTGAGCTTGACTATCATCTTCCCCTGGATTAAATCCAGAGCATCGCGCAGGTCCTGGCCTTTAATCTCACCAGGTTAAAGGCATCTATCCAGGCCAGCCTTACGCTCTTCCATCCTTCTACACTGTAAATTCTTGCAGAAAAATCTCCCCCGATGCGATCCAAACTGAACAAATCTCGGTAGAACTCGCTCATTTGACGCGAAAGGGACACCAAAGCGCGATCAAATTGCTCTGGACAAGCGTTCACCATATGAGAGGATGAACCGCAGTTAAACAATGGGGAGAAATGAACTGGATTTCCTCCACTTCTTCCGAAATTGCGCCCAGAATATCATCGGAGTTCCTTGCATAAAGTCCGGAGTTTGGAGGAGGATGTTCCTCGTAAGCTAGTGAGGTGTCTATAAAGAAAAGATGCTCGGAAGGGAGAGCGGAAAAGAATTCGGAGTAATTAGAATTCTTCAAGTATGTTTCTCCGAGATACTTTGTTGGTCCCAAAGATTCAATGCTTCGTTCACTACCTGTGCGTCCCATCGACCCTTAGCAATTTCCTTGCCTTCTAAATGGAGAGCAGGGATCCAATAAACATATTTTCGCTTCCACCTTTCCTGGCCTGGGTCCTGATATTGATAATATCCAGGTGAAATGGTCGCTGGATAGATAGCTATGAGGTTTTGAGCCATGACTCGAGTGAAAACCCTTACGTCCTGCCTGACTTTCGCTAATTCTTCTTTGGCTGTCTGGGAATGTGCATATTAGGACACTAGCCGAATTATACAAAACAAAAAAGCGTACATCGCACAGAGAGCAAGCAGGTCCTGAATATAGCGTGAATCGAGGTAGGCACTCACTAACCGTAGTGAGTGTACGAATGAAACGCATTCCCACGATGAAAATTGTGCATGCGAATTCACTTCAATGTTCTCAGCAAATACTTTCCAGTACATTGTCTTATGATTTGGCTCATTTCATGCTATATGATACAAAGTAAAAGGTCAACTAACTATTTCCTAAGCAACTTTCGTCAACAACTCATGTCAACGTTGGTGTCTCCCAATTAATCCACTGCGCCTGGTTCCAGGTAACGCCGTTAAACACCATATTACTCGACCATTCGTCGGTACTGTCATTTTGACCTAATAAAAATTTGTTGATGAATGCATCCAACGTTGGAGTAAGAGACGATGGCCAAGCACAATGAGCATGCCCGCCCACTTGCTCAAAGCCATGGTTTTCGCCAACTCCCAACGCCTGGAATACAGTACGAGCACCAGTTTCACATCCGAATGCAGAAACAGGACTCAGCCAAACATAATCGGTGTTCTCGAATGCAATTAGGCCTCGGGGGGCGACCATAGCCAAAAGCGAATGATGGTCGTAAGGCAATTCGTTCAGATCGTTGACATAGTTATTGAAGCTTGGTGAAAACCAAACGTTCTCAGTCACGATCTCTGTGGCTGTCTGTTACTACTGATCCTTGGTTTTGTTCATACAAGGAAATGCGCCATCCTGCGTCTCCTCCGGAACCAGACTCTTGTGGAATCGTCAACGCGATACGAGGCTCAAAAGCACCGGCCATCAACGCTCCTTTACCATCTCGCGAGCAACCTGTTACTCCGATTCGCTGCGTGTTGATCTGTGCAGTGGGGGTTTCTTCTAGGATGTCGATGATACGGCTGACTCCCAAACCAAGCTGTCATCGCGCTGGCATTGGCACTTGACCGTAAAGGTCGTAGAAAGTCCCAAGTCCCCGACTGGCCGTAGTGTCTTGCTGGGCCATGGCAGAGTTGTCGTAATTGAGTACAGCGATCTGTTAAAACCGAATCCGAGTCACTAGTTCGCATTTGCAGCTAGATGGCGTTAACACTCACCCCGGCTGGAATTGGAATGCTCCCACCTTCATATGCAATAATCAAAGGCCAGCCGTCAGCAGGAGCTGTACCGGAAGGGTATGTAATAGTGGAGGAAAAACTGATCGAAGGCCCCCCATTGGAAGCAGTGATGGACAATGTACCTGTACTCCCCGACTTGGAAAGAGAGCCGGTGAGCGTCGAAGGTTTGGGTGGTAAAAAACCGGCTTCGTAACCCTGAATCAAGGCTGCAATCTGAGCACGGCGGCAGGTCCAATCATCCTTAGTTTGAACAGGCGTTCCGTCATTGAACAGGAACGGATTGGGAAGTGCTGTGTTGGTGAACCAGAAAGTGCCGATGGTGTTGAACATGCACTTGTTGGACTTGTGGGAGCAGTTGTGGTAGGGCTACTAGTGGGTGGAACTGAACTCGGAGGCGCTGAACTTGGAAGAACACTGGTAATTGAAGAACTCGATACTGGCCCTGTCCCAGGAAGGCATTGGCTGAATGTAAAACTGATCAGACATGGGTCAACATACAACGGAGACCATTGCTCACGAGTAGTATGCATTAATCGTGGTGCAGGTAGTTCCAGAGACACAAGCTGGTAATCATCGTCAAGAGTATAAACAGGGCTGTAAAGTTAGGACACCACCTTGAGCGCCAGTCCACCCTATGCCTCCACACTGTCCTGTGGTCAAAAGATTAATATGCAACCAGAATCACGGTTAAACCAAATACCCACCCCATTCAGAAGATTGCGCAAGAGCACCTCCCAATGAAACGAAGGCCAACCAAAGTTGCAGATTCATATTTGAAGAAGCGATTGGGAGAATACATCAGCAACAGCAACGAACTTATATATCTCGTTTTGTTCTATATTCGCTGTCCTTGCATACTCATTGTAAGGTACGGCTCCGCTAGCATGCGATTTCTATGCCATTTGAACACGAAGAACAAGAGATTCTTCAACTGAAGAGATGGAGGAGCTTCGGTAAGAGGTCACGGCGCAAAGGGACCTCTAAATTGTATTCGCAGTCGTTGAGAAGTGCTATCATACGACCTCAAGTCAATCTAGCTGAAGTCATGAGCCTTGAAAATTTCCGATGACATCCCTGAATTGCTCCTGGACGGAGATTATGCGATGAAGAAAACCTAAGAGAACTCGGAAACTGTACTGTGCAGCTCAGCGATCAAGGAAAAGTGAGGAAAGCTATTGGCAGGCAATTAGTTCAATGCTGAAGGATTTATTGCGGTATCTTGACTATAACTTGGCCTCAGGTTATGCCGAATCGTCGGGATGCACATTACTTATTGCAATGATGGTTTTGTAAATACATCGGGGACTATAGTTTAACCTATGTGTTTCTTTCTGTATAAACGTTCAGAATCCAGACTCGTTTCACCGTGATGCTATATGCCCAGGCCAAAACGCAGCCCCGCCTTTATTCTCATTGTACCAAGGCTCATCATGTGCTAATATGACTCTGGTGCGAGGTAGCTTCCAAAACTCCCGGATGCGCTGGATGGTCAGCTTGGCTGCTTCCTTGTCAAGGTGGGCGCAACCACTTGGAAAGCCCGGCCGACCATCAGCAATTTTCGATTCTCCAGTGATCAAGTTCCAGTGATGGGCACTATCGCCTCCCAAAAGTATCCAACCGCCGTCTGCAGAAGTTCGGGCAACTAAGATGACATGGCCAGGGGAGGTGGCCAGCAGCATCTACGATGTAGAGGCTGCCGTCGGAATACAGATCGAGAGCATGGGGAAAGGGACCAAGAGGAGGCTGCTCGATGAGTTCAACAAAACGAGTTCTTCCTTTAGGAAGTAGATTACTGGGAAATGCGGAATCTGGATCTGCAGGGTATCCAGGCGTGAAAAGAGATTCTGACCCAGCGCCAACTACGAATTGACTGTTTACGAATGGTTCCGGATTCCCAGTATGGTCAAAATGACAGTGGGATATGCAGACGGTATCGACATCTGCTGGCGACAAACCGCCCTGAATCAATGATTCTGTAACATCCTGGGGTACAGTTGTATGGAAGGATGCAAATATAATCCATTCTGAATGGAAGGCGGAGCATTCTCGATGTCTTTTCGTATGCCTAAATCAAATAAGAACTTTTTGTTGGTTTTGGAGTGGCGTAACAGGAAGCTGAGAGATGGAGCTAGAACAGCGGACCCTGGGGCTGCGTCGTCGAGGAATATTGGCAAGGGAAGATTCAGATGTCCTGACTCGAGAGCAGACACGATGTAGAATGCCTGATCTTTGGACGGTGGGGGTAAATCTGCCATGCTAAAATTGTGAGTAAGAAGGAATCACTTCATGGGCATGTATTAATGACTATATCGCCTGACCCGGCTCCACTAACATTTTCGAGTTTATCTAGCCTATTCTGGCGAGGGAAATTCTGAAAAAAAAATTCTAGCTATTAAAGATAAAAGGCACACCATGTGGTTGATGAGAATCCAGCTTGTTGTCAATAAAAGACATTTACAAGCTTAAGACGGAGATGTCTACGGATGCAAAGGAAAAGCGTCTAAATGGGCGCTTATTGTCCGCTGCAAAGTTATCGTGGAACCAACATCTACTCAGTCGTTGTTATTCTCCAATACCTTTGACTGTAACCCGACAGAATTTTATCTGCATTATCAGAGCCCACTATGGAAATCGGTATACGCTATATGCCACATCAAGCTGATAGATGGGAGGTAATCTCAGAACTTGCCAAAATTCTTCATAATGATCCATTCAGACAACATCGACCCGATCGAAAGCTGAACTTTGATGTTATTCTCTTTGGCTACGAAAGTGGAGCCATCGGCCTCCACAATGGGACTGGGATCCTCAAAGTACCTTCAAAAGGAATAGGTGTGCAATTTCTGCAATACATCAGGCAAAATCCAGTAAAGATCCGACAAAAGAAGATTACCTTTGTGGATAAACACAAATCTACATCCGAAATGGATACTGCGATATTGCAGAAAACTCCCTGGGTTGATCCTGAAAGGGAGAAAGACCGAGATTGGCGAGTATATGAGCTGGAGCAGGGTCCTGGTTTAAGAGTGCTCACCGTGCAATTTGGTGTCCTCTTCCAGGATCCAGAAGCTCAACCAGGACAGAGCAGAAAATATTCTATCGAATGGGAGAAGAATTATGCTGCTCAAGGTCAAGCTTGGCTCAAATTTGAATATGATCACAAGCTACTCAAAATTGAGGTGCGTTTTGCTGTATTAATCTGTCTTTGTACAAACGGGTATATTTTGAACATTCAGGTTGGTGACCGCCTCTCAGAAAATATTGGTTCAAACATCGTCCTTTACTTTGCGTCCATCTCAAAAATTGCTGTTGGGTACGAATATGGGCATGCATGTACGTCCGATTTCTTTGGTGCCTTGCCTTACACTTGACATCTTGGTCAGTCATCATCTTCGATACCTACGTGCCACCCATCTTCGAAGAGGCGGATTTTTATAGTCCCGACCACGACCAGAAGAATAAACTGCGCTTCAAACGTCGGATTGGTAGTGTGGAACGCCACGAAGCGCATGCTCGAGTGGCTCCCTTTGCTCATACTCTGCGTTTACTGCTTCCTAATGACAACCAAAGTGACGCATCCGATGTCATTCGTAAATTTCGACATTTATGTGAGATTGCACAACTCGAAACAACAATTCGACTAGCCAAAGTCGACGCCGCGGGTTGGAAGTTCTTTTCGGTTACGAACCTTCGTGCATGGAACGCATATATCTCTACATACGACTGGCCAGTGGCTTTCCAACTCGAGAGCTTGCTACGTAATGGTCTTCTGCACACAAAGGAATTAATGGCCATGAAACCGCGTCTTGAGGCTCTCTGCAAGAAAAATGGGTCAGATTATCTTGGGGTGCTTTTAAGCAGATATCCCGAGTTTCTTAGCGATCCAAAGCGTACGCCTGCAGACACTCCTACCCAATGTCTGGACCGTGCGATCGCCCAATTCACTCGGTTCAAGGAAAGGACATATTCTTCTGGGATCTTTTCATGCTGTCATGTAATCGTTACGCCCACTCGTATACTACTTGAGGGGCCGTACGCAAGTGATTCCAATCGAATCATTCGACGATATGCTGGCTACGAAGACCACTTTCTTCGCGTTGCCTTCTGCGACGAGGACCGTTTACGGCTTTGCTGGGATCGTCAATTTGATGGACACTCCTTCCTTGAGGAGCGGATTGGTGGAATTTTGAAAGGATTTGTGCTTGCTGGTCGACGATTCGAGTTCCTCGCATATTCGAATTCCTCACTGCGTGATCATTCGGTATGGTTTATGCATCCATTCCGACATCATGATCCCAGTGTGGGCGAGGTCACTGCGCAGAAGATTCGTGACTCCATTGGGGACTTCAAAGTACCTGAGGATGCACCAATAGATCCAGAAAAACCACCCTTACTTTGGTGTCCATCAAAGTATGCGGCACGCTTAGCCCAAGCATTCACAGCCACAGAGAGGTCGGTGAAGATCCGTAGATGCGAATGGGAAGTCATTCCAGATATGGGCCGGGAACCATATCTTTTCACGGATGGAGTTGGGACTATTGCTGAGAGCTTGGGAGATGAAATTTGGGCAATACTATGTAAGACTCGGTCGAATCGAGGTAAAAGCGCGGTTAAACCATCTGCAGTGAGCATTTTTCTTCTATCTCTACATCAGGCAATGCTCCTATATCATATATATTAGTACATGATCCGGTTCTTGGGTTTCAAGGGAATTGTTGCTATCGATAGAGAGCTGGACAAAATGCCTGGCAATATCCGTATGCGTCTGAGACCCTCCATGCGTAAATTTGAAGACAGCAATGCAGAAGAAGCCGATATTGAAATCGCGTCGGCATTCGAGAACCCTATGGCTGCTTACTTTAATAAGTATGTGATTTTGGACAAAATTTTTATGAGGTACACAAGTCTGAGATACACCCTAGAGCTTTGGTAATGATTCTCGAAGATCGTGGTGTTCCGCGCGAAATATTCATTCGCCTCCTCCACAATGCTGTTTCCAATGCCCAACTTGTAGATAACTCTCTTTCTGACTGCCACACCTTCCTTGCTTCGCATTCTTTTGGCAACGTATACTCTTTACCGTGGATTTTAGAGCAACTTGCAAAACATGGAGCCGAAATTCGCTCGGAGGTTTCGAAGAAAATCGACATCGATAGCAAATTCCTCAAGGGACTCCGAAACATTGGTCGAATGCAGGTTCTGAAGGAAATCAAGCATGATGCCCGTATTCTCATACCCGACAGTCATCTTCTTGTTGGCGTGGCTGATGAAGGACCGGCGTACGTGGATGATCCTTCCAGGCCCGAATTCACAGAAGAAACAACATACTGCTTGAACGAAAATAATATCTACGGTATGTCTCCCATGTTAGTCAAATTATGTATGTTAGAAACTAATCTATTTACTTGGTAGCGTGCATTCAGCGCCCGGAAGACGAGAAGCCGACCTGGATATCTGGTCCTTGCTTAATATGGAGGAGCCCACTCGTCCATTTAGGAGATGGTATCTGACTTATTTCCTCAACAAAGTATCTCAGATCTAAATTGTACATGCTTACTAGTTCAACGTGTTAACGCTATCGGGAAACCTCCTGCTAGTCAACGAAACCTATTCGGTCACCTGAGAAACGTCGTCGTAATGCCCAGTAAAGGAACGTCCCCTTCTTTGAGTTCTAGGAACTGTTGATTGATCGTACATGTAGGTAAACGGTCGCTTGCGTCTTGTCTGGGTGGAGGTGACCTAGATGGGTGATTTTTCCCCCTTACCCAATTGAAAGTCCTTGCATCTGACAAAAACCTGTTAGCGACACATTCACGGTCTCCACTTGTACCAGCATTCTTCCCACAACAGCTGCAACCGCAGCCGCTTATGCCGCTGGAGGAGATTTTAATTTGGAAAGAAACAGCACAGTTGAAGATATTCACAACTTTATTATCGAATACTTCAATTCAGACGTCCTCGTGAGTTACAGCATTGCTCATTTGTCTGATATAACCAATGACCTTGCAGGGTCTTTTGTCGGATCGTCTCCTGGTAATTGCCGGTGAGCCATTACTACAATGACCGCAACCTTCGCTATCTCACAGAGGCTTCCTACACTCAGATCAATCTGAGGTATGAGACAACTGATAGTTGGCTACTTATACTTGATTATACTGCCCTGTAGAAAGGCTTTTTCGATCCAGATTGCGAAAAACTTGCTGCACTGTGTTCTCATGTGAGCTCCGTGTATGTTGTATACGTTCCGAAACACAAATGCTTTATATAGGCCGTCGACTATCCCAAAAAGGGAGTTCCTGTGGACATCAGTGGCAATCGATTGCCTCGTCCACTTATCCGAGCCAAACCTGACTGGCACGCAACTGAAGTTATTGGCCCTAAAAAATCCGACTACTACGAGTCTACTAGGGCACTAGGGTTCATGTATCGGGAAATCAAGCCCGAACATGTAACGTTGCCACTTGATCCAGCGAACACACCAGAGTTCCAAACAGATAACATCGCTCGAATTTTGCAGAGCAGTGTTATGCGATATCTTCTTTCGCCGACATTAGATGAACATCGCCGAGGCCAGGACATTGACCTTCTTTTCAGAGATTATGTGGATAACCTCTGCTATATATCTGCAATACACACACTGTCCAACGATGCATCCGTGCGGCTTACTGAGCAAGAGATTGTACTTGGAGTTATCTTAGCGAATTGCTCTGAAAAACGATGGAAGCGGGAGCGATCTTATCGTATGCGGACACACACCTCCAGTTTGGTCAAAGAGACTAAACAGGGATTTCAACCTCCACATCGTGCAGGGGATATTATCGAGGACAAGGAAGGACTCGTTTATGTGCTAGAAAAGGCATGGTGGGCTTTCATCAGTCCATTAGACACTATTTTCGGTGTGAATAGCTTCAAATTGATAGCTCTGGGAAGTGTCCTCGACTGCCTAGAGAAGTTGAAGTCATTGTAATCATCCCTGCCTTATTAGATTTTTACCTGGTATATATACATGCACGTAGGCTAGTTGATTCGAGAAAAAACATCAATTCATGTCAAGTACACTATTAGATATTAGAGCATTTTCCACAAAGTGAGTCAATTGAAAACGAGTGTGGCAATCGGCCAACGGAATGAGTAAGTTTTTGCATTTCAGAGAGGAGAGATCGGATAACTTGACAATCATGATATCTGTTGACAACAAGAGACATTGTATTCTAGGAGAAACAGCATGCATTAAATATCCATGCGCGTCAGCCATACTGGAACGCGTTCCAGATGTCAGACACCAGTCTGATGCCTGCTGAATATGAAGAGAATGTATGTGTACTCCTCGCCTCACGATTGGATGCTGGGCAGCACGACAACAGCACTTTGCCGTTATCATCGCACTGATGAGAACGATTATGAGCATAACATCCCGCATCGATACAAAGCCGCGGAATGTCCACAAGTTGATACTGGCGGCATCGGAGTAACTTTTCGTAGATTCAAGATATTCTAAATGAAAAGACCCCGGGAAAGATGATTGATGAGAGGATATCTTCGCAAAGAAAAATGCATGGGTAGAAAATTTTCGTTGGGATACATACGTATGACAGAAAAACATAGACATGCACGAGAGGCATAGGTCACTAAGTATGTCAAGCCCATGCTGAAAGAGAGCGACGAGGAAGATCCTGAAACAGCAGGGCTCAAGATCTACTCTTCCTCTTCTTCTTCCTCCTCATCTTCCTCTTCATCATCTTCCTTAGCAGCTTCAACCACGGCAGTAGCAATTCGGTCCAAGTCCCGCTGACCATCCTGGCTAATCCTACGACCACCGTTATCAGTCTGCTCCAAGACACCGATCTTTTCTAAAGACTGGCATATCTTCCGCTGTACAGCAGCGGAAGCGTCAGCGTGGTGTGATGGGCGGTTTCCACGCCTGTTGCGACCACCGTGCAGTTTTGTAAGGGCACCAATACCGACATCTTTGCGCAGATATATGTGTCTTGCGACAGCAGCTGACACATATGTCAATGGCAAGAAGAATTGGAGAAAATGTAGCATTGTGACGAACCAGCACGGACGTAGTACCAGTCAGGGTCATAAGGAGCAAGTTCTTTGTAGGCACCCGTCTTGACGATGTCAACCCAAGTGGGAACCTGTGTTTTTGTAGTAGCACTCAATCAATGCTTCCGACGAGCAAGTTCAGTACCTCAAGTTTTCCTAAATTAAGAAGCCATGCCAGTTAATAGCCGTTGAAGGAAGGGAAACACCGATAGAGCTTGCCTGATCGTTTTAAGTGGCTTGAGTATGCTGCTATGAAGGCATCGGCGCTGGAAAATTCACGGCAGTAGAGTTCCAGATTGTAGACGCGAAATTGAGATTTGAAAAGGATGAGGACGGTTGATATCAAAGCAAATTCTTGAGGTACAGTTCAAGTGTGTATATAGTCTATCGAGACATACCTAACGTCTCTAACACCAGGCATGGCGTTTCTTCTGGTTCTTGAGGATAAGGAAAAGGTTATGGAGATGCTACGCAGCAAATCTTTTGTGATCTCAACACCAATGCAATGCGAAGAACCGAAGTGAGATAACGTGACTATAAGTGGCTTGGGAAACTGTAAAGGACACAGCCACGAACCAATTTATTGATGGCTGCAACAAAAAATCAAAATTGATTGTGATCCATGCACATAAGTTTCCATTTGGCTGCGCCAAAACTCTATGGGATTTTTTTCCAATAAGATAGCTGCAGTGCCTCGTTCCGTTCCGTTGCCACGATCGATATCTACTGAAATGAGGCTCATATCACACTGTCGGGGTGTTATAGTACGCATTTTTTGATTCCTGATCTACTGTTAGTGTCACTGATATAGTTATACCACTTTTTTTTCCTTTCAGAGGGTGACAATGATAACATGATGTATGATTGATATTGATATTGATATTGACCTTGAGCGGCGTCGATAAACATCTCCTTCATTCACCTTGTGTAAATCCAGTGTAAACATCAAGATCCTTTGAATCTTTCTTCTTCTGAACTGGGCTGTCGCGCAGTGTACATACGGTTACCGTTACACTGGACGAGATTGAAGCAACCCGCATTTGAAGGTCTCACGAGATCTTGAACGCTGGGCATGGATATAAAAGGCTTCAATATCAACCACGGGATCTTTCCATAATCCTCCCCTATTCCTATCTTTCTTTTCACTGCGGTATTTTTCCTGTTCTATATCGGTTTCAACAATGGAGTTTACGACAATACCCGTAGATGCTAGTTCATCTCGTTCACGCTTTTTCGTTCCTTCTGTTGGCAATTTACCTGCGGAACTTCTCATAGAAACCTTTGCTTTCTGTGCTGCTGCAGATCCCCTTGCTCCTCTTACTTTGGGCGCAGTTTGTCGTTTTTGGAAGAAAGTTGTTGATGAATCCCCTCGTATTTGGCAGGTTGTCATTCTGGACGATAAGAGGTCCCTTGCTGCCTCTCAATCCCAAGCTCGACTTTGGATCAGTCGGTCTGCTCCCCTCCAGCTCGATGTTAAGCTTCACATCGAGGATGCAGACAATGTCTTATTTCTTCTCGCCCCTTTCCTTCCGGTATTCCATCGCTGGAGACAACTCACTATCACTGGCGCACAAGAAGAATCTATCTGTCTTTCAGACACCTTTTCGCGTCTTGATATGCTTAATGACCTGAGTATCTCTGTTGGTGACGATAAACACGCAGATGTTGTAGGCCGCTCAACATTTGTCCAATACTCCCCTCTCTGGCCGAACCGGATAGCCATGAACATCTGGCTAACCAAATTGCCCCAGAGAGAATTGATGACCGCTCTCCGGTTCACATCACTCAGTATCACAGAACAGTCTCCCCACTCTACACGACCTGACTCAACTGCGGTCCTTGTTATGCTCAAGTCGTGTCCTCTGCTTGAGAGCTTCACTTTGAGCGGCTGGATGGACGCCGACGTTCATGGATCTCATCTACCACCTGTTGTTTCTTTGCCACGCCTCCACACCATGCATTTACGCAGGACCACCCTCGCACGTGCTATACTTTCTCATGTTAATGCACCTGTGCTTCGAACGCTGTACCTTGCTAACCTTAACATAGGTCACCGTATCTCCCCTGAATCTTTCGAACCCGGTGACAGTGAGGACGAGGCGCACGACTACTCGCAGTCACCTTGGACTGATCAAGCCACGGGCATGGGCTTGCGAAATCTCATCGCACGCTGCAATCCACCCATAAAGTCTCTTGAGATGGATTACAGTGACATGCGCACCAAGGATTTCATATATGTGTTCGAGCATCTCACGGAGCTTGAGGATTTCCTGATTGTGGCTTCGGATATGTCAAACACAGTGATCAGACTGCTCAAACCTTACGACGAAGCTGCGCTGGCAGCTCAATCCAACGCGGCATTGACATCAGAGGAAAATGATGACCCATGTCTGTCACCAGCTCCTTCTCTAACTGTTCGCCTTCCCCACTTGCGCAATCTGGAGCTGTACAACTGCCACCGCATCTCTGGTGATACCATTGTTGAAACTCTTATGCAGCGATTTAAATACACTGACCGCTTCACCCCAGAAAACACGATGGAGGAGCTGATTATCTCCGAATGCGAACAGTTCCGCTTCCAACACCAGGATATGCTAGCCAAGGAAATGGGACCTCGATTCAAATCAGATTAGGTAGAAGAATGGATTTTATGCAGTGCTTTCGGTATCAATGGATCATGATACTGCAGAATGCGTCAAAACCTATCAGTAGATTTATCCTTTTATTGGCACTTTGTTTTTTTTCGCAGGCAAACTCGGCTTGGTGTTTTTTTTTTCGCTCCTTTCTTCACGGTCCTTACTCTGATGCATTTGCTTATCCTGTCTTTATTGTTTTCACCTACCAACACCAAAGATCTTTGCCCATGTCGTTTAAAAAGTGTCTTACACAACTTTCTCCTTCGTAAATATGCCTTTTTCTTTCTCCAAAGTACCAGGTTGTACCTTCCTTTTCCTTGCATGTATTGCCGCTTTACATACTCCAATGACAGCCCTATAGATACAGCTGAAATTCTCCAATCAATGTGATAGAGCGGCGACCAATCATTTGCGGTGGGTAAAAGGAATATATAATACATGAATAACTCGAAGATGAACGTTTCGCGTTGTCGTGATTTGAAGATAGGACTGACACTGATCAGGGCAGTGGGTCAAACACTGTGCTGGATTCAATCATGTTGATAGAGCGGAAGAAGAACGACAGAAATAAGACTAGCAGATGGACGATAATGTATTTACAGATGATTGTACAGTCAAGTATGGAAAAGATAGATATGTACATAGATCAGAATAACCCAATATCGAGAAGAGGAAATCGATAAGTGTAAATATTGGTCGAATAGGTAGGTGATAGAGTCTACAAGACCATTGAAAGATCCTTACTGTGCAGGCAGTGCTACTTATAGATTCTACTTGGTATGATGATACTGGTCGTATCCAACTTCCCTGTCTACAGTGATTCTGACACCGTTGGGATCCAGTTGCGCTCCGTCGATAGCAATAACCTTGTTATCGGCGCCAGGCTCTGGCCATTCCGGTTCTGGTTTCGTCGTACGCATGTCTTCGAGGTTGTAAGTGTGGGCAGCCTGAGAACTTTGGTGCCCACCGGAGCGAGTTGAGATGACATGTGTCGTGCGGGAAGAAGAGTGGCCGCTAGAGGCTGTTCCTCCGGTAAACACACCGCCGGATTTGAGCGAACCACGGACGTTGAGGATGATTCGAAGGGACATTGAGGTCGTGAGCACTGCAGCCATGCTAGAGTGATAATTCAATGAGTTGATGGTATAGGGGTCATATCACTGATTTTTACCTAGTGACAATGGTTTTGATAGGGTCATCGATACCTGTGGGCTTCATGATGAACCAAAAGAGCATGTTGATCATATTGACACCCCAGATGGCCTGAGAATTCAAGATGAGATTTTGGGATCAGTGTGAATCACGATGTTCACATACCCCGTAGAGATTGAGACCATCACGAAGCATCAGTTTCCAAGGACTCAGGGGTTTGAGTTGGAGGGATACAATTGAACGACGCATGGCAAGGGCGAACTGTCGGGGAACAGCTTAAGGTTTAAACATTTCGAAAGATGAAGGGATTCTGATTTACTCACCGACGCCGTGTAAAGAAGGGTAGGCGCAAGCCAGTAGATACCGACCCAGTTGTGTTTCGGACCTGCGATACAACCTTGCCCGACATCAAGAGGAACAGCTAAGAGGGCATCAATGTCCGGCCGACGGACACGGCAACTATGATACGTACAGCGGTAGAACCCACAGCACACAGCCGTGACGACAATTTGAAGAGCAAACAGCGAGCTCATTCCGATGAGAACTGGCCGGCTTTTATCATAGATAGCGTGCGTCCTAATGACATGGACAGCTGTAGAGGGATTAGATGAGAGGAGTTGAGTGTCAAAAATCCTGACCAGAAGTGGCAGCAAGCAAGATAGCCGTGCAGATTGGCTCGAATAGGAAGAAATGCTGGCAAGTCTGGAAAGTGGAGAGTTGTCAGAATAGTAAAAATGGAGTAAAGCCTCGTATACGTGCCGCCTGAGACCATTTAGTGTCGAAGAACGCAACCGCTAATACATCCATCAGTTCTCTAATTCATTATTCGCTAGATTCAAAGCAACACACCAACAATAGTGAACTCCACCGGCATAAACACTCTCAAGAAATGGAAGAGAATTTTGAGAACGGGCCATTCACCGGTCTTCATCAATCTCCAAGTTCTTGGAGAAAGAACAAGCGTGTCCCAGGCCGCAACAGTCAATGTACAGACCAGGAAATATTTCTGTGCACTGAGATGAGGCGGAAGATTGAGAGAAGGAGGCAGGTCAACGCTAGTCGAATTAGACATGATGGTGGAGGAAAAGAAAGATGGTTTTCGAATACATATATAGTTTTTTTAGATACTGTTCCTATCAGGAACGTTGATGATCTATCAGTTATTAGTCCCAGGGGTCTTGATTGCTTTGCTTTCCTCACACCACAAACTGGCAAGTCTTTCTCGTCTCAAGTAGAATTATTGTCATTCATATCATTCATAGAGAGGAATTTGATCAAGTTGGAAGGCTGTGACCTCAGCTGCGATGTCTTCGTCGTCGTCTTCGTCAACGTCTTCCGCCTCATCGTCGACAGAAACAACGTCGACATCTCAGGGCCCATCGACAACGAATCAAGGCAATCTTTACTTGTTCACTTTCCTATCGACACTTTTGGCAAGCTTCTTCGCTGTCCATGCATCGACAAATTGACTTATCACCGTCAGCAGGTCCTGTTAATTATTTCCTGTTCCATTGTCTTCAGGTCGTTCGTGCTTCGGAGAAGATATCAGCGTCGACTAGCGGAGGCTCTGGCTGCGGGAGCGGTACTTGCACCTAGAGCTCAAGGGTCGCGCAAGAAACGATTCAGGACGCGACCAAAGTTCTTCGAGACTTGGCTTTCAGATGCAGAAAAAAACTCCTGGCCAGATGTAATGGTACTCGTATACAACCCTTGACTCCTGATTATTCTCTTGACTTTCTGCTATCCCTTAGCCTGTCTCCGTGCTCCTCGTTAAAACTAAGAAGAAACCAAAGCAGACCGAACCGATCAGACCGCCAACCGAAACACGGACCGAGGCTATATTTCAACGTTTCTTATCCCATCTTCGATTTGTACGCCGATCTTCCTACCTGGATGCCGACAGTAATCCTCCTAGTCCCGGTCCCGATACTCCCAGCTCAATCACTCCTGTACAGGAAAAGCCAGATCCCTCTGCATCTCCTGCTACCCAGAAAAATCTAGTTCAAGTTGCCGTACTGGTAGCCATGCCTTCTCCACGCCGACTATCAGCTATATCATCGCCGGAAGAGCAGCTCCCCGAAGTTGTGTTTGGCGTGACCCGTTTACACTGCCGAGCTATGCAATCCGACTGATCTCCCTCACCTTTTACTCTTACGCACATGATGTTTGCTTTCGCCGCTTTTCCTGAGTTTTCTCGCCATATTTCTTGCACATATAAGCACGCAC
Organism: Lentinula aciculospora; assembly: GCA_028011355.1. Lineage (NCBI taxonomy): Eukaryota > Fungi > Basidiomycota > Agaricomycetes > Agaricales > Omphalotaceae > Lentinula > Lentinula aciculospora. The sequence continues at coordinate 16,504 of JAOTPV010000144.1, forward strand.
CAACCATCACGTATCACCACTGCATACCGGACTGACTGTACATTCATCTCGTCCTCTGCGTAATCATTTCTTGCTATTGCTGTATTCTGAGTGCTTTTTTTTGCATTCGAGTTCTCCAATCTAGATGCTGCGTAAATTTAAACAATAACTTATAATCACTTTGACTTCACCTATGCTGGTTGTGAGGGTGTAGAGTACCTCGGATACCCTTACGGGAGATGATCATGTTGCCGAAGGGATATCCAACTACGCAGTTTTCCAAGGACCGCAACAAGACAGGTAAAATGAGCGCAAAGCTCTGCTCGGTTGATCCTATATATTGTTTATCATGATCATTCCAACACGGACGGATGCGTGATATCTTGACTTTCTGAAAACCTTATCGGCCAAATCTCAAGCTGAGAGTCGCAGATGGAATTCAAGGATTTCTCAATGCGTAATTTGAGAATAGCACTAGACGCCATCATGCTGCACACTGCCGCAGGCCTCGCTGCAGAATATGTCCTAAAGCCGGACCGCTCAGCAACTTTATGCAATTATCTTGGAACGGAGCCTTCTAGGTGATATCGTACAGGTACTGGGTGATTTTTCGGAAATACGGAGCTCAGCCCACTGCTGCCAACTAAAATGAACATCGAAAGAGCACGTCAGCCGACTATCCTTAGGGTCAGGCATAGGTAGGCTCCCTCTGACCAGCAATTGCGGACTTTTACCTGTACTACGTCTCTGCTTATTTCAATACAGCAACGGGGGTTTGTAGCCGATTTTTCGGAAGTAGCATGAAGGATAGACTCTTGTAGGCAAGGAGATCGGAATGACAGCACATCGCTGAAGGCACGAGGGATAATCTTATAAGAGGGAAACTTGTCTTTGGCAAACTGCTAAGGATTCATGGCCTACAAATCTTTACTATTCCTTGCTCTGGTCGCGGTCACTGCTGCTGCTCTTGATGTCTTTGACAATTCGACCCAGGTCAGAGGCAAGCGTAGCATCCCCAACGGAGAGGGAACCAACAATGGCTATTTCTACTCAATTTATTCCGATACCACTGTTACAGGTACCTACACGAATGGAGCAGGTGGAGAATACACCCTTACTTGGGGTGGGTCAGGAGACGTCGTGGTAGGAAAAGGATGGAATCCAGGGGGCCCAATGTAGGTCTCGTCTACCAATGCTGTCAGGACTAGGGAACCCTGATCTGTCTTTCTTATTTAGGTCTGTCGAGTACAGCGGCACATATGCACCTGATGGGAATTCGTACCTCTCAGTGTACGGCTGGATGACGAGTCCCCTCGTTGAGTATTATATCACTGGTCCGTTTTTCCTTTCCCTTTTGTATTCATTTATTTAAGCCTCTCGTCACCTTTTAGACTCGTTCGGTACTTACAACCCTAGCACCGGCGGAACTCATCTGGGGACCTGCACAAGCGACGGCGGTGTTTACGACATATACACCCAAACCCGCACAAACGCGCCATCAATCCAAGGAACCGCTACGTTCCAGCAGTACTGGTCCATTCGTCAAACTCACCGGGTTGGAGGTACTGTCACCACGGGCAATCACTACGCTTGCTGGGAGTCAGTTGGCCTGCCTCTAGGTACATACAACTATATGATTCTTGCGACTGAAGGCTACTCTTCGAGCGGAACCTCTACTATTACAGTTGGCCAAGGAAGTGGTACGGGCTCGTCGTCAGCGCCCTCTGGGCCCTCTTCAACGAGCACGACCCCTACGTCTTCTCCCACCGGCGGAACAGTCGCTGAGTGGGGCCAGTGTGGTGGCATAGGATATTCTGGCCCGACCGCATGTGCTCCTCCATTTACATGCACTGTTGCCAATGCATACTATTCTCAGTGCCTTTGAATAGAATTGCAGGTTGTTATACAATTGGGCGGTAGGCAAAATCTTGTACGCAAAAAAAAAGAATCCATACCCATAGCATATTCATCGATTGATTTTCTCCGTGGAACATGCGTATACAGATTGCGCCTCAGCTCAACTCTGTCTATTTTTCTTGAAGACACAAAATTGCATTGGATTCCAAACTGGCCACAAATCGAGATTTTTGAACAATAATAATCATTGAGTAAAACCCAAAATATTCTAAATACATAGAGGCAGGATTGAGAGAAATACTCCAGTATGCGAAAACTTGAAAACTTGGATAGCAGAAAGCAACGATTAACAATACGTGGATGGAAAGTTTTTGGGATAAGGGACAATGTCACAATGTAAATGCAATGCGAAAATATGCCAAGGAGAATCCGAAAGTTTCAAGAACGGCGGGAACGAAGAAGGAAGGGCAGCGGACGGAGGAACAGCATACGGATTAGGTGTTATGAGAGTGAAATGAAAACGAGAGACAGAGAACCCAGATACATATAACAATACAATACAGGTACAGACAAGGAAAAGTGCGCAAGGCTACAAGTTTCTTGAACGCGCGTTGAGATTAAGAAATGACGATGAGCGAGTGATAAGAGCGATGTCGACAGTGAGTGCATATATGGTAGAGGAACGTAAGATGAGATCAAAGAACGGGTGATTGGATGCCAATACATGTATAGTAAAGCCAAAGGTCATGAGGAAATCGTCAGAACGGAAAAATACATAACCTCTAGAGCAACTGCGCCCTTTCATTTTTCTTGCACAGCACGAAGTTCACTGATAAGACGCTGGATGAGCAAAATGTGGGTTAGCGAAGTAAATAACATGATTATAGAAAACCCAAGCTACCTCGGCTGCCTTTGCCAAATCCTTGGGGTCTTCAAACTTTTGGCCAGCCAAGCCTAACTGGATGCCATATTTGAGCAACTGGCCCATGTAGAATGGATTGATTACAGCTTCTTCAGAACCAAGTAGATCATTTATCGTAGGCACAGGCACTGGTGCTGACACCGACGCCGAAGCTAATGAACATAGTGAGCCTCACAGTGATACAGTCAGAATTCGGGGCAGGGACTCACGCTCTTTCATGGAGAGCCAATCTTCCTGAAGAAGTTCAGGAATGGTCATCCTGTCCTTGGGATTTCGATCGAGGCAGCTCTTGATGTTCGAAATCACATCTAATCGCACTGGTCTGCGAAGATGTTCCAGCTTCTTTGGCCCCCCTTGTGAGGACTTGGAGGCGGGGATGACGGGTACAGAGTATTCAGGGTAGGGAATTTCAAAGCTGGAATTAGGAATGGCCTTCATCTTCTGGTAAATCGTCAAATGGGAGAACGGCGTTGACCCGTAGACCATCTGATACAGGATACATCCGAGAGACCACACATCACTTGAACGTCCAACCTTGAGTCGTCGCATTCCCTCGGCAACATCGATTGCTTCTGGAGACATGTAGTTCAATGTCCCGATCTGTTGTAGGTCTTGAGTGAGCCACAAGGACTAGCATCGACCAAAGATTAAACTCACCTGATGATCTCTTTGGATGTTTGTGGTGTCGTTGGCGATTGCGTTTGCAATCCCAAAGTCAATCAGCTTTAGTTGCCCCTTGACCAACACAAAATTACCGGGTTTGAGATCGGAATGGACAATCTTCTCGTCATGAATGACCTGTACTGCTTGAAGCATCTGATTGACACGAGAGAGGATAAGATAGATATCTTTTAGACCGCAGTCGCCCGGAACGTACCTGTTGCCAATAGTAGGCAATCCAAATCATATCCAAACCTTCCTGACTACGCTCGCTGATCAGTCGAGCCAAGTCGATTTCTCCACACTCCATCACAAGTAAAAGATGGCCTTTGCTTCCTCCGGGGCCGCCCTTGACTTCACTGTCAACCAAGCGGATAATTCTAGAGTTGCCCTCCAAACGTTTGAGTAACGCGATCTCGTTCATGTATCCAGCCATCGTCTCTGAATCTGTCTTGTCCAAGGCAACCTTTTTAATAGCATAAAGTTCGCTGGCATAGGTCATAACTCGGAACACGCGGGAGGAGCCTCCTTTGCCAATCATGTCTAAACGGGCATAGACTTTCTTGTTTACCTGTGTATTATTCGTGAGCATGCAATTTACAATGGATCGTAATTGGGTGAAGTGTACCATTATATGTCGCACTAGGGCGGAAGGGTATCCCTGTTGATTTCCCTGTTGATTTGGTGGAGGCGGAGCTGGTCCTTTCGCATGGGGTACTTGCGGCAGTGCTAGTTGAGACTGTTGAAATCTTCCGCGTGCTCTCCGTGCCTCCCGTTCACGGTCCTTCTCTTCACTACCCGGATGAAACTGGGGATCATATCCATCTCCGTCACCAGCTGCCCAAGTTCTGCCTGGGACATTGGACACAGCACCAGCTTGCAATGAGCCACTGCCAGTGGCAGCCTCTGGAGCAGTCGGACTGCGTCTGTGCTTAACCGCCACATTCGCAACATGCTTATCATTAGATGATGTTCGAGACGACACGCCATTAGAAAGTCCTTTGATAGATGGTGAAAGACGCGAAGGAGCTTCCACTACCGTGGGCGAGTTTGCACCCGCAGCAAACCCTCGAAGAGTATCAGAGTCGCGTCGTTTATGAGTGGCATGGGATGCGCGCAATGCCGGCTGCTGACTAGAAGCGTAGTGAGGAGGGGAGGGGGTGTTACGAGCTTTGAGTTGATACTCGTCACGTTCGTTATCTAGATGACATTCAGAAAATCGATAAGAGGAGAAGAACGGGACTTCAAAGTCACCTCTGTTACCTTCGAGTCTCTCATCTGCAACTCGACGAGAAGGTAAAACCGCAAGGTCCCTCCGAAGACCAAGGCTTGTTCCTGGCCTGGAGGTCGGACGTTGCGAAGGTTGAGCATTTTGTGAGGGTACATGATGAGCATCATTTACTAGGATTGACATGAGGAAGGAACGTTACGAAACAATAACCGCAAACTTACGAAGCGTTTCACTCAAACTAGCCGAACGTCGGGGTCGTGTACCCAGGGATTCATTGAAATTGGAAGACGGTATTCCAGCGCTATGGGGAGCTACGAAATTCTGTTGTGAGCGAGAAGCCATGAACTGGGGCATTCCTTCATCATCATCTGTAACATCATGAGAGTGACTAGCGAGAAGTTTAAAAAGAGACTGACCTGCATCTGTGTCTGTTCCATATGCATTGTTATCACAGAGTCCATGTCCATGATCTCCATAGCCTGCGTAGGCGTCTTCACCGTCATCACTTTCGCCCTCGGTACCAGCCTCGGATATCCGATCTATCTGAGGTTTTGATGCAGTACCCTTCAACATCCTGGCAGATGCCATAACGCGTTGAGGTGCATCTAATAGCGGTCGAGAAAGGCCGCCTAGAGACTGAGAGCTGTATGCAGCTCGCGTAGGAGGCATAAGGCGCGACGATGATGAAGCTGGACGAGAGCCGTGAAGGTCATCAACAATGGGGACTGCATTTTCTTTCTCTTCGAGCTCGGTCGAAAGTAATTTTGCACGAAGCTCTTCTGTATGTCGTTTTTGGCGAGCTTCATACTGATCTATCCTGGTACGAGGCAGAGTACGAATTAGAGGACCAGCGCTATCCGCAGTTGTCGTTGTCGGGATAGGGCCTGAAGCAACTCTTTGGAATGATCTGGCAGGATTCGCAGAGGAGCTATGAGCCCTGTCACGGTCAGAAGAAGCAGTTGCTGGACCATTCAAAACCGGATATGCGCTCTCTGAACGAGATAACGATGCGTGTCGGAGAGGTGGACTTGAAGACCTTGGAAGCTCCAACTTGGAGACACCGGATGAATCTGTGGGTGGAGTCGAAAGAAAAGACTGGGGCGACGTTCGTGAACCTTTCGAATTACGAACGATGTTGCCTGCCTCGTCGTAGTCGTAGTCGAAAGAGAGCTCGTCTATGACCGAGGATTCGCTCGAAGATGGTGATACTGAAGGCGCCCTTGAGAGTGGAGTCATTGGCGGTAAGGAGGCATAATCCTGCGGTAGAGATGAGGACATTGAGAGATGGAAGTGTGAATCACAAAGAAGCCAACGGGCAAAGGTCAACTAGTCTCTACACGATCACGTGTGAATGATACCTGCCTCGTGTCGTTTATATTGAAAGCTCAAAGCTATTCCGAAAAATGCACAAAGAAGTAGCTAATGGCAGGCCATTAGCTACGCACTGCTGAATTCTAAGATATCTTATGGTGACACGAAAATATGAGCATTTTTCAGGTTACTCATGATACCTACTCTAGGGTTCGCCACTGCAGGGGATAGATCTTTATTGGCTGTTCTTTTCAACCTCAAGACATACGAAGATTATTGCTTCGTGAAAAGGTCATTGCAATGTTTTACTAGACAAAGTGGCAGGGTACAATATAGAAGGAAAGGAGTCACTGTTTACTATGAAGGAGCGTCAGGATTATGATGGGTAGAATAAAGAGCAAATAAGAAAGAATGTGGTGCAGCGCATGAGCATATATACTATATACACGGATAACCTCTTCGAAAGATTCAGCAGATCCAAGATTGCGTCTATGTAGGCAGTCCTCGAGCATACCTCGCACCGCCGCCGAAAACTGCTTCCAGCACCTTCCACAACGCACTTTCCGCACCACCTTGGTATCCTCCGGCACCAAAACCAGGGAAACCCTCCCCACCACCTCCCAGATTATTGAAAGAACTCCAAGCACGGCGGTCGTAGTAGGTTGCTCCTCCGTACGGGTCGTTCATTTGATTAGCAATATGTGGTGCCAGCATTACTCCTACGAGGACGGACAAGGAGCTGTATATAAGTGTCGGGGGAATATACGAAGAAATGTCGACTGGAAGATTGGGAATACGTGTTGAAAAACGGCGAAGCGACAATCGAGATTTAGTCGGTTCTTTTTTCTCTTCCTCTTCTATATCTTCCTCAGCTGCAGCAGTTGCTAGGAGGCGTTCCATAATGCCACAATCGATACCCGCTGCGCGTTGAACCCGTGCCCAGTCTTTCATAATGTCTTTGGGGACAGAAAACCCGCTGCCTGGTGAATTGTGCGTCAGTATGTCTTTGACATCCACGACGTCTCTTCCTTCAAGCGAGCGATGCCATTTCCGTAAGACAACTAACTCAGCTTGTTCCTCCTTCTCCCTCTGCTCTTCCGCCTCGCGGGCTTTTTCAACATGAGAGGAAGTGGAAGGACCAGGGTACGCAGGAGGCTCGTCCGACGGGACGGTGGGTGTGGGCGTGCTCGAGGAGACCGTTGAGTGGTCTTCCTCCTCCTCCTCCTCCTCTACCTCAGTTTGAATATCCATCTCGGCCATCAATCGCTCGACCGGTGATGCAGGAGTGGGTTCGGGCTCTGTTTGCAAACTTGCGCTACGCCAGAACCCATCTTCGGAATCGGGATCAAAAAACGCAAGAGGGTCGTATTGGATAGCACAATCAGCAAATTCCTGTCCAGATGCATGTAAACAAGTGAACAACGCAAAACATGGAAAACAATCTACCTTTTCATCTTCAAATTCCTCGAATCGCCGTTCAGAATATCGTCTCGGGGTGGGAAGTTCTGTCTGAGCTTTGCTTGCAACCTTCCGTCTCGTGCGTTTGATAATTGTGGTGACAAAGTTGCCTTCGTCATCATTATCATCAACGACCTCCTCGACGACTGTTTCTTCGCCTTCGGTATCGTCATCATCACCGAAATCACCTCGCTCAGCCCTCTCTCTTTCTTCTCTCTCCAACTGGCTCTGCAACTCCGCACCCAAACTCTTGCTAATTGTATTGTTCCGGCTGTTAAGACCAGATCCAGGCATCCCGATCGTACCGAGTCCACCCCCCATGCCGCTCCGCATCTCGTCCATCTCAAATCTCAACCTATCGATGGTCTCTTTCAAGCCTAAATTCTCCGTCTTTTGGCGGACAAGCTCCGCGCAGCCTTCTCGTGCTTCTTCAACCTCTCTCTCCAACTTGAATACTCGATCTTCCCATTCTCTTTCTCTCTCTGTCATTTTCCCAATTTCAATATCATGAAGACCGGCCTGATCTAGCAATGAGCGAATATGGTCCTCACGAGCTCGTAGGTCCACCCTGTATCTCTCCGAAATCGTAGTTTGCTCCGCGTATTGTTTGTGCAGTGCGTGAAGTGATTCTCTCGTATTAGAAAGCTCCTTACTGAGACGCGCTACTTCGGATTCAAGCCCGCTGATCTGAGCGGAGTTGGTTCGCTGGACAAAACGAAGGCGTTAGTTTCATCACTGAAACTGCGAATTGAGATGAACTACCTCCTTGGCTCGCAGTTCCTTTTCGTCCCTCTTGCTTCGAGCAAGTTCACTTTTCAAATCTTCCAATTTGTATTGCAGTTCTTCCAACTCAGATTCGTGTTCGCCGATCTTTCTTGACAAAGTGCGCTCTGCGTCTTGTAGCCGTTTTGCAAGATCAGTATTGGCTCGTGAAAGGGCTTCAAGTCGTTCACCGGGGAGGAGCGAAGATGTCGAGGAAGTGGTAGATCGAGGTCCATGTTCTGGATCGAAGACGAGATGAGTATACATATTTTCATCCTGGTCATCGTCAGATTCATCCGAGTCGGACGAATGTGGCATAGGAATCCTCGAAATCGAATCTGCAAAGTCATAGTCCGTTCTAGGTAAACGAGTAGTGCTATCCTCTGGAGAGCTAGACCCACTCTCAACAAGGAAGCGGTCTCTAGAAGGTGACGAGCCTCCCGGTGAAAAGGTACCCGAAGGTGACAAAGGGAATGCTGTGGATGAAGATGACGGCGAGGTGATAGATTGAGAGCCTGCGCGAGACCTCGGTTGCCTTCCTGGTCCTGACGCTCCGTCAGAATCACCACCAGCACCTCCGCTAGAGTAACCTCTTCCAGGAGATGCATCGCTCTTTCGCCTATGCGGAGGCGGTCGCTTTGCGTATGCCGAAGGTGGGTTGGAGGATAGAGGGACGGAGCGTTGACGTTTGTCAAGTGGAGTCTGAGGAATAGTAGGTGTTTGGGGTATTTCACTAGAACGGGAGGGTGGGCGAGAAGGATACCTGCTAGTAGCATTGGATCCGGAAGAAGAATCAGAGGAAGTGGACGATGCTCTCGGCCGTCCCCTTGATTGTTTAACCCCATCTGCAGAACCGACTTTACGCGATCCGCTGAGCTGAGCTACAAGCTGGAGAAGGGTATCGGAATCGACCATGTGGGGTGTATCGCTTGGAGCGGACTCAATGGTCATGATCACTCCTTGTAGATATTCTTCTTCTGAGGCAGTAAGAGATATTAAATCTGAGGGAAAAGCAGACAGAGTCAATTTCAGAGAAGTTCCTTCTTGCCTTGCAGCTGACCTCTTTCCTCCAGAGCCTTGAAGATATCTGGGAGAAACCGGACTGGTATAACGGTCGTATTATCCTCCCGCTGTTCCGCGTGTGGATGGCTAGTAAATATATTTGCAAGGATCTCGTCAAGGTCCGCTATGCTCTCGCGAGAGCGGCCATATGAATTGTCCTGTCAGAAGCCGTCTAAGTCAAAACAATTACAGTGTTTGTTGGAGACACACCATTGAGCTACCGTTCCTTTACTATAATGTTGTTCGAAATTGTTTGTTCCTTCGCTTACGCGGTATCTCTGGTCGCCGCGGGTACACTGGTTCCAGCTCTGAGTTAATATGTTATTGATGAGCGTGAAGGAGAGGGACAGCGGAAAATAATCGTGGTATGAGGTCAAGTTGTTCAGGTCAATTTGTTCAAATGTCATTGTTCGAAGATCCTAATGGTTGTACTTATTTGCGTTCTAACACGTGCTGTTACTGTTCTACCACTCAACTTTTTCTAAAGACTCTTTCTCTATCAATGTCATGTATCATTGCGAATCACGAAGCTTTTACCATTTTGTATGCATCTGCCTTTTGCACTACCCACCAAGAGTCGCCTGAAAGGGCATTATCCACCTCCAGTGGATAGGTCGGGTTAGTAGGAATGATGGTTGTGTGTAGATGATGAAAGAGAGTTAATCTGTTTCCATCGCTGCATCTTGATCTTCTGCTTGATTTTGAGGCAATATTAACCCAGCGAAGGCAAATTTGACTTTGCAGTCTCTATAAGGACTCCTTCCACTGCAAGGACTGTGCTGGATATATGGAGTAGTATACGAGCCATACAGTTATTCGTAGATTACTATAATCTGCATATTCTGTTCTTGTTGGTTGAATGAGTCTAAGAACTTCAGTATTAATACGACTCTAAATACCCGAAACTTACACGTTACCCCCCATGATGGAGCAGTCAAACCGAATAGCCACGCTGCTCAGCTGGTGCTCAACTAACAACATCGAAATCGACAAAAGGTTACATGTGGTCCCCGATGCAACAGGTCTTGCAATGTATTCTGGCGAGACGTCAATCGGTACCTTGCAAACAAGTTGGGAGCCATAACTAATCGTTCTACTTCTAATGATTTCTAACGGGGGCGTGTGCAGTAGTTAAAATACCCAAAGCAGCCGTGTTATCGGTCAAATCTTGCTCTGCATCTCATTTCATCGAGAACAGTCCGTATGGAATCGAGGCCCAATGCGCTCTTGCTTTGGCGCTCTTGATAGAGATGTGAGAATTCCTAATCCTTGATTTTACACCTTCTCGTATTGCAATGCTACCCAGGGAGAGAGGGACAGGCTCGCGTTGGCACGGATATCTCCAATCACTTCCGCATAATATCATCAATCTTCCGGTTTTCTGGGGCCTTGAAGTAGAAGGGAGAACACTCGAAGACGGCAAGGAAGCTCTTAAATGGCTCAGAGGAACGGAGGTGGAAAAATTACTTGTTGGCTCTGATGGAACTCCTCTCATCGTAGGTGTGACTTAACATGGTCCGACTTCCTTGAACTTACCATGGCTCAACAAAGTAGGATACCTTACACCGATATTATGATGAGATCGTAACTCCAACTGTTGACCGTCTCTCTTCCGAATACCATCTTTCCCCACACCCAACCTTCCATCACTTTTGTCGTGCTTACTCCCTTGTATCATCTAGAGCGTTTTTGGTCGACGCCTATCATGGCCTATCGATGGTTCCTATCGCTGATGCGTACGTTTATACGATTCGATTCACAATGAGTCTTGTCTCTAAACCTAGCACAGGTTCAACCACACGTATGATCATCATGTGCATCTAGAGGTTAGTCTGAACCCATATTGTTCCGCTGGTTCTCAAATCGATTTCACCAGACCGAGTACGAAGTCTGTCCAGAATGTGGCTCTTTACAACAGTGTCCACACGATCGAGATATCGAACTAGCATCCTCTCACTCCACCACAATCACTTCTCTTGACCCCGTGGAACTTGACGATACCTATGACATGGTATCAAACGCAGACATTCCCGCTCATTCCGAAATTTTCAACACATATGGTGAAACTCTCAGTAACGCTCAGCTCTTGGCACAATACGGTTTCATATTAGACGTGAACGAGAACGACTGTATTTCCTGGAATCTCGATGACCTGGTCAACTTACTGGAGACAGATTCACGATCAAGAGATCCGAGCACACCTCTCGGTCTACCATGGGATATACTCGTCAAAGCTTTCAATACAGACGTCTTTTCCGAATCAGAACTCATTTTCATACCGCCCGGGGCAACATTTTGCATAAACTGCGAAGGGAAAGTTTCCTGGCAGCTTTGGCTCGCAGTGGCTGGTCACAAAAGCGCTCGGCTGGTACCTGCAGAACGAATACTTCTTGTCTTGAGTGACCTGGGACGGTATCAGACTTTGCGGGAAACGGAGGAAGATACAGATATCAATGATACTCACAACTATTTGTTACCTTCGCTCGCACGGGAAACTGCATCAGACATCGTAAAGCTCTGCCGACAGCGCAGAATCTGCTTGGGAAGCGGTAGAGATCAGGAGAGCCTTGGAAATTTAGTTGACGTTGGTCTCGTTCTTTCTTCCTTTCTGGTGATTCTTAACATCTACCTACTTAAACAGGAGCTGAATGCATCTCAATCCCGAACAAAGCTGGCGCTCTTACAAACAATAACAGAACTTTCAATACTGCACAGTTGTGAAGCAGTTTGGCAAAATAGAGAATGATTGAAAGAAAACATTTTATTTTTTGTCTGGCATATTATAACTGCGTGTTGTCTACTCTAAGAGCCGTTATGGCTTGCTCGTAATCGTGTGAGACGGGATGCAAAATACGATTCAAGGTACGCGAGAAAGAATGAGGAAATAAGAAAGTTGATGAGTTCTACTTCTCAATCTCGATACCAGAATCGCTTGGGGACTCCGTGTTATATATGGGGCGAGCTTTCGCAAGACCGCGCGCGTCCTTGAAAAAGACAACATCACCTTCATCTTCAACAAACTGAAGAATCGCTTATTAGACACATAACATGAACAAATATGAATAATTATTCATACCTTGCATTCTTTGAAGACACGGTAAACTTCTGCCCAACCGCCCGGTGCACCTTCAGTACGCATTCCAACCGCTTCAAGTTTCCTCTTCAGATGTTCGCCGGCTTCCCATCTATCAAACATCCAATTCAGGATTTAGAAACTGGCACCAATGATTTATACTTACGCATGGTAGTGAGGAATTTTGCTGGCGACATGGTGGCAGATGTGGGTCTCTGAGATACCATGAGTAGCAAGCGCCCCAATCCAACCCATAAAACTGCCAAGATCACCGAGCAGACTGCGGTCGAGGGTAGCAAGGGCGCCACGGGGGAAAGTGTGCTCGGGTGCACGGTAGTGAGGGAGAAGAGGGTCAGTGTGTTGGAGGAACGTAATCAGAACAAGCCAATGGTTGACCCTAGAACGTACAATTGAGCTAATGTTGACGCTAATGCTAGAAAAGACGCACCAAAGATAAGGAACAAGGTAAAGCACAAACACGTTCGTGAAACCATAAGCGTAGAGTGAACTAATGACGCCGGCAATCCAAAGAATAATACCAAGATCGGACATGACAATTTGACCCCATTCCCTTTCCTTGAACATGATTGCACCAGGGTTGAAGTCTATAGCAAGGTTGAGCTTTTACAGAAACAGATTTTGACCGAAACGTACGATTAGAGCCCTTCGGATACTTCTGTCCAGAAGCATTGACGATCAAATACGCCGGCCAGCCTCCAAGCTACCGCACGGTACATATCAGTCTCGAGATGAAATATCAGATTCGATTATTCATACCAAGTACGTAGCAGAGCCAATCATAGCACCAATAGGAGAGTCGCCAAGAGCCTCCCAAAGTTCCTTGCTGACCTCCTCGGTGACTCGAGAACCCAACAAGTTCTCTTGCTCAGGATTAAAAGGCTTCAGTCCCCATTGAGATCGAGTGGGAGGTACGAATACTTGGTCTTTTGTCATATGACCAGTCGATGCATGGTGTTGGCCATGGGTGATACGCCAGGAGTGGTATGGCACACCAAGCCTATAAACGGAAAAGAAGTCAGCACATGCATGACAATCACATGCGAGTGCACGTTGAACGCGAAGAAATTTTGATGGGACAAGCTGGAGACGAGTAAAAGAAAGTTAAGACGTACGCAGAGTGCAGCACCCATCCCACGGAGTTGTTGATGAACTTGGATTCTGAGAAAGCTTGGTGACCACATTCATGGGCGACAACCCAAAGACCAGTGGCAAAGAGACCAGTCCAGAAGCCGTACAGAGCCCAGATAGCGAAACGAGCGAAAGGGTAGAGCAGAGGGTGTGGGAGGGAAAGAGACTCAGGTTTCACGAATGAATCCGCATATGTCGCGATATTGTAGATAGCGGTAATGACCGCAACGTCCATCACGCTGCCAAAGATCACAATCACCGACCGCGTCGCAACATACTAACGATTTGCTCACATATATAGCGAAGACCTGAGCGCAGAACGCTTATGGCAGTGAGCTCTGGTAAAAGAAATCGTACAAATTAGTCGTCACGACAAGCTCGAAAACACAAACAGACGTACGGAATGACACCTAACAAGTCCTTGACGGAAAAGTCTGGTATAACAATCGGCTCCTGCTCGACGACAATTTCTCTTTGGGCACCCATGATTCAGACAAAGGAAATAGCCAAGTGTGGCTGTCTATATATGAGGCTCTGCGTCTATGGATGAAAGTTATTGGACAAGTCTAAGGGCAACCTGGAATAGCAACCTTTGAAAAAAAAATCGCGCCCTATAATTATGGGGCATTCGGCATCTTCCGGCACTCTTAAAATGGTGAACATCTTTGGGGAAAACGGACAACTAGAATTTTGCCAATCAAATCTTCCCCAATGGACCTGAGCCACTCTTGGCTAGACGATGCTTCGAGCCCCGGGTAACATCGATGAGATGGATATATGTACATTTACTACGAGCCAGAATCAGCTGGCCTAACGGAATCTCCACTATTGCAAGGCTCTCAATTGTCGAGCCAAACCCTCCAAAAAAGAAAATCCATCCTGTGCGGAACAAGGTAAAAGAAGAAATTACGGGACGTCAAGAAAGACATCATGATATCTCTAAAAGTATGCTCACCTTTGTAATCGTCCGACCGCTACCGCGGTTGGTCACTCTACCAAAATCTTGCACCATTATAGCTAGCTGCCTGTTGCTTTTTGCGTTCCCGACTTCTCGCCGTAGTCGGGCAACCACCCCCAACTTCGCATGGGAAGTTTCATTCTGTGAAGAAACGTCCTTCGAACGGGTACTATCACATTCATCAGATATCGGTGATAAGGTCTTTGAGTCGGCGTCTTACCGCATTGGAACGATGAATACCGAAGGGTCTTCAAGCTGTTTGTTCAGGGCGTCGAGGAAAGCAAAACCATCCTTGATCAATGTACGCGACGTGTTCGACTGCATGACTTTGATAAACTCCAGAACCAACTCCGAGAGGGCAACGTTATCGGTCGCGCTAGAGACCTTCACCGTCAATTTTGCCAATTTATATGCCTTTGGTGATACGAATGGGGGTGGAACGGTGTCGTTATCCTGGCCTTCAGAGTCACTACTGATAGTAACAGTATGCTTATCAGAGTCCCGTCGAACATCTTGTTTAGCTTGACGAACTGCTTGAGCAACGTTGGTACGATCAGCCAACGTTTGATTGTCACCAAGATTCATCCGACCCAAGTCGTTGAGAACTTTTGCGAGGTCGTCGGCTGCAGATACTTTACTCTTTGGCTTCGTGGAGACCTGCAGATTTTACCAAGAATCGGTATGTAGTCATGGAGGTCCATAATACAAGATTTTTCTTACCGGTTTTGGGGGAGGCCAAATGAAATCATCACTTGAAGGAAAACCATACGACTCTGCCAGCTCTCTGAATTCCTCAACCCAATGTTGATAATCCGGACATTCTTGGAACTTCAATTGCCTGCAATATCTCAAGAGCTCTTCAAATTCATTTGGTAGACCTCGACAGAGATCCTCCGGTCGCGCGAGTCTCTTCTCTCGCTTCAGTATCTCGTGCGCAGCATCCGTTTTCGGTACACCGTTCCGCGTCCACGAGAGGCCGCGAGGGGTGAGAAGATGAATTAGCATGAGGGCAATGGCCTCGAGGTCGTCTCGCCGTGAAGGAACTAGAAAGCAATTAGAGGATGTGATAGTGACCTAGTTCGACACACCTTTTCCTCTGCAGTGGACGCCTACCGAGCTAAAGAACATCTTAGGTAATTTTTGGAATGTGGCGTTACAGTGTACACACCTAAACCAGTAATTTCCAATAAAGTCGCGTTTTCCCTTGCTATCAGGGATATGCCGATGAGTGTAAGCATCGATATATCGTTTCGAGAATCCAAAATCAATCATGTAAATGATGTTCGCATTTGGGGGTAGACCGACGGTAGCATTACCCAGCTGAATGTCGCGATGTAGGATCCCTCTCGAATGCATAAATTCTAGCCTCGATATCTATTGAGATTTGCTGTCAGACACGGAGATGGTTAACTTGAACACTCGCATCACAATTTGCATGGCGATACAGCAAACGCTCCGCAGATCCATAGTCTCTTTCCCGCTTTTTTTATACAAGCTATCCAGACTTGCGCCCAGGAGATCGATTGCAAGGTAATCCCACATCCCTTCGACTCCGGAAGCCCAAAGAGTTGGCATGCCCACACCGCCTTGCAGTGATGGATAGAAGCCTCGTTCGTACTTATTCGTAGGACATTCGTGATCAACACGCTGAACTTTGAGAGCAACAACCTTGCCAGTGTGGACATGAACAGCCTTGAATATTGAACCTAAAGAGAAAATGAGAGAGATATAAATGAAGTTAGGGCGAGTTCGAGCACACCCGAGTAACCAGAACCCAGACGTTCTTGTAGCCACCAATTAGCTATCAAATGAGGAATCTCTTCCGTTTCTGCGGTCATTTGGTCGTATTATCTTCGTAGTAGGTTTCTGAGAATAAGGCGGGGTACAGTTCGAGTACGATGCTGAATAGATGTAGAATAGATCAAGATGTCTGCGATACTTTTGACTGTAAGTTTTGGTTTTGGTCAAGGTACATTGAGTATGCTCAGGACAGCTTACCGGTGTACAAGATTCCTTGGTCGCGTCACGGATCTATTGACGCGTTTGCTCATCAAAACACGTGTTCACTGTTATCCGACTTATAAAAGATAACGGAGTAGCTCCAGCCAGTAGCATAGCATAGCCCGCTACCCAAATCACCAGCAAATATCAAAAATCGATACTTGTGCAGGCGTTGGCCATGCGACATTGAGAAGCAGGACTTTGTGCAGCACAGGAAGCACATGTAATCCTCTCGAAGGTAGATGCGGAAGAGAGTGTATGAAAATTACCAACACATTTTCATTTTATCAATTGAGGCACCACAGTTGGCCACTCATCTTGTAATTCATCTGTAGCTGCAACCGCGTACAATCTATTATTAAGATTATAGGTCTCCATTTAGACATTTAAATAAGCTCGCGATTATTTTCTGTTGTCTGTATCCAGATATTGCACTTGAAGAATATCCAGTGTAATAGGTAGTTAACTGGTCTTCATTTTTTGTCATGCTAACTCAGCCAAAGTAGCTTTAAATACAATGCCAGGAGTCATCAAAAGAGATGATTGTGGAAAATATTGAAAATACTGAGTGACAGAACAACAGCCTTCAGCACTGGCTGCCTGAGACAGGAAGCAAACACTAGATACTAGATGTTGGGCCAAAACTCATTGCCATATTATTGATGATTTTGTTGCCTGTTATGATTGTGCACATAGGGATCATCAAATTAGCATCACGAGGTTAATCATGGAAGGTGAATACATGAAAGAGAATACTTCATGAAGGAAATGATCTAAAGGGTTAGTTGGACCTTGACTCCACTATTAATGGAGTCCTCGACATGTTGCATGTCTGAAAGAGAAGAAGTAAATACATGTTCTGTTTGCAATGACCTTTGCAGAATGTACTGACAAGAGGAGATGTTTAAAATGACAATACAGATAGTTGATGATTAATTGGTATCACTATTGAAGTGCTATCAAGGCTGATATTTAAACTGAAGAACTACCTATTCAATACCATAGCTTTATACTGTAGGATATGTCAGGATTGCAAAGCAATACTAGGCCCAAATGGTTTAGCTCATCAGAGAAGAACAAAGGAAGGAATATAAAAGGAATAGTTCTCATCCAATAACAATGAGAAAAGATAACAAAGAACTACTTCACATTGGAAATCCTTCATGAAGGAAATACATAGTGGTGGAGAGATGTAAGTAATTGTTGTCGTGACGTGCTACACAGGATACAGTACTTACTTCATTTTTCCTATATTTCCTTCTTCCTTTATCTTTGTTACTATTTGGATCCAGCTACACTCTTCCGCATCCTTCTACATCATTCCGCATCCTTCTATCAACTTCCCGTGCTGTCGCTTACTCAGCTAGACACTTGGATATATAGTACAGTAAGCTGACACCTAGTTCCCCATCTTGACCTCTTGGTCTTTGGAACTAGGTTAGTACTTGTATCATCGTTTATCTTCAATATATTTACTTGGTCTTTGGAACTAGTTTTCCTTGTGCGACCCTAGTGATTGGCCCCTGCGCTATCACTGCTGTCTTGATCATTTTACCTTTCAGCCTTCGTGTGTGGTGCTAGCCCCACCCCTCACTTCGGTTTGTGCTTTGAGCCTGTGCTTCCTCTGTGCTTTCTCCCTTCGTCACCACATTAGGTCAAGATCTCTACTCGTACCATCAGCCTTTCCAACTGATCCAACGAGGAGTGGAAATCGGACTTACCCGGTTCTCCACCTTCCATTGCCGCTACACCTTCGTTTACACCAGACATTGATTGTTCAGGATTTCAGCACGCATTTGATATTCAAGATCAGTGCGACGTTCATTCCAAATACAATCCAGACGAAGAACACAACACTTGGTTTGACTGCGACAAAAATCCTTGCCCCAACCGATACTGTAACCCCGCTCCCATCACTCCAAGGGATTCAGGAAACGGACGATTCATAGACATCCCAAGAATTCCAAGCCGAGTTCCGAGCCGGGTTGGTAGACTTTCAAACCCTACCAGTGCTGCACCATCTGCTAGATCCTCTCCTGCGCTTATCTCTACTGTTATCTTAGAACCCGAGCTAGAAACTGAAGCCGACCCTGTCGCATCAACCCCATCCCCAGAGCCTATCGTCATCGATATCTCGGTTACACCAGAACCATTATCCCCATCTCCTGAGCCTATCCCCACTGAAAACACCTCCATCATGTCACACCCTCCTACCACCCAAGACCTTGCGGTGTTGATTCAACAACTTGCCACACAACAAATGGCGCTACAATCGGCAGTAGCCAGCATTGCCAACAACATAAGCACCAACAAAGGTGTTAGCAAACCCCAGACGTATGATGGGAAGTGTAGTGACGATGCACGATGCTTCATTGCTGCCTTCGAACTATGGGCCCAGGGTATCCGTTCCCTCAGTAATGAACAGGAAAAAATCAAATCGGCCATCTCATACCTTGATGGTGATGCAGCTATCTGGGCTACTCCCACCTCAGAGAACATTAGCCAAGTCACTCGAGCGGACGCTGCAGGAGTACCAGCTCCTGCCCTCCTCTACCCCACCTGGGCTGATTTCGCTGGCGCCTTTAGGCAACGGTTTGAAACAGCAGATCCAGTGGTAAAGGCCAAACGAGTTCTGAAAAGCCTTTGGCAGGGAAAGGACCGGGTAGCAACATATGCGGCGACCTTCAAACAGTATGCTAGTAGGACAGGATACTCGGATGCTGACCTTCGAGATCGGTTCTATGATCACCTCTTGAAGAGAATCAAGGACGGACTAGTCAACTCCCAGGCTAACACAGATCAGATGAATGCGCTGATCAATGAAGCAATTCACATTGACAACAGGCAGAATGAATGCGCCGATGAGGAAGGGAAACAATACACCCGAAGCACTCCCAACTTCAGCTCCTACACGCCTACTCCCTTTGTTCCGGCCCGCGATCCAAATGCAATGGACGTGGATGCCACCACTACCGGCCAATCTGCAGAAGACTATCGCAGATCCATGATGGGAAGATGCTATGGGTGTGGGTCCAGAGAACATCGAAAGGCAGATGGGCACCACGAACGCAATGTCTGCAATCATTGCGGACTAACAGGCCATCTAGCAGCCGTCTGCCGCAGGAAGTTCTTGGGACTCTCAAGGCCCATCCCTCATTCTGCCGCCGCCACATCTATCGTTGCCGAGCCCTCTACCTCCATTGCTGCTACCATGCCCGCCCCCGCTACTGATTTTACAAAAATCCTCCAGATGCTCACTGCCGGGCAGAAGGAACTCGCAGAGCAAATGGCAGAGTTGCGCTCGAATTTTTAAAGTGGGAGCCCACCACGGCTGCCGCCTGGTTCCCTAGTCTGTACTCCTTGTCTACCTCTACTTATGCATCTATACCCTGGTGTACAATTGGTTCCGCTCAATCTAGTGATGTTTCTCACTTCTGCATACCGATTAAGTTGCAAGGTAGATTCAAGAATACTGACAGCGCAGCAATGATAGACTCTGGTGCCACAGGGCTCTTCATTCATGAACGTTTCATGAAACAACATCGAATTCTCCCTCACCGTCTCCGCCATCCAATCACTCTTTATAACATTGATGGATCTCCTAACACTGCAGGACAGATCACACACTCTGTACGTCTACTATCCACAATAGACCAAAACCCACCCCAGCTCCTTGAATACCTCGTCACCAACCTTGGTTCGGAAGATATCATTCTTGGACTCCCATGGCTCCAAAAGGTCAACCCAGACATCGACTGGAAAGAAGGGCGATTGTCCATCACCTCTCCCAAAAAGACTCCGCACCCCATGACCATTGAAGAAATCCCCGAGCCCAAGGAAAGTAATGTGGGAGGAACCACTGCACATATCGTAGAAGCTAACTCAGACTGGGGCACCACTGCAGCTCCACAAGTTCACTTCTCCATCCCGGAGCCTGAGGACCAACCCAAATCGCCTGAAGAAACTCTCCCTCTCCCCATGCCTGATCCCGAGATACATGAATACACTGAAAGCACCCATCTGTATCGACTGGTAGGCAACAGTAAGCGGAGGAGAGCGTTACTTCGAGCTGGGATCATTGGCCATACATCGGAAAAACTTTGGTGTTCTGCAGGGTACACATATTCTCAACAACTCGCAGAGGCTGCCTACAAAGAGAAGCCATCGAAGTCATTTGAAGAGATGGTCCCCTCGTCATACTGGAAACATGCAAAGGTCTTCTCTGAGAAAGAATCAGAACAACTACCGGAACATAAACCTTGGGACCATGCCATAGATCTGAAACCGGACGCTCCTGAAACCATGCGGACCAAGATCTACCCCATGTCCCCAAATGAGCAGGAAGAGCTTGACCGGTTCTTGGAAGAGAATCGGCACAAAGGCTACATCCGTCCCTCCAAATCCCCATTTGTGTCACCTGTCTTCTTTGTCAAAAAGAAGGATGGTAAACTTCGATTCGTGCAGGATTACCAGCGACTCAATGAATACACAGTAAAAAACCGGTACCCACTTCCCCTCGTCACAGACATTGTCAGCCAACTACGCAAAGCCAAAGTTTTCTCCAAGATGGATGTTCATTGGGGGTATAACAATGTGCGGATTAAAGAGGGGGACGAATGGAAGGGAGCATTTGCAACAAATCAAGGACTCTTTGAGCCCCTCGTCATGTTCTTCAGCCTAACAAACTCACCCGCTACGTTCCAAGCCCTCATGAACTCCATATTTGCTGACCTCATTGCTGCTGGGAAGGTGGCCGTTTATCTGGATGACATCCTAGTTTTCACTGAAACTCTGGAGGAACATCAAAGTATAGTCAACGATGTGCTTACACGCCTCAGCAAATACGACCTATATCTGCGACCAGAGAAGTGTGAATTCGAACGGCCTTCCATCGAATACCTAGGCTTGGTAATCAGTGAAGGAGAAGTGCGAATGGACCCAGTCAAAATAGAGGCAGTCAGTAACTGGCAGGCCCCTACAACGCTACGTGATCTCCGAGGTTTCCTAGGATTTGCTAACTTCTATCAGAGATTTATCAAAGGTTTTGCGAAGAAAGCTTGACCCCTGAACAACCTTACCCGCAAAGACACTAAATGGGTTTGGGGATCACAACAGCAGGAAGCCTTTGATGCACTAAGGGACTCCTTTACATTGGCACCAATCCTCACACTATGGGACCCATCGAAACCAACTCAGATTGAAGTGGATGCATCAGGCTTTGCTACTGGAGGTACACTTTCGCAACTACAGGAGGATGGACTTTGGCACCCCGTCGCATACTGCTCCTCTTCCATGGATCCAGCCGAGCGAAACTACGAAATCTATGACCGGGAAATGTTGGCCATCATCAAGGCATTGAAAGACTGGAGAAGCTTCTTAGAAGGATCCCCGGAGCCCTTTGAAATCATAACCGACCACCAGAACCTTGAATACTGGAAGACAGCCCAGGACCTCAGTTGTCGACAGGCACGATGGGCACTATGGCTCTCTCGGTTTGATTTCTGCCTGAAACATTGCCCAGGCAAAGCTAACACTCAAGCTGATGCACTGTCACATATGGCGCAGCACCAGGTCACCAATGCAGAGGACAACAGGGAACAGATTGTGCTAAAACCGGAACACTTCCTTAATGCGGCAACCATGGTCCTCCTCCATAACCCCCTCCTCGACCGCATTCGGCAGATCAGCAACCGAGAGGCTGAAGTACTGGATGGTCTGAAAGGTATCAAAGGTCCCCAGAGTCTCACTAGTGGTCCAGCTGAGTGGAGAGAAGAAAGTGGTTTGGTGTACTACCGCAACAAAGTCTATGTCCCCCCAGATACCGCGCTAAGGAAAACAATCCTGGAACACTGTCATGACGCACCCACCGCAGGTCATCCAGGGATGCACGGTACCCTGGAACTAGTCAGCAGACTGTACTGGTGGCCTGGGATGCGCTCTTTTGTGGACAAGTACGTCGACGGATGTGATCACTGCCAACGCAAATGCCTAAACCCCCACCACTCTTCACCCCTTCAACCTCTCCCCGTACCGGAAGGACCCTGGCAGGACATTGGTATGGATCTTATTGGGGAACTGCCTATGACACAGGACGGCCATAACGCGATCATCACCTTTGTTGACCATTACATAAAGATGGTTCACTGCTTTCCCTGTACAACCGAGATAACCGCAGAAGGAGTAGCAGATTTCTTTTATAAAGAAATCTTCCGCTTACATGGACTACCCCGTCGATTCATCTCCGATAGAGGACCCCAATTTGCGGCAGACATTATGCGACAACTACTAAAGCGACTAGGAATTGACTCCGCCCTGACCACAGCTTATCACCCGGAGACAAATGGACAGACAGAGCGCGCCAACCAGGAAATTGAATGTTACATTCGCATGTACATAAGTCGCCGACAGGATGACTGGGACCTCCTAATCCCTACTGCCGAGTTTGTCATGAATGCTCGCATCCACTCCGCACACAGCCACTCCCCCTTCGAAACACTTTATGGTTACACCCCTGAGTTCACCATTCCAAATGGTGTTGAGACAAAATACCCATCCATCGAGCGCCGGCTAGAACTGCTCCAGCATGCACGCAAGGATGCAGAAGCAGCACTACGGATGAGCAAGGAGCACATCCAAGAGGGAGTAAAGGGAAAAGTACAGGAATTTGAAGTAGGACAACCGGTTTGGTTATCCCTGAGCAAATTAAAAGTACGACAAAAGAACCAGAAATTGGGGAGCAAACGCCTAGGTCCATTTGAAGTCGCAGAGAAAACGGGCCTGCTCACATATCAATTACACCTACCGACCTGGATGAAGATCCACGACAACATACACACCAACCGTCTGTCTCCCTGGAAAGGGAACGAGGTCAATGGAATTGAGCCACCACCACTGGAACCCGAAATTGTGGAGGGAGAGGAGTTCTACGACATGGAGGAGGTCCTGGACAGCCAGATCTTTGGACGATGGAAAAAGTTGCAATTCCTGGTAAAGTGGAAGGGGTACAATGAGGGCCACAATAGTTGGGAGCATGAAGAGAATCTAGTTGGCACAAGCGACGAGGCAATTGCAGACTTCTATGCAAAACACTCAAATGCACCACGAAAAATTTCAGCCTCTATCTTCCACTCTCTACCCTGGCAACCCTATGAAAACCTCACTGAAATAGTCGCTGGGACATCGACTGTAGAAGGGGGGTAATGTCGTGACGTGCTACACAGGATACAGTACTTACTTTATTTTTCCTATATTTCCTTCTTCCTTTATCTTTGTTACTATTTGGATCCAGCTACACTCTTCTGCATCCTTCTACATCATTCCGCATCCTTCTATCAACTTCCCGTGCTGTCGCTTACTCAGCTAGACACTTGGATATATAGTACAGTAAGCTGACACCTAGTTCCCCATCTTGACCTCTTGGTCTTTGGAACTAGGTTAGTACTTGTATCATCGTTTATCTTCAATATATTTACTTGGTCTTTGGAACTAGTTTTCCTTGTGCGACCCTAGTGATTGGCCCCTGCGCTATCACTGCCGTCTTGATCATTTTACCTTTCAGCCTTCGTGTGTGGTGCTAGCCCCACCCCTCACTTCGGTTTGTGCTTTGAGCCTGTGCTTCCTCTGTGCTTTCTCCCTTCATCACCACAATTGTTATATCTATGCAAGCTAAGTCTTTATGAGGCTTCGCAATCCATTCCGCTACTTAAATATATCACTTATATCCTTTTACCACTATGCAATTACTTCGTGAAGGATTTCCAACGTGAAGCACTTACTCGTTATCTCTTCTCATTCTTATTGGATTTACACTATTCCTTTTATATCCTTTCCTTTGTTCTTTACTTATGAGCTAACCCATTTGGGCATGGCATGGCTTTGCAATCCTGACTTACCTTTAGTGTAAAGCTATGGTATTTAGTTCCTTAGTTTAAATATCAACCTTGATAGCACTTTGATAGTGATACCAATTAATCATTTATCCATATCATTGTTTTAACATCTCTACTGTCAGTACATTCTGCAAAGGTCATCTGTTATGATTGTGCACAAAGGGATCATCGGGAATAATCACGGGATGATCACGGGGAAATACGAAGTAAATTACTTTGCAAGGTAAAACAATCCTAGACTAAGTAGTCAGACCTTGACTCCACTATTAGTAGAGTCCTCAACACTTCACGTGTCTGCAAGAGAAGAAAGGTAAACGTGTTCCGTTCGCAATGACTATCGTGGAACGTACTGACAGTGAGGATGTTAAAATGATGATACAGATAGAGGATTAATTGGTATTATCACGAAGAGGTGATGACGGCGGCGAAGCGGAGTGGAGACTTGGACAGAGGCGGACAGATACTGGTCCCAATGACAAAGTTATATTGATAATAAATACAAGTAAGTAGGTAAAAGACATACCTGGTCCCAATGACAAAGAGGTCAAGATAAGGGACCAGGCTGTGGGGGCTGGCTTATATATACAAGGCGGAGTGTGGGAATTATGATGTAATACTGTATAGCTCAGGCACAAGTAATGGAAGGTTCCGGAATGATTATTGTAGGTAGGAGAGCTCGGATGGTGTATCATAAAGAAAGGAAAATGATAGGGGTGGCTCACTTCATGACATTACCCCCCTCCTTATGACCATTGCCCTCAATGGTCAAGCTTTTGCTGCCTGGGGGTGCTTTTTGTGGAATTTTTGGATAGTTGTAGGGGCGTGTTCAAGATTTGGTGCAGGTTCCCAGGAGTTGTGTCCTGCATCGTAGCCTTTCCACTTTACCAAGTACTCTAATTTCTTCCACCTAATCCAACTATCCAAGATGTCCTCGACTTCATACTCTGGCTCATCCTCATCCTCTAGGTATACTGGTTCCGGTGGTGTTGCAATTTCACTATTGACAGAGTTCCCTCTCCAAGGGTACAGTTTATCGACATGGAACACAGGGTGGATGCGGTCTAGTGACAGTGGGAGGTCTAAACGGTAGTCCAAAGGGCCAACCTTCTCCAAAATCGCATATGGTCCTAGCTGTCGATCCCCCAGTTTCTCACTGGAAAGTTGCAGCTTGATGTCTTCTGCGCTTAGCCAGACCTGATCTCCAACTTGGAACTGATGTGCCTTTCGTTTTCCCTGTTCGTAGTTTTCCTTTTGCTGTCTTTTCCCCAGGTGCAGCACCGCCCCAGCATCCTGTCGTGCATCTCGCAGTATCTGGATGTGATCATCCACCGCCGGAATCCCACTCCGTTGTCCCACTGGAATGTTGAATAGAGGCAGGTAACCATACGTGAGTTCAAAAGGGGACGTTCCCAGTGCTGAGTGGGTGCGGGAGTTAATTACAAATTCCGCCATGGGCAGGTGTTCTGCCCAGTCATCCTGACGGCATCCCACATAGAGCCTGAGGTACTTTTCAACTTCTTGGTTTGCCTGTTCAGTCTGTCCATTTGCTTGGGGGTGATATCTGGAGGTGAGGTTTGATTTGATTCCTAGGCGGGAGAGTAGTGATCACATGAGTTTTGCTGCAAACTGGGGTCCCTGGTCTGATACAAAGCGGAGGGGAAGGCCATGGAGGCGAAAAATTTCACGATAGTAGATGTCGGCCACCCCTGCTGCTGTGATTGAGGTTGTACAAGGAATTGCATGGATTTGTTTACCAAAGAGGTCAGTGCAGACTAGAATCACATCATACCTTTGCGAGTTGGGCAGCTGTGTGATCAGGTCAACTCCCACTTCTTCCCACAAGCCTGCTGGGACATCTAGGGGTAGTGTTACTGCTCATGGGTGTCTCTGTATCTTCTTCCTAGCACAAGTCTTGCATCCTTCAACATATTTTTCTACAAAGGATTGCAGGGTGGGTACTGACGAGGTCAAGGGTATTGTGAAGTCCAGGGTGGCCAGCAGAGGGGTTGTCATGGCATTGTTTAAGTATTTCTTTCCGCAGGTCATTGTCTGGTGGGACGTATACCCTCCCTCGGTGGTACACTAGTCTGTTGTCTTCTTCCCATTCTGCTATCCCATTGGCCAAGCATTTGAGACCATTTCTCCTAAGCTCTTCCAGTCCTTCCAGTACTTGGGCCTCCTTCTGAGATGCCTGTCGGATACAGTCCTCCAGTGGATTCTGTAATGAGGTTGCTGCCACTCGCATAAAATGGGCCGGTTTCAGGACGATCTGTTGTCGATTATCTTCGCTATCCAAAACTTGATGTGCTGCCATGCGAGAGAGAGCGTCTGCCTGAGTGTTGGACTTGCCCGGCCAGTGGGTGAGTTGGAAATCGAAGTGGAACAGCCATAGTGCCCATCGCGCCTGCCGTCTACTAAGGTCCTGAGCAGAACGCCAGAATTTCAGGTTTGCATGATCAGTGAGGATCTCGAATGGTTGTGGTAAACCTTCCAGGAAGCTTCTCCAGTCCTTTAATGCTTCGATGATGGCGAGCATCTCTCAGTCGTAAATTTCATAGTTTCGTTTGGCTGGTTGCATGGAGGCTGATCGAAATGCTACTGGGTGCCACTGGCCATTGTCTTGTTTCTGCATTAGAGCTCCTCCCATAGCAAAGCCTGATGCATCCACCTCGAGTTGTGTGAGCCTATTAGGGTCCCAGAGTGCCAGTACCGGTGCTGTGATAAATGCTTCCCTTAGGGTGTCGAATGCTTGTTGCTGGTGTGTCCCCCAACTGAAGCCCGAGTCTTTCTTGGTCAGGTCGTTCAGAGGGCGTGCTATGTGGGCAAAGTTCCATATGAATTGGCGGTAGAAGTTAGCAAAACCTAAGAATCCCCGTAGCTCTTGCAGATTCTTTGGGATAGGCCAGTCACGAACCGCAGCTACTTTTACCGGGTCCATGCTCACTTCACCTTCTGATATCACTAGTCCTAGGTATTCGATCTGGAGCTCCTCGAATTCACACTTCTCGGGTCGTAGGTAGAGGTCGTGTTTCTCTAGCCGTTTGAGTACCTCTCTTACTATCTGCCGATGTTCTGGTATTTCATTGGTGAAGATGAGAATATCATCTAGGTAGACTGCTACTTTCCCTGCCGCCACTAGGTCTGAAAAGATGGAGTTCATGAGCGCTTGGAAAGTGGCTGGGGAGTTGGTGAGACCAAAGAACATTATGCTGGGTTCAAACAACCCTCGGTTGGTTGCAAAGGCAGCTTTCCACTCGTCACCCTCTTTAATCCGAACATTGTTATAGCCCCATCTGACGTCAAATTTGGTGAAATACCGTGCCCCCTGTGGACGGCTAATGATGTCAGCAACCAATGGGAGGGGATAACGGTTCTTCAGGGTTACTTGGTTAAGTTTCCTGTAGTCCTGTACAAAACGGAGTTTTCCATCCTTCTTCTTTACAAAGAAGACTGGTGATGACAGTGGGGACTTGGAGGGACGAATGTAGCCTTTTCGGAGATTGTCATCCAGGAAGCGGTCAAGTTCACCTTGTTCATTTAATGACATTGGGTAGACTTTTGTGCGCATGGTTTCAGGTGCACCTGGGATCAGCTCAATGGCATGATCCCAAGGTTG
Organism: Lentinula aciculospora; assembly: GCA_028011355.1. Taxonomy (NCBI): domain Eukaryota; kingdom Fungi; phylum Basidiomycota; class Agaricomycetes; order Agaricales; family Omphalotaceae; genus Lentinula; species Lentinula aciculospora. Next base: position 44,432 of record JAOTPV010000144.1, read on the forward strand.
GTGTTCTGGGAGATGTTCTGATGCAGTTTCGGAAAATACCTTTTCATAGTCACGGTAGGGGTCTGGGACCATTTCTTCAAAGGCTTTTGGAGGTTTTGCTTTGTGGGCCTGTTCCGCTAGCTGTTGGGAGTAGGTGAACCCTGCCACACACCAGACCTCCTCTGTTTGTTCCTGTAGGATGCCTGACTTCACCCATGCATGTTGGGTTCGTCGATTGGCTCGAATGCGGTGTATAGGCGAATCCTCTGCCTCCTCCTCTGATATGCTTGGTGGGGATTCAGGAGTAATGACTGTTTCGATTTCCTCTGCAGTATCTTGCTCTACCACCTGCTCTATTGTTGTCTGTTGTGGTTTGACCAAGAGTCGTCCTTTCTCCCAGTCAATATCTGGATTGGCTTTACGTAACCAAGGGAATCCCAGAATTAGATCTTCGCTTCCCAGGTTGGCTATTAGCAAGTCTGTCCACTGTTCTTGGTTATCAACAGTCAGGGCTAGATGCGCAAAGTGCGTGATTTGCCCTGCTCAGTTAGCAGACCCATCAATGTTAAAGACACCAATAGGTTTCCTGAGTGGAAAGGTCCTTACATGGTGGCAGTTGACGAACTCCTGGTTCAGAAATAGGGCAGTGGCCCCAGAATCAATCATGGCCGCAGTTGCTATACTGTGATTCCTTCCTCTTAGTTTTGCATTAATTCGGAAGTGTGATGAATTGGAATTCAATTCCGAAATAGTAGGTATTTTACAGGCGGAAAGTGAATCGTATGCAGAGGTAGAATGTAGTATAGCAAATTGATTAACGGGTACTCTCGGTGCGGCCGAGATGGGTACCTGCTTTAAAAACCCTCCTGCGAACCTTGTGCTGGGGCCATGGCATTGGCTCTGTTCAGGAGTTCTTGGAGCTGGGCAATCTGGATGGAGAGGTCGGGGGTAGCTGGGGACTGTGCAATAGGAGCAGGAGCAGGAGCAGGAGTAGAAGCCGCAATTTGGACAGGTTCATTGGGGAAAAGAGTGAAGGGCGTTGAAGAGGAAGCTGCAACTTGTTGACGGCGGGGTTGTTGACACTTAACCCGGCCGCATTCTAGACCCATGAATTTGTCTTGGCAGACTGACTCTAAATGACCTCGTCGCCCACAGTAGCGGCATACTGTGTCCTTGTATGAGCAGTTCCTCTTCTCGTGACTCTGTGAACTGCAACCATAACACCTGCCTCTCATCTGAGCCACAAAGCTTTCTCTACTGTTGCCACTGGTATGTGTGGCATCAACGTCCATAGCGTGGGAGTTGGCAGGGGGAGAGGAGATGTGAGAGGTGCCCTGATTACAGCCTGTCATGGTGGGGTCATGCAGGAATACATCCACCGAGATTGCTCGCCTGATTGCCTCCTCCAGCGTAGGGGCTAATCCCTGCACTATGTTGACCATGATGAGATTTTGTCAAATCTCTCGGTTGAGGCCACTGTGAAAGTGTTCTCGTAGGTCAATATCTGAGAGCCCAGTTCGATTGCCGATGTCCTTGAAGTTCTGTGCGAATTCTGCTACCGTTTGACCTTTTGCTTGCCTGAGATGCTGGATTGCATTCCGGGCTTCCATGTCTGTGTCAATGGATTTGAATCGGAGAGTGAAGGCGGTTTTAAAGTCTTCCCATCGTCCATTAAATGGTTGTTGGTGATGACTGAATTCCAAGAGGTATGGGGTGGCCCAATCAGCAGCCTTTCCTGAGAAGAATCCTAGGGCCACCTTAATCAGTTTCCCTTTGTTGTCCTTCAAATCCGGTTGTTCCACTGCCCAGCTTTGATACTGGGCAATGAAGCGACGGGCTTCCGCACTACTCAAGCCTTTGAAGAGCTCAGGTTTATTCATGCTTGACTTGGCTGCAGCTCTGTGAAGGTTGGCTGTGAGCTGAGTCACCTGCTCGATGAGCTGTGCCATGAGCTGATTTGTGTTGACTTCGGAGGTCGACATAATGGATGGGGGTGCAGTTGGAGTAGGGATAAGGATGGGTGTGATCACGGTACCATCGGAAAGGTTCTCTTCTTCACCGATGGAGTTGGCAACAGCGTTTGGACAGGGTTGAGAACTGCAATCAGCCCAGGAGCTGCTTTTGCTGCAGTGGATGTGGGTTTGGTCTTTAGTATCAAAAGTGTGCGGGTAGGCAGAGCAGTCAATAGCTTGGGTGGGCAGGCTTGATGCGGCAGTGTCTGTAGATGTGGTGAAAGTGGAGCCTGCAAGGATAACCTAATCGGTAGGCTATCAGTGCAGTAAGGGATCTTGACCTAATGTCACAAAGAGGTGACGATGGTGGCATGGCGGAGCGGAGACTTAGACGGAAACAGGCAGCTGGTCCCAACGACAAAGTTATATTGATAATAAATACAAGTAAGTAGGTAAAAGACATACCTGGTCCCAACGACAAAGAGGTCAAGATAAGGGACCAGGCTGTGGGGGCTGGCTTATATATACAAGGCGGAGTGTGGGAATTATGATGTAATACTGTATAGCTCAGGCACAAGGAATGGAACAGAACTGATAGAATGGAATGGAAGGTTCTGGAATGATTATTGTAGGTAGGAGAGCTCGGATGGTGTATCATAAAGAAAGGAAAATGATAGGGGTGGCTCACTTCATGACAGATGCCCAGTCAATCAACGGATTGTAGCGGGTCAAGAAACTGTAACCTAAAACTGCCTCGCAAGAGGAATCTAGTAAAGTGACATAAAATGTCAGTGTCGTGACATGCTACACAGTATATGGTACCTACTTTATTTCCCCTACATCCCCTTGTTTCTTTATCCTTGTTACAGTTTGGATCTGTCCACACTCTGCCATATCTTTCTACATCATTCCATATCCTTCTATCAACTTCCCGCGCTGTCGCTTACTCATCGAGACTCTTGTATATATAGTACTGTAGCTGACATCTAGTTCCCGATCTTGACCTCTTGGTCTTTGGAACTAGTTTTCCTTGTGCGACCCTAGTGATTGGCCCTGTGCTATCACTGTTGTCTTGATCATTATATCTTTCAGCCTTTATGTGTGGTGCTAGCCCCACCCCTCACTTTGGCATGTGCTTTGAGCCTGTGCCTCCTCCATGCTTTCTCCCTTCGTCACCACAGTCAGTAGTAGTAGCTTGCCAGAGGGAAACCAAACATTAAGAGATGTAGTCTCGGAAATTGGTTTCGGAGATGAAGAACCATTGAAAAGTCGGAGATTGATTGGAGAAATAGAAGAAGTAGGAAGAGAATGTTTATACACAAATCTAGAATCAATAAAGCAATTGGTAGAACCAGAATCGAGTAGAGAAACAAAAGAAAGCTTCGCGGAAACATTGCGAAGTGAAAAATCTATCATAAGAGGTATGGTAAAAGATTGTTCATCATAAGAAAGAGTGGATGCGTTTAATTTAACTTCCCCGGTAGTACAAACCTGGTCAACGCAACTCCCGCTTCGTACTGGGGTACAGGAGTTGCGGACTATTTTTCCGATACCAAAGAGGTACTTGCTGCTACTTCCTGTGTTTCCGCGGCATGTCCATGAGTTTCGCAAACTTTTTGGTTCTCACAGTCATCGAACTTATGACTTCCCCCGCAAAATCCGCACAGCCCCAACTTCTTTCGACATTCTGATCCCTTCGCGAGGAGTTTTCCATCTGAGCCGAGGTTGCTTGCATATGCAGGTTTAGCCACCGCAGAACTCGTCAATGACAAGGAATTTCCACCTCCACTTGACTTACCTTTCTTCCCCGAGTTATTCGTCGAGGTCAAGTTCATGGTGGTGGTGGTTGTAGGAGTTTGTGAAGAACCTGGTGTGTTCTTCTTCGACGTATTTGATGCTTTCCCTCCCGAGGAAGCACCTGTCGATCTAGTGGCTTCTCTTTTCCGCTCTTCTTCTCGTCTCCAGTACCTATTATCTAGGCGAAGTACCTCGTAATGGTATTCCGTGAGCATCTTTGGTTCCGGAAGACGAGCCATCTCATCTTTGATACGGCTTGCCAAGCCGCATTGCTAAGCCCACTTAAGGGCGTGCGAGTCCCAGTTAGTAGATGCCGCGAGGGTATTAAAACGGATGTTATACTTCCATATGTTATCGGATTCCTTCATCCTTAACATGCCGATCTTATCTTCGGCTTCCCCCTGTGCATTGTACATACCGAAATTGTCCTGCAGTTCCTTCACCAATGCCGCAAAGGAACTCGTCCATGCTGGTATCGCAGAGAGGTTCAGATCCAGAATATCTGGTTCGAACCATTCCTTTGCGGAACCACCGAGGTACGACAGAGTATAATTGATCTTCTTTTGATCAGTAAAATATGATGGATGATCAATAAACACCAAAGACAAGGAAACTAGGAAACCTTTCAGTTTCCGTGAGTCAGATCTGTCGAATACCTCAGGATCCTTGACCTTTGATCTTCCGGATTCCACGGGGCTGCTAGCGTTCATGCCCGCAAGGACTGTTCCGAGGGTATCGAGTGAACCCTTAAACGCGTGAAACACATCAAGGATGTGTTGTTCAGTAGGGTCCGGATGGACACTACCTACCCATTCCACTGGACTCCTAGAACAACTAGGAATGCGAGAACCTCGAGGTGCCCCGGGACCTCCAGGGCTATCGGGATCAGATCCCCCTGGGTCTCCGGGATTCCCTGACTCGTCAGGACCTACCTCTTCATCGATTTCCGCTTCTTCGATGTTCTCCGGAATCTCCATCGTGGTAACTGGTATCCGACCTTGCGAAGGGCCGGGAGCATTTGCTAGCTGCTGACGCATTCTGTCAGCAAGTGTAAAAGTGGTAGGAGATGGTGGGATTTCCATCTCGGTTGTTGGTATCGCCGTGTGATTTCTTCGCGGCATTCGTACAGTAACGGGGTCACCGTTTTCTGTATAGAGTACTTGGTACTCGAATTCAGAATGGTCAGGTTGACCAAGGGCGTGATGACTGGAAACCCATGCACTAGCAGGCTGTCCTGGGGCTGGACCGAAGACGTTAGATTGACGTTGAGAATGTCCTGCTCCTGAGATTGATTCCGCGAAGGGCGCGAAGCCTGTCACGTTCAATGCAAAAGGATTAACCGTTTCTGGTTCCTCTCTTACCGACTCATCGGACCCTCCAGTGTTGGTACAGTTTTGTCTGCTCCTTGTATAGACCATTGTTGAAGGAAGGGAAATTGTTGAGTAGAATGTGATGGGTAATGAGGACAAATGTGCTGAGTGTCAGTTTAAATATACTGTTATGATTGTGCACAAAGGGATCGTCGGGAATAATCGCGGGATGATCACGGGGAAATACGATGTAAATTACTTTGCGAGGTAAAACGATTCTAGACTAAGTAGTCAGACCTTGACTCCACTATTAGTAGAGTCCTCGACACTTCACGTGTCCACAAGAGAAGAAAGGTAATCGTGTTCCATTTGCAATGACTATTGCGGAACGTACTGACAGCGAGGATGTTAAAACGATGATACAGATAGAGGATTAATTGGTATCACTATCAAAGTGCTATCAAGGTTGATATTTAAACTAAAGAACTACCTATTCAATACCATAGCTTTATACTAAAGGTAAGTCAGGATCGCGAAGCGATGCCATGCCTGAATGGGTTAGCTCGTAAGTCAAGAACAAAGGAAGGGATATAAAAGGGATAGTGTAAATCCAATAAGGATGATAAGAGATAACGAGTAATTCCTTTGCGAAGTAATTGCATAGTGGTAAAAGGATATAAGTAATATCTAAGTAGCGGAATGGATCGTGAAGCTTGGTAAAGACTTAGCTTGCATAGATATAACATCATCGCAAACAGAACATGTTTACTTTCTTCTCTTGCAGACACACAAAGTGTTGAGGACTCTACTAATAGTAGAGTCAAGGTCCGACTACATCGTTTAGGATCATCTTACCTTGTGAAGTAATTCTCTTCACTATTTCCCGTGATTAACCCCGCAACCCCTTTCCAATGATTCATCAGTGCACAATCATAACAGTAATATATCTGAGGTATGGAAAGAATTGTGAAGCTTCATAAGGACTTAGCTTTGCACTGATATAGCTTTACTTCAGAGACTTCAACACCATGCAGTTAACAGTATTGTAACAGTACATATAAAGAAAACCAGTTAATTGCACCTGAACTCCAGGGTGTAACCATAAAGTGTCTCAAAAGGGGAGTGATCATGAGCAGAATGAATACAAGAGTTGATAACAAACTCAACAGTTGGGAGTAAATGAATTGTCTTGTTGTCAGCTGACATACATGCAAATATGATATTCAATTTCCTGATTTGCTCACTCTGTCTAACCATTTGTCTCTGGGTGGTATGCAGTGATCAGTGCCAATTCAACTCCCAGGCACTTCAGATGTTGTCACATGACATTTGCTGCAAGTTGTGAACCTCTGTCAGAAATGAATCATCTGGGGAGGCTATGGAGTCAAAAGATTTTGTGGTAAAAGAAGTCAGCTATGCTTTCAGCAGTGATTTCTATTGTGGTGGAGAAGTAATGGATCATTTTGGTGTATGTTATGATTGTGCACTAATGGATCATTGGAAAGGGGTCACGGGATTAATTGCAGGAAACAGCAGAGAGAAATACTTCGCGAGGTAGAACAATCCTAAGACTAGGTAGCCGGGCCTTGACTCCTTTATTAGTAGAGTCCTTGACACTTTGCATGTCCAATAGAGAAGAAAAGTCAAACATGTTCCATTCACGATGACCTTCGCTGAACATACTGACAGTAGAGATGTTAGAATGATGATATGGATAGATGATTAATTGGTATCACTATCAAAGTGCTATCAAGGTTGATATTTAAACTAAGCAACTACCTATTCAATACCATAGCTTTATACTAAAGGTAAGTCAGGATCACAAAGCAATGCCATGCCCAAATGGTTAGCTTATAAGTAAAGAACAAAGGAAAGGATATAAAAGGAATAGTGTGGATCCAATAAGGATGAGAAAAGATAATGAGGGAATGCTTTGCGAAGTAATTGCATAGTGGTAAAAGGATATAAGTGATATATCTAAGTAGCGGAATGGATCGTGAAGCCTTGTAAGGACTTAGCTTTGCATAGATATAACAGTATCCCCCTCTTAGGCTTTTGCCCTCAAAAGCCTACACAATCTTCAATGATTGGAGAATCTAAAAATAAACAAAATGGAACAGTAAAAAGGAAAAGTAAAAATTTTAAATGTCATGTGATTTATGATTGAGGTAAACAAAAGATTTGAAGTTGAACCTGCCCTCAATGAAGAATGAGTATAAAATGAGGCTTTTTTCTCTTTTTTTTCCTAAGTCCTCATTTCACTTTGAAATGTCTTTCACTGTCACTGTCACCAAAACTGTGCAAGAACATTGTGCAAGGCTGGTTTGCAAGCAGGCGGAACAATCCTGCCTTTGACAACTCAAGATTGATGCTCAGGAGGTGGCCTTTGCAGAGGAGATGCAGAGGTTGGAGGAGGTTGCTGCTTGCAAGGCAGAGGAGAAGAGGCAAGGTGGAGAAGAAGAGGCTCGAGAATGAGAGGAAGCTTGATAAAGAGCAAAGGGCAGAAAAGAAAAGGGAGGAGGAAAGGCTGGTTGAGGAGAGCATTGCAAAGGCAAAGGCTGACAACCTTGAAAAAATTAGCTGAAGGAGAACAATCCAGGGATAGGAGAAGAGCACAGGCATTGAATGAGTTGGTGGAACATTGAGAGCATGCAGCTTGAGCTGCATTGCAGAGAATGGGTGCCATGATGAGTTTGCAGGAGCCTTTGGGCTCCAAACAAAAAGTTTACAAGTCAGCTTCCGTGGTTCATGATACCCTGGAAGTCAAGATAAGAGTATTGAAGAGGAAATGCACAGTTCCTCAGGTGAGTAATTTCATTTGCAGTTAAAGTAATTTTATTAATGACTTGTAGATTGGTGCTGCTCCTGATCCAGATGATGACCCTGCACCAGGAAATGATGATGACAACAAAGAACCCCCTCCCCCCCATGCCCTCTCGTAACTGCGAAACATGTCTTTGATGTGTTATGCAGGGTATGAGCTCAAATTGCATCATGCAGCCTGGCAAACCCCAGACTCAGGCTTGCTTGGCCTGTCACCTACAATGACAATGTTGTAGCTGGTCAGGGGACAATGCCACCCAAAGATTGAGAAGGAAAAAGCCAAGAATCAACGAGGGAGGAATTTATGAAGGTCCCGCAAGGCATGTTGCAGAGAGAAGAATGGTGGGGTTGGACTTGGGAGGAAAGTTAGATCTGCTTGCGGAGCAGAATGAAGAGTTGAAGAAGCAGTTGAGCACACTGCTTGGCTTTGCAATGGAAGAAGTGGTATGCCTCATCCAGCAACAGCCTGGAGGAGAAGAGGTAGCTGAAGGAGAAAATAATGAAGAAGAAGAAGACAACAATGAAGAGGAAGAGGAAGAAGAGGAAGAAGAAGAAGAGAAGAGAAAGCGAATAATTCATGAAGGAAAAAAGCACATGGAGTAAATTCCGCGAAGGACTTATACATAGTAATAGGACTTGTAAATAAGTTTGTAATTAATAGTTATTTTGTTTTTTGGTTGTTATTATTTTGTTTTTTGTTGTTGGTTTTTATTGTTTGTTTGCTTTGTTTTGTTTAATATGAACAATTTTCTTGACTTTTTTGGTTGTTTTGAGAATCATGAGGTAATAGGAAGATTGTGTAGGTTTTTGGTGAAGAATTTTTAATGGTGTAATGAGTGAAGTTCTTTCCATGAGGAGGAGTTCACAATTGATTGTTGAAGGAAGGAAAATTGTGAGGGTTCAAGTTAGTTCCGTGAGGTATGAATTGCGAAACTCTTTGGTGTAGGGATGGGAATAGTATGTAATGAAGTAGGTAGAACGAAATGTAATGGTGATGGATCGTGATATTTTGCAAGGAATTTTAACTAAGGAATGAAGAAATTAAGAGAAGGAATGGTTGTGAAATCATGATGGTCCAGGTTTGTGAGGTTAATGAAGATGGAAAGCTGGAACCAGCTTGTCCACATGAATTTCATTTGTGGCAACCCAGGAAAACTCTTCATCCGTACCTTCGTATCCTGCCCACCATATGTAATAACATAGTGGACATTTTTTGTATCATCAATCCAATTTTGAATCTAAAACTTCCACAACATTGTATTCCTTGTCACTGTCAACTTCCACCAGAGGTGGAGGAGTTTGTTTGTGATTGGGAATTGAGTTCGGAGTATAGGGTTTGAGTTGGAATACATGGAAAATGGGGTGGATATGACTAAGATAGGAAGGGAGTTGTAACTTGTATGAAAGAGTTCCTATGTCCTTGAGAACTTTGAAAGGTCCAAGATACTTCTTGGAGAACTTTGCAGTAGGTCAAGTGGTTTTTATGTGCTTCGCTAGCACAAATACCTGTGAAATAAATAGGGAATTCAGGGTGAGTAATGTGTTTTCTGTCCACTTGCTCTTTGTACCGAGCTTGCACATTAGTAATTTCTTTGCAGAGGAAAGAAGGAAGCTCATCTAAGTTTGTAATGAAGTCAATTGTGCGATCAGAATGGATGTCAATTTCAGGTTTTACTGTAATGTTAGGGTGATAACCTTTATTCACAAAGAATGGAGTAATACCAGTGGAAGCATTAAGAGCATTATTGTAAGCAAATTCCGCAATAGGCAGAAGCTTTGCCCAATGATCCTGTTGATAAGCACAATATATACAGATGTATTGTTCCAGAGTCTGGTTAACTTGTTTCATTTGCCCATCCCCTTCAGGATGATATCTGGAGGTGAAGTGTAGTTTGATCAAGAGAGCCTCACCTAAAGCACGAAAGAAAGTGGAAACAAATTCTGAGCCATGATCAGAAGTGACATGGCTAGGAACTCTGTGGTTCAAGAAAACATGATGGACAAATAATTCCATGAGTTCTTTGGACATTATTCTGTCATGTGTTGCAATGAAAATGCCTTGTTTCAAGGCTCAGTCCATGATTACTAAAATAGCTGTATGTCCATTAGAATCTGGTAATTGTTCAATGAAGTCCATCAAGATAGAATCCCAAGGTAGAACAGGAACCGGGAGTGGTTTGAGTAGGCCATAAGGCCAATGTCGATGAGGTTTGTGGCATCCACAAACTGTACACAAATTAATATAATTGCAAATGAACTCATGAACTTTTGGCCAAGTGTATTGTCATCAAATAGTGTCTAGAGTCTGGTTCTGACCAAAATGACCTGAGAGTGGGTGATTGTCGAAAGTAACATAGAATTTGAAGGCATAGATTGGAAACATTAGGAACATAAATGCAATTGTCAGGTTGTAACAGTCTATCAGAACCTATTGTCCAACGAGTGTTCAAACCATCCTTCGCGAACTTCAATCCCGTGATTGCTTCTGGATCCATTTTGATTGAATCGTGAATAGTGGAATGGAGTGCCTCTATATCCATAACAATGGGGGCGCATAGTGCCGGTCCTTCTAGGAATGTAGCTCACAGGGAAGTAGTTAGTTGTTCATTAGTGAATATAGGTCTGAAATTCTGTGGGTTAACTTGTGCATAACCAATATCCCCCTCTTTTGGGTAGACATCCCAGTGTCCTAGTCATTGAGTCAGGTTTTTCACCTAGCTTACCTGGTCTGAATCGGATCACCATATTAAATTGATGCAAGAACTCTGACCAATGAACTTGTCATTGTGTAAGGATTTTTGTCATCGAGAAGTATTCAAGATTCTTGTGATTGGTAATGACATCGATAGGATCTCCCAATCCCTCGAGGTAATGTCGCCAGCCTTTGAATGCTTTGAAAATTGTGAGAAGCTCCTTATTGTGAGTGTTGTAGTTGAGTTCTGCAGCTTGAAAAGTCCTCGAGAGGAACGCAATGGGGTGAATTTCTCCGTCAGGTAGTAGGATCGAGATGATCACGGCTAATGCGTAATCCGAGGCATCTGTTTCCACGATTAGATGTTGGTTTGGTTCCCAATGTGCTAGAATAGGAGCATGAGTGAAGCTGTATTTGAGCTTCTCGAAGGCTTCTTGGCAGTCAGTGTTCCAATTCCATGGTGTATCCTTTCACGTGAGTCACATCATCGGAACTACGATATTGCTATAATTATAAATAAAATGTCAATAAAAATTGGCAAAGCCAAGAAAAGACTGGATGTCTTTGACTTTCTGAGGTACTGGCCAGTCAATGATAGCTTGAACTTTGTCTCTTGACATTGTTAAGCCCTCCAGGTAAAGAATATAACCAAGATACTCTACCATGTCGACCTCCCATTTGCATTTCATGAGATTCACATAAAGTCAATGTTTACGAAGATGATGGAGGACTTTGCCAATGTGTTCGCAATGTAATGCCTCATCATCAGAGTAAATAAGTATGTCATTGAGATAGATGATAACATAAACATCTAAAAAATCAGCGAATATGTCATTAATGAACCTTTGGAAAGCTGCAGGAGCATTAGTGAGTCTGAATGGCATACCCTTCCATTCATAAGAACCCCAACGAGTTCTGAATGTTGTTTTCCATTTGTTGCCTTCTGTGATTTGAACTAAATGGTACATGTGAGTGAGATCGAGTTTGGTATAATACTTAGCTTTTGTGGTGACAAAGGGAGAAGGCACAGAGGAGGCACAGGCTCAAAGCACAAGCCAAGGCGAGGGTGGGGCTAGCACCACACACGAAGGCTGAAAGAAATAAGGATCAAGACAACAGCGATAGCGCAAGGGCCAATCACTAGGGTTGCACAAGGAAAACTAGTTCCAAAGACCAAGTAAGTATATTGAAGGTAAACAATGATACAGGTACTAACCTAGTTCCAAAGACCAAGAGGTCAAGATGGGGAACTAGGTGTCAGCTACTGTACTATATATACAAGAGTCTCGATGAGTAAGCGAAAGTGCAGGAAGTTGATGGAAGCATTTGGAATGTGATAGAAGGATGTGGAATGATGTAGATGGATCCAAACAGTAACAGCGATGAGGGAAGGAGGAGATGTAGGAGAAATAAAGTAAGTACTGTATCTTGTATAGCACGTCATGACAGCTTTTTTCAGAGGGTCTAGTAAATCAGAAATAAGAGGCAAAGGATACCAATCCTTCTTTGTGATGTTATTAAGACCGCACAAAGTCTATGCAAAGTTGAAGTTTTCCATCCTTTTTTGGTACAAATGATACCAGAGCTCCATGAGGAGAGGACGAAGGTTGAATAGTGCCTGATTCGAGGTGCTTATCGATGAATTCATGTAGAGCCTCTAATTCTTTAGCAGAAAGAGGGTAAAGGCAACCAATAGGTGGTTTGGTCTTGAGGTCATAAGGTCAGTGCTCAGGCAGCACTTTGGATTCAACTTCATCGAAAACATCCGCGAAGTCTGCATAATGCTTTGGTAAGGATGAGGGATCACTGTTGGGTGCCGAAGTAGTTGAAGCAGCTTGCGCTGTGACTTCACTGTGAACTGCTCATAAAAGCAATGGTTCGCATTTGGCATTCTTGCAAGCACAGTTGAAGAGTTCTGCATTGACAAGAGCAATGTCAATCTCTGGGTTTTTGAGTTGTGAAGCGGCCAATTGAGCCACCGAAGGATAGGTATAGATGGGTTCATAGGGGAAAGAGTCCAATAAAGGACAAGGTGAATGGTGAGAACGAGTTTGCAAAGGACTCTTTTTGGAACTAATGGTAGGCTGATCCTGCAAAGGATCAGTTTCTTCCAGAATGGATGTTTGCAGAAGCAAGGACAACAAGGAAAACTCAACTTGCTTAGTGGAGTGGAATGTAATGTTTCTCAATGCCCAGTCAATCAACGGATTGTAGCAGGTCAAGAAACTGTAACCTAAAACTGCTTCGCAAGAAGAATCTAGTAAAGTGACATAAAATGTCAGTAGTAGTAGCATGATCATGCACTAATGGATTGTCAGAAGTGGGTCACGGGGTTAATCATGGGAAATGGCAAAGAGAATTACTTTGTGAGATAAGACAATCCTAAGATTAGGTAGTTGGACCTTGACTCCACTATTAGTAGAGTCCTCGACACTTTGTGTGTCCAATATAGAAGAAAGGGAAACATGTTCTGTTTGCGATGGCCTTTGCAGTGATAAGCCTGAGGATGGGCTGTGCATAAAATCCAAATTTTTGGGTTTTGTGCATAGCCCAGTAAACAACACTACATATGGAACCCCTGTACATTGTATAATAGTCATGATGTCCAGCTCCAGATAAATGATGAATCAAAACCGATGCTCATTGATCAGGCACAGTGTCAAAAAGTAATTATAAAAACACTAAAACCCCATCCTGTGTGCAAATCAACTATCCTAGAGTAAGATCAGGGAATAGTACTGTCAATAAAAGAACTATCAAGTTATCTGCAGTACCATTCAGAAAGACTAGAATGATTAAAATAGAAGTAATAACAGCTCAAGGAGCACGTGGTAGCACAGGAAAGCCATAGGGATTAAATAACTCAAGCATGTGGTAGCACAGGAAAATCATATGGTGTCCCAGACCAAGGAGTGGTAAGCATGTGCAAAGGAATAAATCCCTCAGCACTGCCCAAGGTCCAAACTCTTCCTCAAAGACATAAATAGGACAGGCCAGAGCCAGAAAGAGCAAGCTTTCTTCCCCCCCCCCCCCCCCCCCCCCCCCACTTCAGTAGTGATTGCTAGTCCTACTTGAAAGGAGTTTGCTTCCAGCATAGAGAAGTCTGATTTAGACACTTAGTCAGACTCAGACAAAGCACAGAATAGAAACAGAAGTCAGATAGCATTGATAACTCAGAAAGATTGTACCAGTTGACTTAGAAAAAGAAAAGAAAACAGAAGTTAATCAAAGTACAGCTCAGTAAAGTTATTCAGTCAAAGTCAGATTGAAGAACCAGTTAGCCATAGCAAGCCCAAGTTTTATAGAACTTGTGAAAGAAAATCTATTACAAAAACCCTTACTCTACTAGACAGAGTTAGATTCACACATTAAATTATATATCTTTTCTGCACCCCTTTGAACTTAGTGTTTGACTTAGTTTTGTGTGTGTGTGTGTTGGTGTTGGTGTTAGTATTGCTACACCTGCATTTTGCATTCACCCCCAAGTCAGCATATCAGCAGAACATACTGACAGTAGGGATGTTAAAACAATGATATGGATAGATGATTAATTGGTATCACTATCGAAGTGCTATCAAGGTTGATATTTAAACTAAGGAACTACCTATTCGATACTGTAGTTGTGGTGATGAAGGGAGAAAGCACAGAGGAAGCACAGGTGCAAAGCACAAACTGAAGTGAGGGGTGGGACTAGCACCACACATGAAGGCTAAAAGAAATGGGATCTTAGACAGCAGTGATAGTGCAGGGGCCAATCACTAGGTCACACAAGGAAAACTAGTTCCAAAGACCAAGTAAGTATATTGAAGGTAAATGATGATACAAGTACTAACCTAGTTCCAAAGACCAAGAGGTCAAGATGGGGAACTAGGTGTCAGCTACTGTACTATATATACAAGGGTTCATATGAGTAAGCAACAGCGTGGGAAGCCGATAGAAGTGTCTGGAATGTGATGGAAGGTTCTGATGAATGATAGATGGAAGTAAAAGGATATGGAAGCATGGAAAAGGGTTCAGGTAGTCACAAAGATAAAGAAAAGAGGGAATGTAGGAGAAAACGAAGTAAGTACCATATCCTGTATAGCATGTCACAACATTACCCCCCTTCTACAGCCAATGTCCCAGCAACTATTTCAGTGAGGTTTTCATAAGGTTGCCAGGGTAAAGAGTTGAAGATGGCTGCTGAAAATTTTTGTGGTGCATTTGAGTGTTTTGTGTAAAAATCTGCAATTGCCTCGTTGCTTGTGCATACTAAGTTTTCTTCATGCTCCCAACTGTTGTGGCCTTCATTGTACCCCTTCCACTTTACCAGGAATTGCAACTTTTTCCATCGTCCAAAGATCCGGCTGTCCAGCACCTCCTCCACATCATAGAACTCTTCTCCCTCCACAATTTCAGGTTCTGGTGGTGGTGGCTCGACTCCATTGACCTTGTTCCCTTTCCAGGGTGACAGGCAGTTGGTATGTATGTTGTCGTGGATCTTCATCCAGGTAGGTAGGTGTAATTGATATGTGAGTGGGCCTGTTTTCTCTGCGACTTCAAATGGGCCTAGGCATTTGCTCCCCAATTTCTGGTTCTTTTGTCGTACCTTTAATTTGCTCAAGGATAACCACACTGGTTGTCCAACTTCGAATTCCTGTACTTTGCCCTTTACACCCTTTTTGATGCATTCCTTGCTCATCTGTAGTGCTGCTTCTGCATCCTCGCAAGCATGCTGTAGCAGTTCTAGCCAGCACTCAATGGATGGGTATTTAGTCTCGATGCCATTTGGAATGGTGAACTCAGGGGTGTAACCATAAAGTGTTTCAAAGGGGGAATGACTGTGTGTGAATGGATCTGAGCATTCATGACAAATTCAGCAGTAGGGATTAAAAGATCCCAGTCGTCCTGTCGGCAACTTATGTACATCTAGATATAATGCTCAATTTCTTGGTTGGCTCATTCTGTTTGTCCATTTGTCTCGGGGTGGTAGGCTGTGGTTAAAGCGGAGTCAATGCCTAGTCGTTTCAGTAGTTGTTGCATAACATCTGCCGCAAAATGGGGTCCCCTGTCTGAGATGAACCAGCATGGTAAGCCATATAAGCGGAAAATTTCTTTATAGAAGAAATCTGCTACTCCTTCTGTTGTTATCTTGGTGGTACAGGGAAAACAGTGAACCATCTTTGTATAATGGTCAACAAAGGTGATTATAGTGTTATGGCCGTCCTGTGTCATAGGTAGTTCCCCGATAAGATCCACACCAATGTCCTGCCAGGGTCCTTCTGGTACAGGGAGAGGTTGAAGAGGAGAAGAGTGGTGGGGGTTTAGGCATTTACGCTGGCATTGGTCACATCCATCAACATACTTGTCCACAAAAGAGCGCATCCCAGGCCACCAGTAGAGTCTGCTGACTAGTTCCAGGGTGCTATGCATTCCGGGATGGCTTGCGGTAGGTGCATCATGGCAGTGTTCCAGGATTGTTTTTCTTAGCGCAGTATCTGGTGGGACATAGACTTTGTTGCGATAGTAGACCACCTCGTCTTCTTCTCTCCACTCAGCTGGACCACTGGTGAGACTCTGGGGTCCCTTGATACCCTTCAGACCATCCAGTACCTCTGCCTCTCGTTTGCTGATCTGCCGAATGCGGTCAAGGAGGGGGTTAAGGAGAAGAACCATGGTTGCCACATTAAGGAAGTGTTCCAGTTTTAGCGCAATCTGTTCTCAGTTGTCCTCTGCATCTGTGAGCTGGTGCTGCACCATACGTGAAATTGCATCAGCTTGAGTGTTAGCTTTGCCTGGGCAGTGCTTAAGACGGAAATCAAACCGAGAGAGCCATAATGCCTATCATGCTTGTCGGTGACTGAGGTCTTGGGCTGTCTTCCAGTATTCGAGGTTCTGGTGGTCGGTTAAGATTCGAATGGTTCCGGGGATCCTTCAGGAAGCTTCTCCAGTCTTTCAGTGTTTCAATGATGGCCAACATTTCTTGGTTGTAGATTTCGTAGTTCTGCTCAGCTGGATCTATGGAAGAGGAATGATATGCAACAGGGTGCCAGAGTCCATCCTCCTGTAGTTGCGAAAGTGTACCTCCAGTAGCGAAGCCTGATGCATCCACTTCAATCCGAGTTGCTTTGATGGGTCCCATAGTGTGAGGATGGGTGCGGATGTGAAGGAGTCTCTTAGCGATTCAAAGGCTTCCTGCTGTTGTGATCCCCAAGTCCATTTAGTGTCTTTGCGGGTAAGGTCATTCAGAGGTCGGGCTTTCTTTGCAAACCCTTCGATAAATCTGCAATAGAAGTTAGCAAATCCTAGGAAG
The DNA here is from genome assembly GCA_028011355.1 of Lentinula aciculospora. Lineage (NCBI taxonomy): Eukaryota > Fungi > Basidiomycota > Agaricomycetes > Agaricales > Omphalotaceae > Lentinula > Lentinula aciculospora. The sequence continues at coordinate 61,277 of JAOTPV010000144.1, forward strand.
CCTCAGAGGTCATGTAGCGTTGTAGGGGCCTGCCAATCACTAACTGCCTTTATTTTCACTGGGTCCATTCGCACTTCCCCTTCACTGATCACTAAGCCTAGGTATTCAATGGAAGACCGTTCGAATTCACATTTCTCTGGTCGCAGATACAGGTCGTATTTGTTGAGGCGTGTAAGTACGTCATTGACTACCCTCCGATGTTCCTCAAGAGTTTCAGTGAAAACAAGGATATCGTCCAGGTAAACAGCCACCTTCCCAGCAGTGATGACGTCAGCAAATATGGAATTCATGAGGGCTTGAAACGTAGCTGGTGAGTTTGTCAGACCAAAGAACATGACAAGGGGCTCAAAGAGTCCTCGATTAGTGGCAAATGCTCCCTTCCATTCATCACCCTCCTTAATGCAAATGTTGTTATACCCCCAGTGAACGTCCATTTTGAGAAAACCTTGGCTTTGCGCAGTTGGCTAATGATGTCCATGACAAGAGGGAGTGGGTATCAATTTTTTTACCATGTATTCATTGAGCCACTGGTAATCCTGCACAAATTGAAGTTTACCATCCTTCTTTTTGACAAAGAACACGGGCGATGCCAATGGGGATTTGAAAGGACGGATGTAACCTTTGCGCCGATTCTCTTCCAAGAATCGATCAAGCTCTTCTTGCTTGTTTAGAGACATGGGATAGATTTTAGTTCACATGGTTTCAGGGGCATCAGGTTTCAGGTCTATGGCGTGGTCCCAAGGTTTATGTTCTGGTAGTCATTCTGATTCTTTCTCTGAGAAGACCTTTGCGTGTTTCCGATATGATGTAGGGACCATCTCTTTGAACGATTTTGATGGCTTCTCTTTGTAGGCTGCCTCTGCAAGTTGTTGTGAGTATGTGTATCCTGTGGAACACCAAAGGTCTTCTGATGTATGACCAATGATCCCAGCTTGAAGTAGTGCCCTTCTTCACTTCCTGTTGCCTACCAGTCGGTACAGAGGTGTGCTTTCAGTGTATTCATGTGTCTCCAGGTCAGGTATAGGGGGCGGTTCTGGGGAAGTTTCTCCAGGTGTTCTGGGTTGGTCATCTGGATTGTGGATAGGAGAGTGAATTTGTGGAACTGAAGTGGGGGCCCAGTCTGGGTTGGGTTCTATGATGTGTTCTGCGGTTCCTCCCACATTACTTTCCTTGGTTTCTGGGACTTCCTCGATGGTCATGGGGTGTGGAACTTTTCTGGGAGGGGTGATAGCCAATTGCCCTTCTCTCCAGTCAATGTCTGGGTTGACCTTTCAGAGCCATGGAAGTCCAAGAATGATATTTTCAGAACCAAGGTTGGTAACAAGGTATTCAAGAAGCTGGGGCCAATTTTGGTCTATTGTGGAAAGTAGACACATGGAGTGTGTGATCTGTCCTGCAGTGTTAAGAGATTCGTCAATGTTATAGAGGGTGATGGGATGGAGAAGACAATGAGAAAGGATCTGATGTCATCTCATGAAGCGGT
>JAOTPV010000145.1:0-61668 GCA_028011355.1 Lentinula aciculospora
TTGGACACCAGAGGATACCCATTCTAGAGCGGCATTACAGGAAGGCGAACAGCTTTTCCTGTTTGACTGGGACAGGTATGTTCACGAGCAGGTACAGTCGAGGAAGTGGACGGAAAAACAAGCCAGAGAGGAAACAGCCCAAGAGTTCGACACTTCCAAGCCCTACATCGAAAAGTACCCCGATGTTTTCAGCCAGAAGGAATTCGACCAACTGCCACAACGACGTCCTTGGGACCACGCTATCAACCTAACGCCAGGTTCTAAACCTTTAGATTGCAAGGTGTACCCATTAAACCCAAAGGAACAAGAGGCGCTCGACAAGTTTCTTGAAGAAAACCTTCGAACTGGACGAATCCGACCTTCGACTTCGCAGATGGCATCTCCCTTCTTCTTCGTTAAAAAGAAAGATGGCACCTTACGACCAGTACAAGATTATCGTAAACTGAACGAGATGACGGTTAAAAACCGGTATCCACTTCCTCTCATTCAGGAGCTAATTGATCGTTTAAAAGGCGCTAAAATCTTCACGAAGATGGATATCAGATGGGGATTCAACAACATCCGCATAAAGGAAGGTGACGAATGGAAAGCGGCTTTTCGAACTAACCAGGGGTTATTCGAACCGACCGTCATGTTCTTCGGACTCACCAACTCTCCTGCGACGTTCCAAGGTTTCATGAATCACATCCTGCGAGACCTCATCAATAAAGGTCATGTTATTGTTTACATGGACGACATACTGATTTTTACCGATGGTATAGAAGAACATCGACAAATCGTAGAACAAGTACTCGACATTCTAAGGGAACATAAGTTGTTCCTTAAACCCGAAAAGTGTTCTTTCGAAAAACCGATTATCGACTACCTCGGTATTATCATCGGTAACGGAACTATTCGCATGGATCCCAAGAAAGTACAAGCCGTTCGAGAATGGATTACTCCACGAAAGAAGCGCGACGTCCAACAGTTTCTAGGATTTTGCAACTTCCTCCGGCGATTCATTCATGGGTTCAGTCTGGTAGCAAAGCCATTAACACAGCTCACGGGAAATGGGACTTGGAAGTGGGAAAAAGGTCAGGAAGAGGCGTTCGAGGAGTTGAAACGTCGAATCTGTGAAGAAGTAGTTTTACTCATTCCTCAAAACCACGGAAAATTCAGGGTAGAAGCTGACTCGTCCGATTATGCTAATGGCGCCGTTTTATCCCAGTTTGTCGAAAGCAAGTGGTATCCTATTGCCTTTCGTTCTCGTTCCCTCAATGAGGTTGAGCGTAATTACGAGATTTACGACAAAGAACTTATGGCAATTATGGACTCCCTCAACGACTGGAGGCAATATTTACTAGGTGCGGAGGAACAGATTGAGATTTATATGGATCACGCAAACCTCCAGTACTTCAAGAAGCCGCAGAAACTCAACCGACGACAAGCGCGCTGGGTACTGGAATTAGCGGAGTATAATTTCGATCTCGTTCACAAACCTGGTAAATCGATGACGAAAGCTGACGCCCTGTCGAGGATGACAGGTCTTGAGACAGGGGACAAGGACAACGAGAACATCGTTCTCCTGAAACCGGAACTTTTTATTCAAGCTCTCGACCTATTGGCTCCCGAAGATCTCCTGTTATCAGAGATCCGAAAGAGTAGAAACCAAGTAGACCGAACTGTACAGGATGCCCTCGCTGCGAAAAATCCAGAGTGGACTGAGACCGACAAAGTCATTACCTGGAAAGGGCGTGTTTATGTACCGAAAAACCGCCTACTCCGGTCCAAAATAATCACTCAGTACCACGATACACCGCTAGCGGGACATCCAGGACAGTACAAAACCACGGAGTTGATTACTCGGGACTACTGGTGGCCAGGAGTGACACGAGATGCAGGGAAATACGTCGAAGGATGCGAGAAATGCCAGGCGACAAAGTCACATCGTACCAAACCAGTAGGACAACTTCACCCACATGCAGTACCAACTGAACCGTGGCAAATAATCGGCACTGATATGATAGGGGAACTACCGGAATCGGGAGGATATAACGCCATATCGGTGTTTATCGATCATTTTTCCAAAAGGTTGCGACTTGTTCCGTCTCACACTACAGTCACGTCAGAGGGAATGGCAAAAATCTATCGAGATCGTATTTTTTCTATCCACGGCATTCCACGAAAAATAATACATGATCGAGGACCGCAATATCATTCTCGTTTCATGAAGGAACTCTACCGTCTTTTAGGAATAGAAGCAAACTATACCACAGCGTATCATCCACAGACCAACGGCCAGACAGAACGAACAAATCAGGAGATAGAACATTATCTCCGTTTGTTCATTAGCTATCATCAAAATGACTGGCATGAGTGGTTACCGCTTGCAGAATTCGTCTATAATGATCGAGTACACTCTGCGACAAAAGTTTCCCCCTTCTATGCTGACAACGGTAGACATCCCTATAAAGGCACGGCACCTCAAATGACTTCGGACAACCCCACAGCACAGGCTTTTGCAGATGGAATGAGGAAGGTTCGAGACGAAGTAGGAGCGGCCTTAGGAAAGGCCAATGAGGACATGAAGAAGTTTTATGACCGAAAGCGAAGAGTTGGAGTAGAGTACAAGCCAGGCGATAAGGTCTGGCTTGAGGGAACTAACTTATCGACAGACCAGCCGATGAAAAAGTTAGGAGATAAATGGTTTGGACCGTTTACAGTTCAGAAGAAGATAGGCGCTAGTTCCTATAAACTAGACATCCCCTCTACGTGGAAACATATCCATAACGTTTTCAACGAAGTCCTTCTCACTCCCTATAGAGAACCGCAATTTCCCTCTCAACCACGAAACACTCGTCCACCTGCTGTCGTCGTAGGAGAAGAAGAGGAATTCGAAGTCGAGGAGATTCTTGACTCACGAAAGGTAGGAAAAGGGATCAAGTACAAGGTCAGGTGGTGAGGTTACGGACCACATGAAGACACTTGGGAACCTCGGTCCAACATCACCCATTCCTCCGATTTGTTGAAGGAATTCCATGATAAAAACCCAAACAAACCCAAACCCGCCACCCTGAGTCGACTCGAAATCCCTATTTCCTTATTCCCTACCGAGTTATTCCGCCCTATGCCTCCGCCAGATACCAAAAATACACCCTCACGATTACCCTTTGAAAATTTTGTTAGACGACAAGCGCTTCGTGGAACTCGCGCTCTAGGGAGGGGGTAATGTCATGAATCGATCTTTTTCCATTATTCTTTTCTTTTATTATTCTTTTCCTTTTCTTTTATTTACTTATCTAATCACCAAAGCGCTTACACTAGCGCTTATTATATTTTCATTATCATTTAGGTTACACGCGTCAACCTTATTGTTCTCGCATTGTCGTTTCACTTAGGCGCGACTCTCTCGTGCCTGTCAGCTCATTGACAGGGCGACGTCATTATTGTTCCGCCTCCATGCTTCTTTTTATATTGCCTTATTGTTTACTCACCTAATACCTACAGCTTTACTTATGGATACGAGCGACTCTTATTGTAGGTCCTCACGGTTATGGTGCGAGACATCTCTCACGGTTTCATATCCCGTTTTGTATATAAGCCTAGATATTTGGTAGTTATATTCCTTAGCTCTATTCTCGTCTATTCTCCTCGGTAGCTAGACTTGTAGTTGGGTTGTTTTTATCCATCCGCTTTTTGCTTTTTCATCCTCTTGCTCATCGTCTATCGTGTGACGCCTGGTTGTCTCTTGTGAGAGCTAGCGAGTCGCTGACAGTGATCATCCCGTGACCCTTTCTGACAATCCCTTTGTGCACGATCATAACAAAGGCAATATAAAAGAAACACAGTGGCAGGACAATAATGATGACATCCTGTCAATGAACTGACAGGCACAAGAGAGTCATGTATGAGTGAAACAACAACACAAGAACAATAAGGTTGACATGTGTAATCTGGATGAAAATGAAAATATAACGAGCGCTGGTGTAAGCGCTTTAGTGATTAGGTAAGTAAATAAAAGAAAAGAAAAAGAATAATAGAAAAAGTGTGTTTATGACACAAGGTCCAACTACCTATTCTTAGGATCATTGTATCTCACAAAGTAATTCTCTTCACCATTTCCCGTGATTAACCCTGCAACCCACTTCCAATGATCCATTAGTGCACAATCATAACACAGCTGTTCCCAACGACAAAGTTATATTGATAATAAGTACAGAGAAGTAAGTAAAGACATACCTGGTCCCAATGACAAAGAGGTCAAGATAAGGGACCAGGTTGTGGGGGCTGGCTTATATATACAAGGTGGAGTGCAGGAACTATGATGTAATACTGTATAGTGATGTGAAGGGTGAATGAAAACAAACACCCAAACACTTAGTTCAGGGGGCTTGGTAGCAGTTGTATGTAGAGTACTGTAAAAACCTGATAAAATCAAGTATAACACCAATAATCACAAGTCAATAAACCTAATAATAACCTAAAGTAATAACCTAATAATAAACCTAATAAACAACCTAATAACAGAGGCTTGTAGCGAAGGGGGTGCTGCAACCTGTCCTTTCTCTAAATCCCCCCCCTCCTTTTATACCCGAAAATCTCGGAATATCTTCGCACCTTCCTACTGCGGCCACAGACCATTATTGTCTGTCGATCCTCTGGCTCCATATTCCCACTCCTGCCAAGTCTCCGATCACTTCTACAGCTTTTCCTTGCTAAAAATCCGCATTTTTCCTATTTTGGTAGTACCACCTCAAATAAATGGTTCCCCTCGATCCACTGATCCCAAATTGAGTTGTCAACGGAGTCTAGACCTCCCCACATCTGTTGGACTTGTAGCTCAACTAATTTCTATCCTTCTAGCCAGTCCTAATCCGAAATCCGGTGTTTTAGCCCCTAAGACATAGTCATCTCCGAGCACACGGCATTTCCAGGTCCCAGACCTATCCCTTCTGTCAGGACCTGCTTCAGACCTCTCCCCGTCCATTTGTTTCTTTACTTATTGTATAATATTGTCTTTAGCACGCATATATCCAGCATTCTTGCTGGAGCCACTAGTTTTGATGGGCCATCAATCCCATCAATATATACTGCTTTGACCGCCGAACTTAGATATTCTGCTCGTTTCTCTTAATATAGCTGTGAAATAAGTTGCCAAACAAGTCATAAAATATATTTAGACCTGTTCTGAACATTATTTCAATTTAGCCTGCCTATTTTACTGAGACAAGTCTAAACCTATGTAAACTTCAACTGTTTTCTATTTCTCAGTCCGAGAAAATGGTTATCAATTATCCCAGACTGTAAATTTGTCTTGTAGACCTTCACTGACATCAACTGGACCATCTCTTACTCATCCAGTATTTTCTCCGCCACCTTAAACATGCTCCTATGACTTTTATTGGTGGTGGTCAAAGCTGTTTTGATTGCATCAGCAATACTACTAACTTTGACCTTCTCGGTTAAGGACTTTAAATATTTTAAGTGCAATATTAAGTTTGAACTTGTATTTTAAAGTGTTGTGAGTGTGCATTGCAAAGAGTAGTAATATTTTATAGACTTTTTAATTGTCTTTTAATAAGGAAAAACACTTTAGATTTAAAGTATTTGAGTGATATCAACTGCAATTTGGCAGTCATATCAATAGCTCAGGCACAAGGAATGGAACAGAGCTGATAGAATGGGATGGAAGGTTCTGGAATGATTATTGTAGGTAAAGGTACTCAGATGGTGTATTGTAAAGAAAGGAAATAATAGGGGTGGCGCTCACTTCATGACAAAGGAATGAATAAAGTTGATCATTCACAGGTTCAATTCTTGGAATCAATTACTGCAACTCTCAGGAGTGTTCAAGCTAACAAATACTCCAGACAGAATACATCTTGAGCCCTTCCACCAGTCATTCATTTCCATAGTGAACAATTTGCATCATTATCTGGACAGTGTAATGGCCATTCTATGGTAACTCCTTCTTACTCATTCTATGTTACTTGTTGAACAGATTGCCTTGGATAGTAACCAATGTCTTTCTCTATTCAGGCATTGTACATAATACTCATTACCTTTGGATCCATGTAGATAGGATTCTCTGAACACTATATAGGTAGAGCTTGAGGCCTGTAGGACCTCAGCTTCAGTATTCGACTTAGCTTCCGGGCTTATATCCACTTGACTTTTGTCGACCCTTAACATAATACTGAAGCTGCATAAACTGTCACTGACACTCTGTCCCTGGCAGGTTCTACTCTATGTTACACTACTAGCCCTACCCTACCCCATCGATCTTCACTCTCTATATCCACTATGTCCGAGCAACAGGTCAATCTACTTATGACCTGTATGGACACTCTAATGGATGCCATCGCCAGCCTTGTTACTGGCATGAAGAATCCCTCATCCCACACTGCCACTGGTACTTCCATAGCTTGCGCTGAACAAGCTGTGAACCCGGCCACAGTCCATGGCGCAAATAAAGCAAACTCCTGTGACGTGGGCATGGGTTTTCGAGTTTGTATCAAGAAAAATAAATGAATTCAAGTTCTGGGTTCTGGGTTCAACGAATCGTGAACTATAATATAAACATCCAAAGGTTCGAAGCCTCAAAAGCCCGCAGCTACCCAATATTTCACCCATTCCTGTATCAGTGTAGCATCCAATGGCTTCAGAGTCCTCATATTCTCGCTCAATCTCTCGACGTTCCTTGTACTCAACTGAGTAAGACCGACGCTCTCCACCATGCTTTGGTCAGATTGTCTGAGAGTGTCGTCTGCCCCGGCTTGTTGTCTGTAGAAGTCGAGTAATTTTACTGCTGGCTGAAGGATTGAACTCGTTTTAGTAAGAATATGGCTTATTGACTAGAAAAATACTTACGATGTTCTCGGTATCGGTCTCCGTTGGATTTCTCGCGTACTTCTCGACTGTGTCAACCCATTCGCGATAAGATACCAGCGGAAGCGCGTTGGGCAAAAGATATTTCTCCTCAATGAGGGTAGCCCGAATGTTTTTGATAACGGAGGTCCAAGAAACAGATTTCGGGTGCACAACATTAATGGCCATGGGCGTAGGCTCAGAGCTAAATCCAACATCGAGTATAGTATTGCACACGGCGTCCATTGGTACCCACGAGACAACCTGTTCATCGATAGTTAGCACGTCATACTTCCCTATGCAACAAGCGTCTCAACGCACCCCAAAAGCGTCGGGAAGTACACCGATAGTCAGACTTGACTTTACGATGATTGGGACCCAGTCGGTCGTCGCCCAAGCTCCATTCGGCACACCGCCGGTCACTTGACCGATCCTGAAAGAAGTCGCTCGAAGACCACTTGTCGCGAGTATCTGCAAGTAAGAGGTCAGCCGAGCAGAATACATACCAATACTTGACACACTTACCCGTTCCGTCACATATTTACTCTCACCATAGCCTCCTCCGACAGCATACTTGGGATCCATCACAACTTCTTCGGGATATGGTCCCAGTAGTTGAGCATCCCACGATTGAGTTGATGCAATCGACGATGTGAATAAGTATCGAATGGAAGAAGAGTGGCTACTAGAGCGTGCAAGGTCCATCAAGATACGAGAACCTTTCACATGCGACTCGAAAGATGCCAGTGAGAGGTTGAAGTCGAGCCTCCAGGCATTGTGAATTATCATGGTTAGATTTTGGCGCAGCTGTGAAATTTGAGTAAGCTGAAGGTCCAACATTGACCGTATATGTGCTTACCTCCTTCAACATATCTTCAGGCAAACCAAGGTCCTCATGGGATGCTTCTCCCGCCAAAAAGACCAACTTCGGCGAAGACAACAAAGAAACATCAAGTGCCTTATCTTCGAACCGTGCGCGATGCCTGTCATACATTGACGCTCTGGTAGATGGTCTGTTGAGAGCATACACACGGACTACAGAGTCTTTCAAAAGTAAAGACTGCAGGAATTGGGCTCCAAGATTCCCAGTTGATCCTGTGAGGAGTACGTAGTGTTGATTTGAGTCAATCGGAATGGCGGGCTGTGGAAGTGGCGCATCTAAGCCTTGCGAGTATTTGGAAATCATCTCTTCCATAGATTCTTCGTGCGTCTTTTCCTTTTGTATCTGGTCACTAGGGTTGGTAATCATGTTGACGATAGCATCTGTAAGTTGGGCAATAGTAGGATAATTGTAGACTATGTTCTGAGTAATCGCAGTTGTGAGAGCTGCAAAACCAGATCTGCGAAGAGCGCTGACGAGACGAAGGCGGAGAATGGTGGAGGTTAGACTACAAATACACTTCAGTATATTATTGGGTGACAACTTTTCAACTCACCTATCAAATCCTTGCTCGAATAAATCAGCAGTAACAGCAGGGGATTCGGTCAAAAGAATGTCTGAAATTTGGTCGATAAGCCAAGGCTGTAGATCCGACGCTTTCCAGCTTCTAGGCGGTTCAATCGAGTCACCTCCAGAATTTGATTCGACGGCATCGTATCTGCGCAGAAACTCAGTAATCTTCATCTACGATGAAACGGCAATCAACCTACAATTCGTTAATCTCGGTCTCGTATAGTGTCAATGCGGCCTTTTTGGCAACGGTCCCTTTCCCTACACGAGGCAACGGTTTATCGGAGCTGGTGACGAGAATCATCTCTTTGAAAACGCGACTGAAGGAGGGAGCAATTCTGTTTGCCTCTTCAATCACCGGCCTGAAGAGAACGAAACCGTTGAGTTGACATAATATTGCGATGTATGACACCGGATCACTCACCAAACCAGATTTCTGAACTTCGATACTTCAGCGTCGTTTTTTACATCGACTAGGAGTGTTCCTGAAGGTTCCAGCATAATTCCTGGTTGGTCACGCTGTCTTCCGAACATGACAACTCCGCTGATTCTGTGAGGTTCAATGCGTTGAAAACAATATCTCGATGTAGGTAATAGGTATACACACAAGGGGCTCGCGGATATGATGGATTCAATCGGTGCCGGAACGGTTTTTTCACCATTGGAATGAATTATCACATCGTCAATGCGTCCAACGATTTTCCAGAGATTAGGGATAGTGGGATGAGGCTTAAATAAATCTGACGTGGCGTAGCCGCAAACGTCGGGAAGGTTCTCAACAGCGATATGGTGATTCTTGGAAGTCTAAGGGTATAACGTAAAAGACAGACCATCAGGGAATATTTTGAAGAAAAATACCAAGAATTGAGCCTCAAATGTACCATCTCCTTGAGACACCCAACGAATATTAGCTCTCTCCATAAACTCGAAGTACTCCCATGTGTCGGTTTCATCAACCCGCAACTCTGATACCACGCCAAATTCGGTGCCACCTGGATTGAGGCATAAGTATATTGAATATCAACAGTAAAAAGCTCGAACACATACCATATCCAGTGCTGACGCGGACACCTTTGGCAATGAGCGACTCGGCAACACGGGGGGCAATAGGTCCTCCACCGTAGCTCTATATGACCTAACAGTTTGTAAAATCATAAGATGAGCATGAAAAGGACCTACCACGTTCCGCATCGTGCGAAGGAATTCCACAGCATCGTCTGACTGATCCCAACCGTTGAAAAAAGTCGGTGGAGTCATCATGAAGACAGGTTTAATGATTTTTGCTGCTTCTATGACTGTCTCCGACGTCCCTAAAATGGGTACGGCGTCGGCCCGCGTCGCAGTAGGTGCAAACATCCCAGTCGTAAAAAGCCCGTATAATGGAAAAAGGACCTGGAAGCAAAAGCCCATCATGTGGAATGTCGGTAGACCCATGCCTCCCATTATTGGATTATGAAAGGCCTTGCGCGCCTTAAGAATGTACACTGAACGACACTTAGTCGATCACAAACTCGCAGCGGAATGAAACTCACACAAAGCAGCATCATCCTTAATTATTTTGTGAGTGAACAGTATGGGCTTTGGGAATCCCGTCGAGCCAGAAGAGTGTAAGTATATACCTGTGTCTGAATCCTTTGGAGAGAAAGCTGGAGTGATAGGTGTAAAAAAATCTTCCGCTACTTCTCGTCCAAGATGAGGGTATACATCCTGCAATGTAGGCACCTCCTCGATGCTAAGTTCGTACGTCGGGTCAACGACATGAAGCTCAGCTTTGAGGCCGTCAACGACACCTCGCAGAGTCGTCTGTGTCATGAGAATACGATGAGTAGAGGTCTTTTGAAGGAGATGGAGAAGTGCAGCGGACGAATTTCGTGGAGAGATAGGGAACGGCTGAAACAAGGGTCATAAGCAAAGGGAGATTTTTGGATGGAAGGAATTTGAAGTACCACTAGGCCGGCCTTCATAATGCCAGTAATTAGAGCAGTGTATAATATAGCATCTATGTTAGCTACAATGGCGATAACATCGCCAAGCTGAGAGTTTCCTCGAACAATATTCCCGACACGGTGAGCTGCGCGAACGAATTCCAACATCTTGATTTTCGTAGTAGAAGAGTCAGCATTTGCATAGACATAAAGCGGAAAGTCGGAGTTATGCTCGAGATTGAAGTCAAGAAGATTAGGCAGATTCAGTTGTGACTCATCTCCAAGGGCTGGGAGGAGTGTTGTTGTGGTGAGAACGGAAGACATTGGCTGAGATGAAGTGATGTACTGGTGTTGAGAGATGTATATTGTTTCGATAATTTAGAATGAACCTTGGTGTATGCTGGTTTTTATGTCTCCTCTAATGGCTCTACGATGAGCCTACAATCAATGGTCCTGAGCAAACGGACAACACACATGATGAGACTACAGTACAAACCATGGGAACGGATATAGGATAGCTTGTTCGCGCGTTCGGGTCTCGGTCATACTGGTCATACTACATCCAAAGGACATCAAAGATTTCCTCTTGCTCGCAAATCTTATCAGTGATCATACATCGAGGTTCCCGCGTTCTTAGGCCGCGAATATCCTTGAACAAAGATGTTTTCTTCGGGATATCTGCCCGAACAGCCTACCGGCGAGACACAAAGATATATCGTCCGCCATTAGTTATGGACCGGTGCTCTTGCGATTTCCGCTCGAGAATTACGGAAGTAAGCTGAACAAGCGGCCAAGCTCGCAACGTGTGAGATTTTGAGCTCGTTATCGTTTGTAGCCAAGGTTGACTGCTCACGTACGAACGTTTGGGTCAGAAACTTGCTTCTGGACATGTCCTAAGACGACAGAAATCAATCGGATGCAGCAGCCTCCTGGAAACGGATGTATCAATCTGTATTTGCATCCGTCACGCCAATGGACTCGGTCGTTCAAGGTTTATCAATATCTGGGAATATGCAGCTACAGTCAATCAGGATTCGTAAGACTCGGACATGAAGAGATGGGTTCACATACCAAACCACTCCGACCCACTCGCTTCAAACATTCTTGCTTATGGAAGTGATGTCGACATGAGTAACTTTGAGGCTCATGATTGAGGCGCGCCCATTGAACGAGAAAAGGGCCTTGTGCCGAGGCTCTCACCTTGTTGAATTCACTATGATCACATTCAATTTGCTACCCATTGCCTTTGCAATGTTAGAATATTTACCGGTACTTTATATCCCATTGCACCTTGCTGGCAATTGCATTTCCAATTCAACCGCATATAATTTCACACAATGTTCTTCATCATCGAGTAAGAACCTCCGCTCCATCATCTGTGATCAGCAACATATGTTCTGCTTGAACACTTCGCGCACAATTCTATGAGAGCATGGATGGAGCCCAAAGATTTAAACTAAACAGGCTTACCCCTACACTAGCTGTCCATCCATCAGGGAATGTCCAGCTGGTCGAATGAGTTCCTTGGAAGATAGCAGGCTGTAGACGTATCTTGACTAATGGACTACAAAAACACGACCCAGGGTATTGACCTCGATTGCGAAGCAATGTCCGGGAAACATTACACCCGGCTCGCCATTCACTGAATATCTTTGAGCCTCAGAATAAAAGAATAAGATTTACAATGGTGCAAAATCCATGGTTTTCGATGAAACAGAACCAATACCATGTCCACTGAAAGCCAGTGACACGCAATATTCCATGTCGTGGTATTGTGGTTCGATGAGAGCGTGTATCGCTCGACCAATGTTCTTGAAAGGTTTACCGGGGCCGCATGCCGCGATTCCAGCTTCGGGAGCGTGGTTTGTTATGTCACATAGAAGGCGGCCAGGCTTATCCTTCATAGCAGATGGAGAGGTGAACTTAATGGGAAAATGAACATGATACATACAACGTCTCCGACTAGCCAAGTTTTGGAAGTGTCTCTGTGGGAGCCATTCAGATAGACGGTGACATCTATATTGATAATATCTCCATCTTCAAGTGGCCGACTAAATACGAAATTGACAAGGGGATGAACAGAAAGGGATGGTCCACACACTCGTCAGGGATACCCTGTGTGATAATATTGTTAATGCTACAGTTCGACTGTCAGCTGGGATACGGACGTGCGTAAAGCCTCACCTAGTACAGCATGACTTTGGGAAACCATTATACATTAGGGGAGATGGATAAGCTCCTCTGGAGATGATGTATTCATGAACAGCGGCGTCAATCGTGTTCGTAGTCACTCCAACCTTCCTAGTTCCCCGCCCAGTCAGAGGAGGCGAAGCCAGTACTGATTACGAGCACACCTTGACCAAGCTCCCTGCATATTCGCGTACATCTCTCGTCAAAGACGCGACACTTCTCAATTTCCGTTCCGGATCGCCTCCAAGCGGGAACTTTCCATCAGCGTCTTCTACATCATTGTGCATGTCTTTCCCTGAAAGTAAGTTGGATCGCGCATAAAGAGGTCGAATGATATGATTGGGAACTGCTCTAGGCTTGATGTGAGAGACTCCGAAAACAAAAGGTTCCTCGGGTAGAATAACACTGTAAAGCCCGAAGTCATCTGCTATTGGGAGAAGGTCTTCATCTTCGGGTGGAAGTAAGGCTGAAAAGGATTCGAGAGGGTCGCTTAGAGCTATAAGGATGAACACTAGTCCTGCCCAAAAATCGAGGAGAGGAACGCGAAACCAGCATTCAGCCCGGCGATTCTTCTTCTCCACGAACGTCCTTCAAGTTGGTACGACGTTTCTACTTTGAACGCAACCCCTCAAAGGGACTCCCAAATGCCTTGAGTTTCATCCTGACCGTCTCTACTAGGAATTAGTACGATTCCTCAGGTCTCGATGACTGTCCTTTTATGAAAAGATACAATGAATATGATTTCGATAGAAACTAGAAATGCAGGGTACAGTACATTTGACCATTGGTCGATATATGAAGAATGCGATAGTTCTATCATGACAAGTTGGACTATTTAAACGGGGCCTCCTTTCTATCGGCAAGATCAACTAAAGTAAACAAGAAGAAAAGCACATACTAACCCGGTCACCTTCTCGCAACCATCTCGAGCCGAGTCAGTAGGTTTCTCGTGTGTGTCCCGACTCACACTAACACCTTCCCTTTGTTCCAGCTTGTCGAGACCTGAAAATACAGAGCGCAGGAACATCCACCTGACGGTCGAGGTAAGCAGGCAATTGATCTACCTTTATCACCGTAATCCTCGCTCCTCTGATGCCCATTCAGACCTTGTTGTTGATGGTATGCATCGGTGTTCAAGTCGTTGCCTACACCAGTGTTAAAATCGCCTACGGAAGACATCGAGATGGATGCAATGTTTGAATTATTTGTCGGGTGCTTCAACGCGGAATTCATTTTGTGATAACGTCAAATCTACGTATCGCTGCAGCTGACTCAGAGTATAAGAGCTTCTCCACAAGACAATCCGTACATTGCATAGAAATATACACGGCTCCAACTGCCTGGGGAAAAAGAGCTTGACTAAGCAAGACGGAGAGCCTTCAGGAGTGAGAAGCTTTAGCAAGATCTCGGAGTCGGATTGGCAGAAGACAACAGAAGCATGACATGATTTGAATCAAGGTCTCTCGTCTCTGTTAGCTACCCACCATGATCTCACCTCTCAGCAAGATTGGAAATGCTCAAGTTCATCCCATTGGATTCGGTGCTATGGGTATCAGCGCATTCTATGGGAAGGTCGAGTCTGATGAAGAACGATTCAAGGTCTGCCTGCTCGTTTGACTGTTTAACTTAGAGAAGAAATGCTGACAGGTTGTTAATAGGTCTTAGATGCGGTATATGCGAGTGGATATCGACACATCGACACCGCTCATGTATATGCTGACTCTGAAGCGCTTCTCGGAAAATGGTACGTTGAAAGAACGTCTCAACGATTGGACGCACAATGGGACACACTGGTTCATGCAGGTTCAAAAAGACTGGCAAGCGTGATGAAATTTTCCTTGCATCCAAGTTCGGAATCACCCCGCAAGGTCCCCGTGGTGATCCAGATTTTGTCAAGGAGCAATTCGCCACGTCGCTTGAACGTCTGGGTGTCGAATATATTGACTTGTATTATCAGCACAGGTGCAAAAAATATGTACTCTTACTGCGACAAGTCCTTATGACAACTAATCGTAGACCTGATCCCAAAGTTCCAATCGAGATCACTGTCGGTGCTATGGCTGAGCTTGTCAAGTAGGCACCGACCTCCTTAGTCGATCCGTCGAAAGAACCGAATGATTTTGATAGGGCAGGAAAGGTGAAATATCTGGGCTTGTCTGAGTGCACAGCGGAAGATCTTCGTCGTGCACATGCTGTACATCCCATCTCTGCTCTCCAAGTTGAATTCTCACCTTTTGTTCTCGACATCGAATCTGAAGAGACTGGTCTTCTCAAGACTGCACGCGAGCTCGGAGTCACAATTGTAGCTTACTCTCCACTTGCGAGAGGACTTCTCACTGGGCAGTATGTGGGTAAAACTCAGTGAATGTTTAGTCTTGATTGCTTCGAACTTTTTCTAGAAATCGCCCGATGATTTTGAGGAAGGGGATTTCCGAAGGACTGTTCCCAAGTACGTCGTTGTAATCATGATTCACTCAGCTATCTTAAACTAACTTTCTTGGAAGATACCAAGCAGAGAACTTCCCCAAGATACTCGACGTAGTCAAACAAATCGAGAACATCGGCCGAACGCACAACGCAACCGCAGGTCAAGTCACGCTCGCCTGGATTCTAGCCCAAGGAGATGATTTTGTCGTTATTCCTGGGACGAAGAAGATCAAGGTGATTTGTGGATTCTCGTTGACTGTCAGTGCGGGTGCTCATGACGGCCTTTTGAAATGGTAGTATGTGAAGGAAAACATGGGAGCCGCCGATGTGAAGCTTAGTGTAGAGGAGATTGCTGCAGTCAGGAAGATTGCGGAGGAAAGTGACATACCGGGCACAAGATATGCGGAGAAACAGATGCAGGTTGTAATGGTGAAGACACCTCCCCTTCCGAAATAATTGGGCAATGATTGAAGAAATTTGTACAATTGACGTAGTAGTCTCTCAACAAGAGGCAGAGTATCTCGTATACTTCTTGACATCAAGTTGAAGGGGACATCGCGTTCTAAGCGTGACAGGTACTCATCCTCATAAACAGTCTGAGGTCCTTGCATTAAAGATTGTGTGAGCAAGTCTGATAGCATAAGTACTGAGTTAAATATGTATTAACTCGCAACATCGCGCATAGCCTTATCATTACACATTAGAGATATGAGATTCAAAAGGGAAAAGACGACACGACTTGAATCTATGTGGCAACACAGCCACTTGCATGTCTCCCGTCCCGAGTCACCATGCAATGTACACCAACACCAGTAATCCGAACAGCCGGAAGATGAATACTAGGACAATGCTCACTCACCTTCAGCACTTCGCTCTTTTGTTTGTTTGTAAACGAATGAATTCCTTATTTATCTGGTTGTCGTATCACCCGCTCGCCTTACTCAACTCATACTAACGCTTTCTCACTAATCGCGGCTCATAAGGGTAACAATGAGAGATGAGGAGGTCCTGCTGACATTTAACCGAAGGTCACAGGGTAACTTATGTATATGTGATGATCACCCATCTCCGTTCCGTGGGTTGTCTGTTCTCATCGTGCCTACTTATAGTCATACGCAGCCATTCCAAGCGATATTCCAAGCTAGTTCCTTCAATATGGACAAGATCGCAGAGCTCAAAGAAACAGAGATTTCAAAGATCATTTTTCCCAGTGCGCTTTATCTTTGTATGGACAGTCGATATCACTGCTCATGATTTTAATGTACAGCGATTGGTCATTTTGTTCCATTGTTAGAGGAGAAGCGGTCCTTGATTTTATCGACCCCGCGAAGGACCTTCAAGTACGGGCCTACAGAACGACATAAGGTGCTCGACGGTCTTTCATTAGTGTCCAGCCGTGACTAAAATTGGTTTGTAGCTGGATATATACTACCCTGCGGAGCCTGCAGCTCTTGGGAAAACACCGATCCTGTTCTTCATTTACGGAGGTGGCTATACCTCAGGCTCCAGAACTCTACCTACGCCGGCAGACCTGGCTTATGCTAATGTTGGCGCATATTTCACCCGCAAAGGTTTCATTACCATCGTTCCCGACTACCGGTTGAGTCCCGAAGTCACATATCCTGCACCCTCAGAAGATGTCCGGGATGCGATCGTGTGGATCGCTGAAAATTCACATTCTCTTATATATGGAAATATCACTGACATTGATACCGACTCTTTATTCGTTATGGCCCATTCCGTCGGCGCTGTGACCGTGGCCACAATCGTGCTGCTTTCCCTTCTTCCAGAAAATATCCAATCAAAGTTCAAGGGCATCATCTTGATCTCCGGTCCATATACTTGCGACATGCAAGCAGTAGGACCTACTTTTGATCCTGAGGTTGCGACACAGTTCTTTGGTAGCCTGGAGAAGGCGAAGGAAAACACTCCTCTATCTTTACTGAAAAACTTACCGAAAGACAGATTTTCTATTCTTGACCGGATTTTGTTGGCAGAGTCAGAAAATGATCCAGAGCCGTTCCTTCGGGTAGGGCAATTGTTTCAAGATGCTTTGTTGACTCTCACCGGAAAGCGAGTGTCCAAAGTAGTCGCTGCTGGTCATAATCATATCAGCATCACCTTTGCCCTCATGTCTGGGCAGGGTGAACAATGGGCCGAGGAAGTTGTGGACTGGATGAAAGCTGCAGTTTAATATCAGTTCGTTACGATACTATCAGTCTCTTATGCTTACTGTCTCCTTGAAGGAAGTACTTCTATGTATTCATGAATCGAGGTTTTTCTAGCTTATAGTTTGTCTCAGTCCCGAAGTTAAGACTTCAAATTGTGTCGTTCACAGAAAAATCAATCTCACAAATACTCTTCAGGTGAAGGTTTATATATGTAGTGCTCGATAGATGTTCTTGCAATATCGTTTATTAGTGCTAAAAGTACACATTGGACCCTATGCATGGGTTCGCCATCCTTTGTACTTGTAAATAATCTCTCCAAGCCACCAGGTTCTTATTTGTGAGGTTCTCAGCCCCTGTAACGGTTCACTGAGTCAGATACTCGCGCAAAATCTGATATATTGGTTGTATGCTCTCGTCAATGCGTTTGGTGTTACTACCAGCTTTAATGATTGGGATACTTATTATCAATCCTTCGGAATCTGTTTAATATCGACTTGAAGTAGAGGTATGAAGGCTAGCTGCCAGACATCCCTTCACTCTCTGGGGTGTTTCGATGACACTTATGGGCCGGCGCTAGCAGATTTCCCCTCTATGCGGGTGCACTACCTAACAGAAAGTTACCTGGGGGTCTTCCTAAGAATTTATCGATCTGCAGTGCTCTACAATGTTTCGTAAGGCAATGTACAATACATTTATGGTGGGCCTATCACTTATTTCGGGTTATAATATGGCTCTTTGGGTTTACCTTGCAGCGTTATTTCAGGGTGCAGATGAATACTGTATCATCTGGGACTCTTGTAAACTTGCATATACTTATCATAACATATATTCTAAACTCATTGATCTTGCCTGTGATTATCTTCGATCCTAACGTCCAACTAGCCACTATTCTGAATTTAGAGCGATTCAAGAGGATTGTAGATATTTAACGACTTCGAAGGTATATGCATACACGAAGCTACTTGGTATATATAATTGCTAGCCTAGAGCACAAACAAGAAAAGACTGGGGCCCGTTGTCTGTAGCTCGCTTGTCAGGTCGATAACGAAGCCACGCTCCATCCACTACCGGTATTAACCGCCTCGCTAATTGTGTTTGGAGCTCCTGCGCTAACAAATCCCACTCGCAAAGTGGGCGGAGAAGTAGCAGAGCTAGCCATAGCATATAGCATCTGACTACCAGCGACACCGACAAATCCTTTGTTTGTCACACAAGTAAGACAATTTGGACCTCCTTGAATACCAAGCTTGTCATCCCAATAGTATTGACTCAGGACGTTCTCAGGGGAGAAGAAGAACGTGTGGACCTATTGTTATTCAGATATGATTTCAACAGATTGGGAACCCCCCTTTAAAGTAAAAATCGCGAACCTGAATGAAGGTGTCTCCGTCCGCGACCAAGGAAACTGCCACAGGAGAATTGGACCTGACTTGGGCCGATGGGACCAGCACTACAGATTCTTCGAACACTCCAACAGTGAATGCATTGGAGATGACCATTTCAATAATGTTGCCGTCGTTTTTGTCTTGGTAGTACAGGCGTGTGTCACCATTGGGAAGTTGTACCGAACCCATGTTGGTACCAGAGACGGGAACAATGGCATCGGTGGTCAGATTTTTGGCAAACGCCCTCAGCGTTAGAAATAGTGACAAAAACTATGTCGTTAATCCGTAGCGTTAGCATTGCTCGTGTGTGAAGAGATAGTTTCAGAGGAAACTTACCAAAGAGAATTTCGAGATGGTGAGCATCATACAAAGCAGACAAGTCACTGGTAGGAGCTGGTCGACTGGAGAAACAAAAACAGAAAAACTGTGCAGTATAAATACTTTTCAGACGTACATTGGTATGCAAGCTGTCTGTAATCAGCGATTGAGATCTGTTACGCGTCTTGCAAGCCATGAAAACGAAAATCTATGATGACAATAGATTTTCTTCTCTCTTTTGAAACTCGATTGAAGGTGTTATCATCAAAAAGGCGCTGAAGAGTCAGAGTCATCTTCGAACAGCAAGAATGTTGTTCATCACATAATGCGAGGAGATGAATGTAAGGCAACCTGTACCACAAAGGTCCGCAGATTTATTTTCCGCGAGATAGACTGGAATAGACCAGATATCCGATAGACCCGAGTTTAGACAATTCATACGTGGTTTACGGACTGATGAAAAAGAGGGCCGTTACAGAACGGGTTCTATTACTGGACATCGATAATTTTGCTAGGAAGCGTGAAGCGCGTAATTACCCCTTTTTGAAGTCAGCCTCGCGCAGATAGACTACGTGCTTTGGTAGAGTACATACATACAATACTTGATCATACGTATAAAATACTAAGCCTTCATTCAGCCCTTCAACCAATTCAAAGAGTGACCACCTTCTGTTACGCAGACAAAACGCGACTTTTCTTCTTGATTACCTCCACGACTTCCAGCTCTGTAACAGTGGAGAGATCACCAAGTTGATCTCCTTCACCTGCAACAATTTTCTGGAGAATACGACGGATAATCTAGGGGTCGAGGCGGGAACCGTGAAGCATGGAGGTGTAAGCCAAACGCAGCAAAGGAAGAACAGAAGTACTATACCAATTAGTAAAAATGATGAACGCAAATATATATTTAGATATGATCACGCACCTTCCCGTCCTAGTTTTCAGTAGATCATTCTCTCTGGAGCCAAAAATGGTCTAATGATCTTCCGTACTTGAGGAACAAGCTCTTTGACCAGGGCTTATTCAGTTGCGAAATCGTAAGAAATTTCACCATCAAAAAATCAGATTTCATTTTCAATATATGTGTATGGGTATGGAAGAGCGACACTCACGGTTCATTGTGACGAACGCATTGACAACCTGACCGGTCATATCGTCTGTCATCCCAATGACTGCACTCAACTGCTACCCCATTGTTTAAAAGCAAAGCAGACTGAACTTCGCGGGTGGACATACGGTGTCCTGAGCTGCAGCGGTTTCCTGACTCAAATACACTCAAATTCAAATGTACTAGTTGTATGCCCCCGTCGCTGCCTTTGTTGTTATTACTTTAGCTCTGATTATTGGAATACCCAATAGAGTGATATTTCTACGCAATTTTTGAAAGGAATTTCTGATTAATCTTATGTAGGGAGAACATCGTAGATAGTGGCCGGATCATTGGATCTTGATGTATGAGGCAGAAAGTCACTTCGGAGGTCTCGCCAGGAATTTATTGACCGCAAAGCTGTTGTGTCCGAAATATTGTAAGACAGTGTGAATACAGCGGGCCTGTCACTTATTTACAGTTTAATACATCTTGTAGCGGCAATCTTTTTAGGACGCATCATCATCTTGTAAAGTGGTATATATTACAGCAAACACTCCAAACTCTTGAAATGATAGTCCGATCCTGATTGCTATTCTGAATGTTGATGTAATCTCAAAAAAATCGGACATAGCAATTTGAATATTACACAACTTCGAAGGTATAGGCATATGTGAAGCCATTTGATACTACTAGAACAGACTAGTGTCCATCCTCTGCAGCTCACTTGTCAGGTCGATAAAGAAGCTACGCTCCATCCACTACCGGTATTGACCGCCTCGCTAATTGTGTTTGGAGCTCCTGCGCTAACAAATCCCACTCGCAAAGTGGGCGGAGAACTAGCAGAACTAGCCATAGCATATAGCATCTGACTACCAGCGACACCGACAAATCCTTTGTTTGTCACACAAGTAAGACAATTTGGACCTCCTTGAATACCGAGCTTGTCATCCCAATAGTATTGACTCAGGACGTTCTCAGGGGAGAAGAAGAACGTGTGGACCTATGGTTATTTAGATATGATTTCAACTGATTGGAATTCCACCTTCAGAGTAAAAATCGCGAACCTGAATGAAGGTGTCTCCGTCTGCGACCAAGGAAACTGCCACAGGAGAATTGGACCTGACTTGGGCCGATGGGACCAGCACTACAGATTCTTCGAACACTCCAACAGTGAATGCATTGGAGATGACCATTTCAATAATGTTGCCGTCGTTTTTGTCTTGGTAGTATAGGCGCGTGCCACCACTGGGAATCTGTATCGAGCCCATGTTGGTACCAGAAACTGGCACAACGGCATCGGTGGTCAGGTTGTTGGCAAATACCCTCAGCGTTAGACATAGTGACAGAAACTATGTCATTGATAAGTAGCGTTAGCATTGCTCGTGTGTGAAGAGATAGTTTCAGAGGAAACTTACCAAAGAGAATTTCGAGATGGTGAGCATCATACAAAGCAGACAAGTCACTGGTAGGAGCTGGTCGACTGGAGAAACAAAAACAGAAAAACTGTGCAGTATAGATATTTTTCAGACGTACATTGGTATGCAAGCTGTCTGTAATCAGCGATTGAGATCTGTTACGCGTCTTACAAGCCACGAGAACGAAAATCTATGATGACAATAGATTTTCTTCTCTCTTTTGAAACTCGATTGAAGGCGTTATCATCGAAAAGGCGCTGAAGAGTCAGAGACATCTTCAAGTATAGACGTATCAAGCAGCAAGAATGTTGTTCATCGAATGCGTAGAGATGAATATGATGCACCCTGAAGCTGATCCCGTGGTACCTAAGTCCGTAGAACTACTAGGAGACTGGAATAGATTAGATATCCGATAGACTTAAGTTTAGACAAATCATGCGTGGTCTGTGGACTGATGGAGAAGAGAGCACCTGCAAAAGTGTTTCTACTACTGAACATCGCTGCTCAATTGAGCGCCTAATTGCCTTTTTCTGAAGTCAGCCTCGCGCGGATAGAATATGTGTTTCGGTAGGGTACATACATACAGTGCTTGATTATACATAAAGAATACTACAAGCCTTCATTTAGTTCTTTAACCAATCCCTAATGTAGATCAATTCTTCCAACCAGTGACCACCATCTATCACGCAGACATACTATCCGCGACTTTCTTCTTGATTACCTCCACGACTTCCGGTTCTGCAACAGTGGAGAGATCACCAAGTTGATCTCCTTCACCCGCAACAATTTTCCGGAGAATACGACGGATGATCTAGGTATTGAAAACGAGAACCGTGAACATGGAGGTGAAAGTCAAACAACAGGAAAGGAAGGACAGAAATACTAGTTAGTAGGAATGATGAATGCAACATAATAAGATCACGCACCTTCCCGCTCCTAGTTTTAGGTAGATCAGCAACAATGAATATTCTTTTTGGAGCCGCGAATGGTCCAATGATCTTTCGTACTTGAAGAACGAGCTCTTTGACCAATGCTTGTTCAGTTGTGGGATTGTAAGAGAATTCACTATCGAGAAAGATTAAATTGATTTTCAATAAATGTGTATGGGTATACGGCACTGACGGTTTCATCGTGACGAATGCATTGACAGCCTGACCGGTCATTTCGTCTGCCGTTCCAATGACTGCAGTCTCTGCTACCCCATTGTGCAAAAGCAAAGCAGACTCAACCTCGGCGGTGGACATACGGTGTCCCGAAACGTTGATGACCTATAATATGAGTATATCAGAGACAGCCTATAGGGAAGTTGATTGAAAGTAGGCAAACATCATCCACTCTGCCCTTGATCCAGATGTAACCGTGTTCATCTCGACCAGCTCCATCGCCGGTGAAATAGTACCCTGGGTAAGGCCTCAGGTAGGTATCGATAAACCTGCATTTTCCAAGCGCATGAAAAGTCACAGATACGGGAAGGCAATGAAGAAGTTCAGTCATCAGATTATTCAAAAATAAAGGTGCCAGGGACTTGCCGTTTGTGATCACCCCAGATAGTCCTGGCAATCGACGGCCAGGGCTTTTTGATACACAAAACACCCTCGATGTTATCACCATCCAGGGCCTAGACAATATGAGTTGGAAGTCTATGCAGGTTCATAGAGATCATGACCAACCTTCCCGGTCATTGAATCCACAATCTCAGTCTCAATACCAAAGAAAGGCACCGTCGCAGATCCAGGTTTAGTCTCGATAGCCCCAGGCAGAGGAGTAACAATGATGGAACCAGTTTCGGTTTGCCAGAAAGTGTCGACAATCGCACATTCACCCTTGCCAACATGCTCGTTAAACCAGTTCCACGCTTCAGGATTGATAGGCTCGCCGACCGATCCGAGTACCCGGAGAGAGGAAAGGTCATGATCCTGGACGTGTTGATGGCCTGGAAATAGATGTTGTTACAAGAACGTCGATGGATAATACACTATGTATAGACGGACCTAGTTTTCTAAGTAATCTCACTGCCGTCGGGGATGAGTAAAATTGTGTAAGACCGTGTTTGGAAACAGTTTCCCAGTATCTTCATGAGAAGAGCACGTATAGGCAACGCCGGATTTGGCGCAATAATGAGAGAATGGCAAAGACACAGTGAGATCTATATCTTTGCTGATGACAATCGAGACTTACCTTGATGGAGACGGGTACACAGGGGTACTCTCAAAAAACGTCGTTGTCGTCCCGAGCGAAAGCGGGCCGTAGATGATATATGTATGACCTGTAATCCAACCGACATCCGCCATGCAGGCAAATTTGTCTCCGGGATGAACATCGAATACATATCTGTCAGTCAGTGATGGGTTTAAATGTGCGGTAAAGAGAGGAAAGAACGTTTGGTGAGTACGGTGTACACGGAAGACGGATAGGACATACTTGACAGTTAGTAGAGCTCCGAGCAGATATCCACCGGTGGTATGAAGTATTCCTTTGGGTTTTCCGGTAGAACCAGAGGTCTAGAATATTACGGAACTTTATGGTCAGTCGAACGCCTCGATTACTGATAATGGTTCTTACGTAGAGGATGAACAGTCCGTCCTCGCTGTTCATCGCCTCGGGCGGACAATACGAAGGGACATTGGCAACAGCTTCATGCCACCAGACATCACGTCCTGGAGTAAAGTGTTGCGATGCAACGGTTTTGGAGCCTGTGCGACTGAGGACAAGGACGTGTTTGACTGGGTTCGCTGAAAACACAAGCAAATAATCAGGAAAATTGAGGCTCGTAAAGCCAAAAGGGTTTACCATCTCCACATTCTTTCAAAGCTTGGTCAGCGATAACCTTGGTCGCCACTGATCGTCCTCCGCGACGGCCTTCGTCGGCGGTAATTAACACGGTCGAGCCACAGTCGAGAATTCTAGATAAGATGCCGAGGTAGAATGTCAGTTGAGTGGTGTTTAGAAGATCCGAGAACGATATAAAGATCCGAATTGAAAACAAGACAACAAGCCGCGTGATGTTCAGTTCCTCACCTATCTCTCAGACTTTCTGCACTGAAACCTGCAAATACGGCGGAGTGGATGGCACCGATACGTGCACAGGCTAGGAACGCGGCAGCGGCTTGCCATGTCATGGGAAGATAAATTGTGACCTGAATTTCAGTTGTAGTTTTATCGATATACAAATCATTGGGATACATCGAGGACTTACGGTGTCACCTTTCCCGACACCCATGTCTTTCAATACATTGGCGACACGGCAAACTTCGTTCAAGAGCATTCCATAGGTGATGTATTGATGTTCGCCGGGTTCGTCAGCTTCGTAAATGATAGCTGTCAGATCGGGATTCTTGAAAGCATGTCGGTCGACGCAGTTGTAGCAGGCGTTAAGGGAGCCATCCGGGAACCAGGTAATAGGCAAGGTAGATGGGGGATCTGCAGAGAGTTAGGTTAACGATGGGTGCAAATTCTGAGCACGTTGCGACTTACTCGGATTATCCTCCTTCAGTTCTTCGGCAGAAGGAAATCCTCCAGTCCTAACGATACTGAAGTCCTTGATCCAGGTAAGATTTTCTCTGGCTTGCTGAGCCCACCAAGCGTCCGAATGCGGACCGACAGTATCGCTGTGGGCAGCCTTGTAAGCTTCAATGTCTGGACCAATATGAGCTAGAAAAAAACATTGAGTTAGTGAATGATCTCATAATGAATCCGCATGGACATACATTTATCCGGTACTGGATGAATGTCCTTGTGAGGATTAGTAGCAGTTGTGAGTCTGCGTCCGGGAGAATGCATGGGAATCCCTTGAGAATCATGCCTAGCAGGCCCAGGGAGATTGCTTGCAGCTGCAGCCATTGTGATTCTTGGATTGCGAAAGTTAACGACAAGAACCAGACATCATTTAAAGAATTCGGCTTACCGTATGCTGAGAAATCTACCAAGTAAAGTTACTTCGGTTCAACAACTCTGGTTTCTTTAATCTTGCAGTAGCGACGGTGATAAGAAATAAAGGGGGGGAGTTGAATGCGTTCAAGACAGTGGTATTTATGTGACTTTTCAATAAGAAATTTAAACAAGACGGGATCGTATGATCACCTGCAAGTCTATTCCTTTTCAGGAAGTCCGTGCAATGCGGGGTAAGAGGGGTAAAGCGGGGCTCCTTCCTTGGCTCCGATAAATCCCGCCCTAACGGACAACATGTTTTCCAGACTTGCCTATAAGTAGTGAGAATAATTGATACTGTACTAGTGGTAGAGTGATTTTGTTATACAAAATTGGTAGCTGCTCGGTCGGCGTTCGGCGCTCGGCATTCGGCGCTCGGTCTTCGCTCGTTTGTTTGAAATTGAAGTCGCAATTAATCGCTATCGGTGAGCAACAGTTCTATCAGAACTGTTTTCCAGTGGCCCAAATGCCTCTATCTCGCTCAAGTACACGCAACAAGTCGCGTTCACCTGCTCCGCCAATTTCCCAGTCATCACCTCAATATTTTCCTCCATCTCATTTTGCAGTAGCGGGTGGATTCTGCCTCCCAGATAGAGAAAACGCAGAACGAAATCGCTCAGCTAGTTTTTCAGAAGAACATCCATCCCAGGACGCTTATATGCCTGTTTCCTACCTTTCATCGGCCTCGTCAGATCCATCTTCTTTCGACTATAATGGCAATCACACAACGGAATCTCGCCCCAGAAAATCTTCTGCGGAGAGCTCCAGGAAGAAGCGCGAGAGTCAAATTCATAATTTACCCTTAGTCGAAGCTCATCTTTTGCCTTCCCTGCGCGATACGATAGACAAAATGACGCGTCCACCATCTCGAATGACAACTTCAAGCAACACGAACACGCCTACCATTACACTCTCTCGACAGAATGGCTCGGAAGATTATAGTAGTGGCGGCGGCAGTATCGATATCTCGTCATATCCACCGCCTTCGCCGAGGTTGAAGCCTCCATCTACTCGTACACCAACGACTGAGAATCGTCCTACAACTGAGAAACGAGCGGCTACGCCAAAAACTGGGAGCGTGCTGAAATCAGCGTTAAAGGCTCCTACTCCCAGATTATCGTCCTCTCCTTCACCATCTCCTACACCCGCGCCAGTTTTGAGCCCAGGTGGAGGAGCACTCAAATCAGTGAGGAGTCTCCTCCGTCGAAAGTCTTCGTCTTCCACAGCGGTTTCAGTATCCTCGGCTTCTGACGACCAGACCACGAAAGTACGCTTGTTCATCTATTGTCGATCTCACCATCTGATCATGATAATGTTTTTCAGGAAAACCAACCTGCGATATCTTTTGGTGTACTAAGACAACTGGGTGTACGCAGTCGGTCACGTACAGATCCCGGTTCTTTCGTTTCGGCAAACAACCAAACCAATACTCCAATATCTCAGTCCGATTACTCCTCAACGTCCAGAACACACCAGACACCGCATACATC
The DNA here is from genome assembly GCA_028011355.1 of Lentinula aciculospora. Classification (NCBI taxonomy): domain Eukaryota; kingdom Fungi; phylum Basidiomycota; class Agaricomycetes; order Agaricales; family Omphalotaceae; genus Lentinula; species Lentinula aciculospora. The sequence continues at coordinate 26,635 of JAOTPV010000145.1, forward strand.
CCATATCCCTCGCTTCCACGGGGGAACATCTACTCGTAGTGCCAGACAATTCGTCCAAGATCATCGAAATGATGCCAATGTCAGCACGGACGATTCGGATTTGGAATACCGCTTAGAGGCGGAAGGGAGGGATCGTCGTAAACTTACTGTGACGAATGCAATGGTCGTCCCTTCGTCAAGCTCTGAAAGCGAAGATGATCCATCCTCTCATTCGCATAATCGTCTCTATACATACGGACATGCCCAGAGACTTCCCGGTCGAGCAAAACCTAGTCAGTCCCAGGGTCAGGAGGGAAAGATTGGACTGGGATTAATGTTCACAGATCAAGGCCGGTCTGGCGAACATGGGTTTCAACTTCAGCAGGACCATGGTCATCAAGAACGTCGTGATCGCGTACAAATCTATCATGAAGACCACCACTATGAACACGTTGAGGTCAATACGGAATCTCGTGCTGATCCTGGCGCGTTCCAGAGACAATCGCGTTCATCCATCGCGTCCTATCCTTCAGCAGGATCAATCTATACGGACGATGAGGAAGCCGAGTTCTCGGACGCTACCGGAGGCGGAAGCGGGGTTTCTCGATCAAATGCGTCCCTTGATCTGAATGAGCTCGACGAAACGCACAGTAGACGGAAGGCCGCTTTATTAGGACTCGTGCGGGGTCTGGACGACCTTAGTCTTCGATCGAATAATGCTAATGATCCTGATCATATTACCCATACGGCAGGTCTAGATATAGAGACAAGTGATCAAAAGAGTATTTTATCGGAAGCTGAGAGTGATTACTGTGGAGAGAAGGGGCTCGCTTTAAGTGGGTCTTTAGTCGAGGGAACCAACGGGCATGATGGTGGACATCAGGAGATCAGTGCCAGCGAGTCCGAGTCCGAGTATGATGAAGGTTTTGGTGCTGTGAACCAGCCATCTTCCAGGGAGGGTGGCAATTTTTCAACACCTCCAGCTCATGCCACGCCGAAATTAGGTTCTACCACGTCTAACGTGAGCCGAAGATCAAACCGATATTCCAGTCCTTCTGAATATACTTTGAATGTGCACGCTGAAGAGTTGGTCACTGCCAACAAAGGGTTTCGTAGTGACTCTGAACAGATTCCATCTTCCAAGAATTCAAAACGGCATTCCTTGCATCCATCCTCCGCCATGTCTCCGTCTCCGTCTCCTGTGCCGTCTGGCCGTTATAATGATCTCCCGCTATCACCACGTCTGCCGAGATACAAAGAGAAGTCTTCTCCTAATACTGGTGGAAGTCTGCGCTCTCGCATTCCGCAGGCTACAATTTCCGATGAGAAGGATAAAAAGGTCATTTCTAAACGAAAATCATATACCAGAGATCTGTCCCCTTCCGCTGCGATATCTCCTCCTCCATATGCTTCGCCTATATCCCCTGCTTCTACCTTGACAGCTACGCTATCTCGCCATGGATCGAGTCCCACACCAGGCTCAACCACCAAGCGGGAACCTCACAACTCTTACGAATCAGTAGTACTAGCTAAGCGATCTATGGAAGCTCTAGTACGGACCCGCCAAGCTTTCGGCATTCCGCCGTCTGAGTCAGACATATACCGTCCCTCTACAGCCATCGATCATGTACCCAATAAAGAGGGTATATCCCGAGATCCTGGTTCGTCGCTGCCATCTACTGATAGTATGACTTCAGGTGTAGACGTTTCGATGGAAAGAGCGAGCTGGGAACACGAGGTAGACAATGAACTCAGTGTTGGGGCAGAAAATCTATTTAGGACGTTGAGTCAAGGGGGTATGAAGGGTGGCGAGGCGAGAGGACGTTCGCATCGACATGATGAGAGAAGGAGACATGAATCGAAACAACATCAGTCCTCTGCCATCTCAACTGGGGAAGAACATTCAGAACTGAATGAAAAGTCGAGATCGAGAGAGCGCCGTCAGTCCCGGCATCGTTCTCGGACTCCAGTGGCACGGCCCAGTTCGACACAAAGGACAGCGGATAGTGTCAATATCAACAAAGTTCTTACTCCATCCTCCTGGCGTTCTATGGTTGGTCCTGATTCGTACAGGTCTCTGCTAGAGAACTTTGGGGAAATGGAGGTCCAGCGGCAAGAAATGATATGGGAAATGCGTACAGCGGAGACTGCATTCGTCGAACGCTTATCTTCTGTTGTCAGCCTTTTCATTATTCCTCTCCGAATTCAGACTACCAAAACCTGGATAGCTGGTGTCCCTCTCGAGATAGCGAAGGTCTTGGACTGGTTAGAGGACATTGTCAATCTGCACACTCAAATCCGCGACACATTACAATCATTCCAAACGCAGGAAATCCCATTTGCTGATATCTCCGAGCATCAGGATCACGATAGAGTGGGTGTGGCGTATACGCTTCGTTCTTTTGTGCCTAGGTTTGAGATATATCAACCGTATTTGGTGAAACTGTCAGGCGTCTTAGAGATATTGGAAAGATTGGTGGGTGACAACGGGAGCGATTTTGGGGAGTTTGTGAGGTTACAGGAAAAGACACCAGAATGTCGGGCGAGCTTTGGGAATATGCTGCTAGAACCTGCAGATAGAGTTGCGACGTATCCTGGCCTCTTTCAGGTGAGTGCTGGTCTCAGTTACCATGTCACGGAGTCGTAATTACATGTTCAGAAATTTTTGGATGTTACCCCCAAAGATCACAAAGAATATTTGCCCACTCTCATGCTTGTTCATGCTACCACTCTCGTCGTCAAAACTCTCCAGACAGTCAAGGCAAGAGAAGAAGAATACGAACTCATCAAGAGTATCTCCGAACGCATCGATGGACTACCTACCGCAACGAATCTGGCGCGAAGAGATCGCCGGCTACTTTGCCATGGGCAATTGCTTTCCCTGGATCTTCACCAACACCTCCGCAACTCGAATTCAAGATGGACTCCGAATGCCAAAGCAATCAATACTCCAAACAGGACGAATAGGCTCGTCGATGCAATCAATGATTGGGACACAAGAAGATCAAGATCTGGATCTGTCAAATCGAACAATTCTGCTTCCACAGGTGTATCTTTTCGTTCTGTTGAGACCAGTTCCCCACCTCCGCCACCTCAAGTAATGGTCTTGGTTTTCTCAGACTTGGTCGTGTTGGCCACGACTCGATTTTCACTCAGGGAAAGCTCCAACCAGATTCCTCAAGAACAACAAGGGTTGGAGAGATGGACTGTTTGTGAGGACATTGGCGTCACGAGGGTTTTGGAAGTGCATGAGATTGATTCAAATGTGACCGATGCAGCTGGTCTGTCCCACACCTCCAAACTAATACAATCTCTTAATCCATGCACTTGAAATAGGGTCTCCGACAATAGCCGTCGACCTAATTCCAGTCGGTGTCGATCTCAACCAGAGTAGTTTATGCGCCGGGACGCATGTCAAGACGCTTCAATTTCAACTTCCTATGACTAATACCTCAAAATCTTGCCGAGAATCATGGATATCCGCCTTCCGACGTTCCTCTCAATCCACGTTGCGCAATCTCTCGAACCCGGGTCTCACTCAAGCTGGTGGTGATATCGAGGGACCTAACCATCTTCTCGAACAAGATCGGCGGAGAATTCTTGAGTCAATCTTACAAACTGGACTGCCGCTTCCGAAAAGTCCTTCGTTGCAGTTAGCGGATGATTCGATGAGACAAAGTGATATCTCTGACCCTACGCAAATGGAGAGAGAAGAGCGTGGCTGGTGGTCGTTGCAGTTTCAACAGCTACTCAGAGAAAATTGGTATGGCCAGGAACCATAGTCGATGTTAGAATGATTCTTGTACACTTTATTTCCCTTTCTAACTTTATTTTATTGTCCAAGTTCACAATTGAGCTGCCATTACTTTTGCGTAGCTATTGACGATAAGGACCTACCATGGACCCACACAGAAGTATTGATGTGTACAGAAAACAAAGGATTGTTTTGCTTTGTCGCTGTCGCAACGATGCGCTTACCCCCATTCTTCTCTTATTTCTCTTATTATCTTATCGACAAGGAAAGCTGAAAAGACGTGCTGGTCGAACAACAAAATAACTACAGTACTTCTCCAGGTGAACTTCCTCTTTGATATCCCTCTGAACCTTTTCTTCAGATCATGATCAACACCACCATATTGTATTCCACTACCTCGTTTATTCGCCAGATTGTGGTCGAGTACACTATCTCCCAGATCGTATCTGCAGCTGCTATGCTCGGCATCCTCTGGTACTTCTATGCCAATAACGGTCCTCTACCCGCCAAAGCTCGAGATATTCAAGGCCTCGGAGTATTAGTCTTGCTGCCCTTGGGCGTCAAGCTTATATTCCTCTATCTCATCATTTGTTATGTTTGCACTATCTACTACACCACTTCATCTTCTCGAACTGTCAGGGAAGCAATCAAGAGCAGAACCTCCCCTCTCCTCCACCAAACTACTGTCCAGCTCCCAGTCGAAGGCTGGTCGATAGACGTAGAGTTCTCGTTGAACAGGCCACACGTCAAGTTTCTCAACGACAAATTCGATTTCGCTCAGGGGTTGGATAAATCTCTAGCAGGATTTAACAGATCTGGCGAAGTTTTCATGGAAATCACAATCAATCCTTCAGCTCCAGTCTGGGACACAGATGTGCTGTTGAAATCCTCTGAGCATGACAATGGCGTATGGGACGCACGATTCAAAGTTATCCATAGAGAACATTGTATAATATCCGTTTATGAGTTTGCTTTAACACAAGAATCGATCTGCCTTTCTCTTGAAGAGATTCTCCTGCAACTTCGTAAAGGAGGCGCAGGGGGAGTGGCATGGCTGATCGAGACACCCACATTCACTAATTTCACAAAGTTCGTGCAACAAGAATTGGTCCCAAAGCGGAGGACAGACGATGTACCAGAAGGTTTCTGGAAAGTCAGGAACGAATAGAATTTTGACAGCTTTATTGGTTGTGTTGATTTGGCTCAAGCCAGCATTCCCATCATCGTGCCCCACTTGAAGGCAATTTCCTTTGGGACCAATCCTCTGTATGGCGGACCGATCCTTGCGCCTTTCTGCGAAGACATTAGGAATATTCCTTGGAACCATTTGGCATACATTTCCCTCGACACAGTTGCGATATTTGCAGAAGAATACAGAGCGATTTTACAGGTTTGTCCGGAACTTGAATCCCTAATTATTTGCAGGCCAGGGGAGGGATAAGGGGAACCAGGTTTCCGAATGCGTCTAGTGATATCAGTGGTAAAGGCTTCCTAGCTCAGAACCTTACACTTGATCGATTGCAGAGTGGATGTACGCGGTTTCCTTTCGGCTGCCGTTGTGGACCTCGGAACAATTACAGAGCTTGTGTTTTTGTGCTCCAGCAAGCAGTCAATTCGCGTCAATGAGCTGGGTGTTAAATGGTTCTAACCACATTTTGGTCATCGGTATGTGACGCTTTATAGGATAAACAATCATGAATGTTGACCACAGCCGTGGATAAGCAAGAGCAACATTTCGCCAATAACTGCAGATCTGAACAAGAAGAAGCTGAGGAGGGGATGTATCCTCAAGCCTCCAATGTCGGTCGGGTATGAGGTATATGAATACTTCTCGAAGGAGCTCCACAGGTAGGCGATCGATATAGCATTGATCCTTTGGCGCTATGAAGAGAGATCCGAGGTGTGGAACCAGTAGGGAGGGCCAGGAAAATCGGCAAGTGTCTTTGCTTGATACCTGTACTTGTTCTGAAAAAAGACTGGGAGCCGCGAGAGCAATATGAGGATCATCTTCATCAAACCCTAGAAGAGTTCGTTGGAGATAACGAATTCCATTGTCGAAGATATCAGTAGGCTTCAATGTCATATCCTCGGTCTAAGAAGGAGCCAGAGTTAATTCTAGATTGAGAACAATGAGTTGGATGTAGGACATGCCTGTAAAACATTATTCATAGAAGACGAGCCAGGCCTGATGGATTTTTCAGACGACATTTTGATTAGACCGTAGTGTATCTGTTCGATAGTAAAGCACGACTTGATTCAGCTCTCACTTACCAGAGCAAAGAAAAACAAGTTGAGGTATTCTTTGAAGCAATCTTCGTTATATTTCTGCCATAAAACCCTTTCAACCCAATAAGGACACAAGGTCGCCTCCGACTTGGAAATATATTTAATATTATTCAATGAGTAACTAGAGTGTAATAAGGTCAGATTAACGGTTGCCAGTTGTCGATTTTTACAATGACATCCAAATCTCAATGTCCAACCAGCAATTGCATAGGCCAGTAATACAAGTATTACCACAAACAGAACGAGCTGGAGGAGGTAAGCAATGGCAGGAACAATTTGTAAGGCTAGAGTCCTCATTATAAAGCAGTCATATTGAGGGACCGTCGAAGGTAAATAATACCTGGTAGGAAAGAGATTTGAGATGGAAGGAAACATTTTTGCAATGAAATTTTGAAAGCTTGGATACCGTGGTGCTCATATTTCCGTCTACTTTGAGAAACTCTGAGCCTCTTGTGGATGCATGAATCCATGGATTTATGAGTAGCCATGTTAGAATAAGAACTGAGGCAACATTCAGTGTGTACACTGCAGCCGTTGATGTTGAACCAGACAAAGGCCGTGCGAACTTTGAAACGGGGCTTCGCTGTATTCCCTCTTCCAATGTTCATATCGTCTTCCATCATTGTTGGCCAATATCACACTTCAGGGCTTCAGAAATCGATATAATGGCCATTATTGGCACTTGGACCCTGATTGGACCGCTCAAGGACAAGGAACAACAGGCTGCAGGAAACCACATACCGTACGTGGAATTCCCGACCGACTTTTTAAAAACTGGCGCCGCGCTGCTTACCCGATTTCTTTTCCGCTACTGTTGTGAACCTCCGAACGGTGACAGAACTGTTCGTTTTGTTCTCTAGTAACGAGTCTGTTCGGCCGGACGAGTTAGGTGAGAGTTGAACAGGAATTACTTTGCAGCTATCGAGCACATTGGGCGAGGAATTTGCGAAAACAAACTTTCCATCTACAGCAAACTAAAAATTATAACTATGTAACATGAACATACGGGTATTGTATATAATGTTTGCTCAATTCAGAACCAAACTCCAATGAGTTCGATCATCACATTTGAACCATTCTCTGACTGCTTCGATTTCGTAGAAATGCCCATTCACGGGAACTTTGATACAAAGCGAAGATCCGGACACCGGTATGAACCGCAACGAGGGTGCGAATACGTTTTCTTCACTGAGTAGTGTTTCCGGAATTAAAGTATCAGTCGGAGTATGAAAATCATTGGCTCGATGTTTTAACATATCGAGGAGAACGTCGGCCGAGCAGTGATCTGCTGAAAGACAAAACCGACCTAGGGAAGGCAGAACAGCGATATTTACTCGAGATAAAAGTCTTAATACTGCATCTGAGGATCGGATGACGATATTCAGTTCCGAAAGGAAGCCCATCTGAGGAGAGACGAGTAACTCCTGAAAGAATTGTGCCTCCGGATTGTACCCGACATCGTCAATATACGAGAATGCGCGGAGTTTACAACGACTTCTTCGAATGAAAGCGTAGAGTGCCGTTCGACCTTCTTCTCTAAATGGTAACCTAATCACAAGAACACGGAGGTTTGGAGCGCTGATTGAATTGAATAGAAATGACGGCGTGTACCAGCCCAGTAGGAGGTCGAGATCGTGCAAACGATGAAGCACTACATGATGATCCAGACGAGGATAGTCGCGAGGGATTGGTGGACAGTGATGCAAACGGAGAGTCTGCAGATGTTTCAAACCAGACAGTGCGTTTAAGAAGGGCCCATCTATCACGAAATCCCCAGAAAGATAAATGAGGTTGGTTGGAACCAACAAAGGGATGTGCAGCGATGAACTAAATGTCTTCCATGTGACCTCCCGCAATCTGAGGAAAGAAGATGGAATGAATATTTCTCGAACGCGCTCTATATCTTCCGAGCTCCAACATCTGAAGCGACCAACAACATCGAAACAGAACCTTTCGAGTAAAGGGAATTCATGAGGAAGGGCGAATAGTGATGACTGAACACAAGAATCCAAGATAAAGATGGCAGTTTTCCATCGACTGACATGAGGCCGGAGAAGGTCGATCACAGTGTCGGTTGTCGTCAATGTTTCCAGGCGAATTGAATTGTGATGGTCAATATATATCGTCAATGGGCATTGGCCCGAGCGCTCTAACCACAATTTGGTCATTGGTATGTGACGCTTTATGGGAGAAACAATCATGAATGTTGACCAGAGCCGTGGATAAGTAAGAGCAACATTCCGCCAATAACTGCAGATCTGAACAAGAAGAAGCTGAGGAGGAGGTGTATCCTGGAGTCTCCAGTCTTGGTCAGGCAGGAGGTATATGAACACTTCTCGAAGAAGCTCGACTGGCAAGTAATTGACATAGCATCGATTCCGTGGCTCCATGAAGAGATTTCTAAAGCGCGGAAGCAGAACGGAAGGCCATGGAAATCGGTATGTGTCTCCGCTCAATACCTGCACTTGTTCTGGAAAAAGACTTAGAGCCGCGAGAGCAATATGAGGATCATCTTCATCAAACCCTAGAAGAGTTCGTTGTAGAAAACGGATTCCATTACCGAAGATATTGGTGGTTCTCAAAGTCATATCCTCTGTCTGAGAAGGAGACAGAATTAGTTCTGGAATGAGGACAATGAGTTGGATGTAGGACATGCCTGTAAAACATCATTCGTAGAAGACGAGCAAGGCCTGATGGATTTTTCAGACGACATTTTGATTGGACCGTAGTGTATCTGTTCGATAGTAAAGCACGATTTGATTCAGCTCTCACTTACCAGAGCAAAGAAAAACAAGTTGAGGTATTCTTTGAAGCAATCTTCGTTATATTTCTGCCATAAAACCCTTTCAACCCAATAAGGACACAAGGTCGCCTCCGACTTGGAAATATATTTAATATTATTCAAGGAGTGACTAGAGTGTAATAAGGTCAGATTAACGGTTGCCAGTTGTCGATTTTTACAATGACATCCAAATCTCAATGTCCAACCAGCCATTGCACAGGCCGGTAATACAAGGACCACGAACAGAAAGAGCTTGAGGAGGTAGACAATGGCAGGAACGATTTGTACGGCTGAAATTCTCGTTGTAAGGCAGTCATATTGAGGGACCGTCGAGCGTAGATAATACCTGGTAGGAAAGAGATTTGACATGGAAGAAAGCAGTTTGAAAGCTTCGATACTATGGTGCCCATATTTCCGTCCACTTTGAGAAACTCTGAGGGGCTTGTGGATGCATGAATCCATGGATTTATGAGTAGCCATGTTAGAATAAGAACTGAGGCAACATTCAGTGTGGACACTGCAGCTGTTGATGTTGACCCAGACAAAGGCCGTGCGAACTTTGAAACGGGGCTTCGCTGTTTTCGCTCTGCCAATGTTCATATCGTCTTCCATCATTGTTGGCCAATATCACACTTCAGGGCTTCAGAAATCAATGTGATGGCCATTATTGGCACTTAGACCTTGATTGGACCGCTCAAGGCGAGGAACAATAGGCTGCAGGAAACCACATACCGCACGTGGAATTCCTGACTGACCTCTTAAAAACTGGTGCCGCGCTGCACCCGGAATACTAGTTTTACGATTTCATTTGGCTTTCCGTTGCTACTCTGCGAGTTAGCATCACTGCGTTCATCACTAATTCACTTATTCATTCGCCACCCCTCAAGCAAGCTCCATCTTTCCCTTTCATCATGCCTGCGTTTGGAGAAAATCAAGCGTTTGCTGTTCATGTTCAAGATTCCGTGCCACAAGTCAGAGCAAACCGGCGTAGAAATAGGTCAGTTCTCGAAACCACCATGGTTTTTAGGACTGCTGGCGATTCCGCCACTCGAGTTCGAGCCGAGAATGCGTCTGGTATTCGTATCAGCGTCACTGGGTGAGTTATCTCTTCTCAATGACCAAATGCTTTACCCCTAAAGGTATTTTGTTCTGATAGGCCGAAGCCCGGTGAAGTAGATTCTGCGTTTGAGGCCACTGCGTACGGCCGCTCGTCGTACAATCTTCGCACTTCAGTTACCATTACTCACCACGACGTCAACTTAGCCTTAGATGCCCGTCGTCCCCGACCGTTCGTTCGTTTTGTGTCTGTAGGACCGATTACTGAAGAAGACCTTGGTCTTTCACCTGGCGAGATTCCTCCACCTTACCCGGTCTCCGAAACGTCAACACATGAGAAAGTCAAGAAGCCTAGACCAGTCTCTGCTCCTGCCCCATCTGCGGAAGTGGTGAAAGCGATGTTAGATGCACCTCCCACGAAGCCCTACATCCCCGCTCGGCCTACTGCAGCTTTGCGGGTCATAACCAGCCCTCTCCAAGCTCAATACGACGCGGATTCTGACTCTGCCGTCGAATCACCGCTTAGTTCTCCGTCACCTGTGTTAAACTTCCGTCCCCATCAGTTTGGCGGTGGACGGTCGGTGGACCCTCGTCGTTTGGTGTTGAATGACCCCCTGCCATCGTTATGTCCTCGTAGCCCGTCCGATAGTTCTTTCGTGGAGGATTATAGCCCAGAAGGAGTTCAAGAGAGGGAACACCCCGTCACAGAATCTCAAAATACGCTTGAGGTGTCTACATCCTCCGAGTGCCTGGACGATTGTCCCGCTGCAGGTGAAAAAGAAGGGCAGGGAACAATTTCCCAACCTGAAAGCAATCTTGCTCCTTCTCCTTCTTTCGAAAGTTTCGCCAACGATAGCTCTGTTGAAAATTCCGCCGAAAGTGCCGTTTCATTTACCGACAGTATTCGATCTCGCGTTACGGATATACCTCAACGCCCGAGCAAAGTCATTAGCTTGACCGAGGCGGTCAAGCTGAAGCTTTACGGTTCTCGTCAAATCTCCTCCTCTTCATCTCTACCATTCGGTAGACCTTCGATGTCTCCTCCTTCGGCATTCCAACGATTCGAGCGAGCATTGGGTGCCGCTGTTGGCTCTTCAGCCAGTCTCAACTCCCGTGTTAGTTTGAAAAACACGAACGAGGTTGGAACTAGCTCGAACGGTAAAGGTATGAAGGCGCTCCTCGGCAAGGCTATGGGAATCAGGAAGGGTATGAAACGATCAAGAGAGGATGAGGAGAACGTCGATCCCGAAAATATACAGGATAACAACGATCGTCCTATCGCTGGAAGAAGGACTAAGAGAAAGCTCATGGGAATGAGTGGGGGTCAGTGATTCCTTCGAGGCGATTTATCTGCTTGTTCTCCTCGTCTTTTCTTCCGTTTATTATGAGCATTCATGATCATGATACACTTTATGTTTTCATGACCGCCACTCGTTCAACTCTATCATCAAGAACCATTCTTTTTTCCAACACGAGCATTTATGTAGTATAGTAACCTTGTAGCCTTACCTCTAATGATTACCATCGCCCCTGGTTAGCGAATTGAAGGTTTGGACGATCCTCTAAGATATTTTTTTCTGGATTTTCACGTGCTCACCTATCACACCGAAAGCTCACTCCACGCTCCGCTGTTGCTATCAACGACCATCGTGCTAGTTGTCCATCTGTGACGATGCCTGTCACTGACATGGAGCAGAACAAGTACGGGGCTTATCCTATAAACCAACTAGCTGATACTTCGTCTCTTCAATGCGATTCGGTCACCAAGAATCCCGCAAATTCATTGACTTGTTACTGCAAGTGACAAACAACAAATGGGCTAATATCGATGCGAACAAGGAGATCAAGGTTGATGCCTACCCTTCACTTGAAAATCAGCAAAAGGTCTTCTAACACAACAGATTTAGGTTGGAGACTTTGGTCGCATCGACCGGGCGACAGGAGAACTTATTGTAGAAGGGAATCTCTATCAACATCCCAAGACTCGTAGTGTGATGGAAGATTACCCTATCGAAATTACAGCAACAACTGACTTTGAAAGATATCTATCGAAAGGAGTCAGGGAGCTAGGTCTTTCCCCGAGTGTAAATGCCGGATTGTGAGTTTTACATTTGATGCAAGCTGTCCCTCTTCTGAATTTACTAACACCTAGACAACCGTTCGCCGACCTTGGGTTCGAGGGAAAATGGGAGTTCTCGCGTAATCGAGGAGCCCTTCTCATTCTTATCGCCCCCCGTATCAGCACAATGCAAGGTTTTCCAACCGAAACCGTCGTCGAAAAACGCTTCAAACGAATATTGAAGGACAGGGTCTTTTGCACAGATGTTGTCAGCTGTCCTGCGTTTTGCCTTTACCTCGGAAACAAGAGTGCGCTGCTCGACACGATGTCTCTCAAAGCCGTCTGATGTATGATTGGCAGCGGAACATGTATTCGAGTTGTCCTTCAAGGCTGATGTTCCAATTCCAGCCGCTCCCGGCGTGACTGCCGGAGGCGGAATCGGCACGAACTGGAAGTTCAGTAATGCATCGGGACTTTTGAAGAAAGGCCGCGATGATAGGGGGGAATACGTTTATCATCCGTTGTATACCTTGAAGAGCGTTAAATGGGGTAAAGTGGAACCCTTATTGCGATTGGCAGAACCTGCGTTGTGCGTGCTTTTCCTTTCTCTGAACCGTCGGTATCTTTGCTGATGGAAGATCAGGCTCGAAGACGCTGCGAGGCCATGGTCGGAACTTGACGACGAAGGAGAAGAACAAATACCTGATAGTGAGAAATCTATTGTAAGTAAATTCCAGCAGATGCTTCGAGAGCTAGTATGTATAGGTAACGCGAGGGTGGCAAAGTAACACTTATTCGGAATCGTGAAATTTGAACGTCTTTCTTCTAGCTTCATATACGTACCAGTTATTTGATAATTGCGAGCTGTTTAGCAGACAAATATGCGAATTATCTTTGCACTATGCTATTAGCAATTATCAAAAACGAGGATGCCGCATGAACACATTGATAATTTCAACTTTCATTGAAGTCCGGGGAATCCACAGATTTACCCCAAATGACTCTTTGAGGATGTGTACTTAACTTAACATGCGATGAAGGTGCTTTCAGCCTGGGCCACGTGGCCGCTCTTATCTCTCGCCAAAAGCGGATAGCTTTCTTATCGTGCTGACGCAAGCAGCGATATATAGTACGACTCAACACCACATTCTCCGGATTTCCCCTCCTTCACAACCACCATCCGCTTAGCTATTATCACTTGTCTTTCCCTTTATTCCCTACAGTCACTTTTGGGAAGCTTATATCTTTGATGCGCTGTTTGCTCATCGCGTCGCTTCTTGCTGGTATTGTAGGCAGTGTTTCAGGTCACCGTGCACCTGTAACTGCTCGCAAGTCTCTTGGTTTTGGGCCAGTACATGCCCACGCTGTTTACAGGTCAAATCCCTATCAGATAGTCACTAATGGCTTCGTTCCTCAGAGTCCTGATGCTGACCCTTTCGAGGTCGCACGACTCTTTATCAACGACATACTAGGACCGAACCAGGTCCAAGCTTCATACCGGATTCGTCCAGACTCCTATACCGACCCCTCGACTGGCGTTACGCACGTCTACGTCCGCCAACTAGTCCAGGGCATTGAGGTCGCTGATGGTAACATGAATATCAACGTCAAGGACGGTAAGATTCTGTCATACGGCAACTCAGTGAGTCAATTCACTGAATATTGTCGAAGTGGGACTCATTTTGCTCAGTTCTTCGCGGGAACACCCCCATCCCTTATTGCACTAACCGACTCGCCAACCCTTCGTTATCCTCATCGCGAATACTGCGAGGACCTCACTGCCGAGCTCGAGAAACAATATACTGTTTTCGCCTCGACCCAGAATGAGCAGACTCCTTTGGGCAGCCACAAGATGTCAGAGTTTGACGCCTCTGTCGGCCATCTAACTCACATGCACTATTCCAATTGCCAATTTGACGGATTAGCTGACGAGATGGCGCTCGAACGGCCTCAGGCTGTTGGAGACGTTGGGGATATGAGGCCTGCTCTTCTCCAGTTCATGGTTGCCGCTACCCCGAAATCAGAAATGGTCAACGACATCCTTGGCAAGTACAATGAGCACTTGGAGAAGATGACTATCTCTGGGATCAATCATTTCACTCCTGAGGGCGAGCAGACTTACTTTTTTGTCGACAACGTTCCGGACACTGTGAATCCTGTCAAGGCCAACATTGCTTATATGCAGATTCCCTCCGAGCACGGTTCCGTTGAACTTGTGACCGTTTGGAAGGTTTGTTATTTCTCTCATGTATTAACGGTCCTGTTGTTGAGTTTTTCTGTAGTTCGAGGTTGAAATGGAGGACAACTGGTATGAAGCCGCTGTCTCCGCTATCGCGCCTCATAGAATTGTATCTGTTGTTGACTGGGCATCCGATGCTCCAATTCCCGTTCCCGATACTCCCAAAGAGCCTGCTTCGTACAACGTATTCGCCTGGGGTATCAATGATCCTTCCGAAGGCAATCGAACAGTGGAAAAGGAGAATTTCGATGGTCTAGCTTCTCCTATGGGTTGGCACTCTTTGCCCTTCGCCAATGACCCTTCTTTCAAAAGCGTCAAGCCAAACAATGCGTTTTACCGCAACACATCTACCACCTTCGGTAACAATGTTTTCGCCCAGGAGAACTGGGAAGGTCAGAACGCCTATCTCAATAATTACCGTCCGGACGCTGGGAGCTCCGCTGTCTATGATTTCAAGTACAACCCTCAAGCTTCGGATAGCGACGAGGCAATGGATGTTGCACAGAGCTACATTAATGCCACTGTCACGCAGCTTTTCTACACGTCTAATATGATTCATGATCTTTACTATAGGTGCATTCTCTTCCGTCACACCCTGTGTTACAGACCTGCTTATTATATATTCTTTAGATACGGTTTTACTGAACTCGCTGGAAACTTTCAGCAATATAATTTCGGCCGTGGCGGTCGCGAGGGTGACGCTGTCATTGCTAATGCTCAAGATGGTTCTGGCTTCAACAACGCCAACTTCATGACTCCTCCGGACGGCACGAATGGTCGGATGCGCATGTACCTTTGGAACACTGCGAACCCTTATCGAGATGGCGACTTTGAGGCTGGTATTGTCATTCACGAATACAGCCATGGTCTCAGCACCCGATTGACTGGCGGACCGTTAAACTCTGGTTGCTTGGGGTGGGGTGAGAGTGGTGGGATGGGGGAAGGTTGGGGAGGTAAGTTCAACGGCAGTGCTTGATGTATCTAATGCTGAATGTCAACTTTTTCAGACTTCCTGGCAACTACTATTCGCAGCACAGAGAACTACTCTGACTACGCTATGGGTGCTTGGGCTGCCAACCGAGCAAAGGGTATCCGAAATTACCCTTATTCTCTAGTCCGTCTTACTTTTTCGAGGTCTACCATATGTCTGCTGATCGAACGCCAATAGGATGAGACTGTCAACCCATCGACTTATCAGACTCTGGACAAGCCTGGCTACTGGGGTGTTCATGCTATCGGTGAAGTTTGGGCGCAGATCTTATGGCTTGTATCCCAGGCGCTAATCGAGAAGCATGGCTTCTCTCAGACTCTCTACCCTCCTATGCCTTTTGAGAACGGCACTGTTCCTGCGAATGACTTTTATCGACCTGTTGTCGGCAAGAAACCATTGGTACCAAAACATGGGAATACTCTGTCTGTACAGTACGTATCGGTTTCAATTCTCGTGATGAATTTTTCTGACAGGTTCTTCATTGTAGACTCGTCATCAGCGGTATGAAACTTCAACCTTGCCAGCCTTCATTCTTCGACGCTCGTGATGCTATCATTCTTGCTGATGAAGAACTCACTGGCGGCGAAAACTTCTGCACGCTATGGAAGGCGTTCTCACTCAGGGGGTTGGGTACAGATGCCAGCGTACAGGGTCGTACTCCATGGGGTGGAGGGATTAGGATAAATGTAAGTCGCACTCAATCAAATCTTATGGTTTCTGGTGTTTACATGCTTTTTAGGGCTTTGCCACTCCTGCTACTTGCACGTAAATTCCTTGAGATTGATCGTCCTTTGATACATGTCTAATCTATCCCACTGTATATCTGTTACAAGCATGATATTTGTCTACCACGAATGGCTTGCTAGACTTAGCACATTATGATTTTTAGTGTATGTCTGCTTCGTGAATTGAGCTGTCAGGGCTTGATCTGACTTTGCCGTGGAAGAGGTATAATTCCGATTCCGGTTTCACGGCTTTTTATCTCATGTGAATGGACTTACACCAGTCGTTTGGTAAACGAATACATTCGCATCGTTATAGAACGAGACACTGTTAATGCTGTTCGCGTTATTATCGAAGCCGAAATCAGGAGTTACTACGCTGGAATTATCTGGATCTCTTTCATCTTCCTCGCCTTCCCTGCCAATCTCACTCTATTGATGTACCCCACACAACCAAACTCTGTATTCGTTCTTTTTTTGATGAACTTTGGGCAAATTTTTTGGTGGAGACCTGGTACAGTGTTCCTAATAGTCGAATCAAAGAGTGTAGACATGAAGGATGTCTGGCCATATGAGATTTTTGGCTATCGGGTTCGCTGTCGAGAGAACTACACCAGTATACAATAAACCTCTTTAGATTCGTTGCGAATGAGGGAGGAGGATGGCTGTCTGGGAACAGGCTACCAAAGTCGGGAAGGCGACGGT
The DNA here is from genome assembly GCA_028011355.1 of Lentinula aciculospora. NCBI lineage: Eukaryota > Fungi > Basidiomycota > Agaricomycetes > Agaricales > Omphalotaceae > Lentinula > Lentinula aciculospora. The sequence continues at coordinate 43,208 of JAOTPV010000145.1, forward strand.
CGCACCGCCTGCACAGATACACGATGCTACTGTATTCGTAAAGGAAGGAAAAGGAAGGATGCGGTTGAGGTATTGGGAGTCCTATTGGACGAGGATGAATTTATTTCTGGGTGCCTGATGATTGTTACTTGTTATCCTCTCTCTCACTGGTAAGACTTTTTCTTCCACCACTTGTTAGACTGAAGGATTGAAAGGACACCGCGGACACGCGTCGCGTCGCGTTCTTGATTTCCTTTGTTCCCAATATCTATATATATATATATATATAAACGTATAGCCTCGTGTCGACCTCTCCTCAGGACGAATACCATCGTCTAAGGTGAGTTCGACACTAGCCACTTATGATATCTATCTCTGATAATTACTTAGGATTAACGTTGTATTCATTGTCTAGAGCCATATGTATATAGGCTTAAATTTCCGGGACAGCTACTTTGATACATGTGCTACCATTGCAATTGTCCTGGTTGATTTTGACTGGTTCCTACTGCTTCCAGTTCCACGGCTCTATGATGATCAAGGGGACTATCATCCTGATATAAAAAATGGTACTATGAAGGACCATTTGGTGAAATGAGCAATCGTTACTCGATACTTATCATTCGGTTGCCGTGGCTTCCTTCAGTTGCTTCCATCTGCTTGACTTCCTTACATAGAAGAAAGGGACACATTGTATATACAAGATGCAACATCAAATGAATATTTATATAAGGACCTCTTCTGAATCTTCCAGAGTTGGTTTCGCAAACATCATTCACTCCTACTGTAACAGGTTGTCATCACCGAATTAGCTTTCGTCATTACCAGAACTCGTCCTCGAACACAGATATATCCCATATGTCCTTCTGCGTCCACTGGTTATCAGGAATATTCTCGAACCTAGTGAAGTTCTCCTTTGAAAGATAGCCCTAATCACCGACATCAACTCAAGTAATTAGACGCATTCGAGAAAGAGAAACTGACTTGTTCCCATTCCTGGTTTGCATAGTATGCGAATACTTCCCAGTTCCTGGAAGATTCAGATACGTGCATGAACAATGCTGGAACAAGATCAAAAGAGTCAGAATAACATACTGGACAGGCCAAGGGCTGACGAGTCGACCACCATTCTCAAGCGACTCGTTATTCAACCACGTCACATATTGGCGAACAATAGCTACAAAGTACGAATCACTTCAATACTAGTAGTTATATAGTCCTGTCACAGAGGGCTCACCTTCAGAAGGCCCAGTCCCAAACAATCCCCGGAAATTGTTGTATCTTGACGAATTATACTGTGCCCACAGTTCCGCCTCATTTGGCAGATGAGCCGTCCCCTCCCATACTTTTGCCTGGCCATAATATTGATATTGTCCGGCAGTCCATGGGCGGACTTCCACACAAGAGTTGCTTAGAATATACCTAACGGAAGTGAGGGATTGCGAACTTACCTGTAGAAAAGGCAAGGGTCGGGTCAGGAATGAAATGACCCGTCCAATGAACATATTTCAAGGCGGGTCCAGTAAATACATCGAAAGGAGGGGCTTCTACAGCTTCAACACCAAAAGTCCTGTATAAGTGGTGTTAGAATCTTGCCAGAGTGCTGTTCAAAGATTTACTCATTCAAGACCGAAAGATGAAAGGGATTGCTGCGTTTGTAACCTGTGGCTAGAATGATCTATATCAAAAATGCTTGTCACTCATTCTGGTGTTCTCAACGAGAGTATGTCAACGAACCTCGTCGATTTCTTCTAAAACGGTCCCGTTCACAAGCACAATTTTGCCATCTTTGATACCGTTGTCCAGAGAAGATAATGGTTCAAAGTGAGAGATTTTGGGTATGAATTCAGTCTCATCAGGAAAACGCCGGAACGAACGGCGTTGGAAAGGGTGGAGAGTATCCCAATCGGCATATTCCTATGTATGTGAAGGGGAATTTGAGCTTGGGGATGTATGATCATGAGAATCATGAGTAAATGACAGACTTTGTGACTAGCGTAGATTTTGTTTGCGACTGGAGCAATGTCTCGAGCGATTTCAGAGCCACTGGTACCCACACCGATTACCAATATATTCTAGTAGCCAAAAAGAAGTCAGTTGGGTCGCATCGTTCTCGTCATATTCCAGAGCGCAGAGAACTTACCTTTCCTGTGTATCGATCCGGTCTCCTGTATACTCGCGAATGATATACACTGAAGCGTGACGCATCCTCTACATCCCGCACTTCGCTCCATTGCAGTAATCCATCAATTTCAGGTACATGAGGCGATGTATATGGGCCTGGAGCCACAAAAACGGCATCAAAGTCCTCAGTCCACCATGTCGCCTTCAAGCGATCTGGTTCTTCCAATTTTTTGAGCTGCTTCAATATCAATCTCCATCCGTTACCGTCTGGTCCCTTACTGAGTTTTTCCACACGGGTGGAATACGAATGTACAGAGGACTTGTCGTTGGCGTTGAGGTTGTGAATAGAAGCGTACGCACGAACATGAGCTCCTATGGTATGCGCAGAGATTACCCATGACTAGGGTACGGGTGAAAGGGCTGGAGGGCAGGTGGAAGAAGGAAACTTACGTGGTCGGGAGGATAAGGAGCATCTGGGAGCTCCGTAATAACAGCAGGAGAATTTGTGTGCAGAGTATTCCAGATAGAACGCGGCTGCCAGTGTTCTCGCCAACGACTGTCCAGAGTCAGGCCTTTATCTCCGTCATTGTAATACTTCGAGGCTGGAAGTTCTTCCGGTATCCAGCGTTCTTCGACAGCTGGTGCATCACTTGAACAGATGAACAGATACAGTTGGTGAAGTATCTGTTGTTCAATACACAGTAACAAATGAAGCTGGCTCTGCTTACGGATACGGTTCACGAACAGGGACCTCATCCGAATAGAGCCAGTTTCCTCCAGGACCTGGTGCTCGGTCAAATAAGCGGACAGTAAAGTTGTGCTTGATAAAAGTAGCTGCAGCTTGTAGCCCAGCAGGACCTGCTATCGTGTTAAAACGACGGGGTTCGACTTGTGGAAGAGATGAATTCACCAGCCCCAATCACAGCAACACGTTTAATTGTCGAATTGAACTTGTACCATTTTTCAGAAGCCTGCTCATCGTTGGTATTACGTTCAGCATTGGGAATGTTGAATACAGCTTGGGGCTCATTGACACCGCCACTGGCGATGGGAAAAGTGGTACAAAACAACACGCTGAGCCAAAAGAGCTGATGCATGGCGATATCTCAGGAGTAACTTGAAGTTTACTGGAATCGCATATATAGTGGAAGCACCGATAAGATTGAATAGCGCAAAGGTCGATTTTTCCACTGACCTAGCTTGTAGTAATACAGCAGACTGTGACAAAGCGACTTTCGCAGAGGTCCTAGGTAACGGTAAGGATATGAGGCGAGATATCGTGTTTATGATGCCAGATGCCACTGCATTGCACCACTACATTGCACCTTCTCCTAATCGTTTATACACGGTATCTATATTTTTAGAGCCTAACAGTCCAACTTGAGGTGTGTATGTGAGGATTGACCAAAGCCACTTTGAAGCCACCCGGCTCCTAGTAGTATGCGAATGAGGGACCAAAAACAAAGCTGGTAGCGCCAACTCAATTTACATCCGCTGCGCTGCCATTCCGAGCACTCATATTACGGCAAATTCGTTCAAATTTCAAAAGTTTATACATTCATCCTGCATCCAACCTTGATCCCCAAAGACATCAATGTGCGCGACGGATAAGCAGGAAAGACGGATAAGCGGGAAAGAGGACGATGTCAATTCGGTCCTCGAACATAAGGACTCTACATAGGAACAGTTGTAAAACTTGCAATCTAACTGAATACATGTTCTTAGCTGGAAGCGTCTCATTTAACTGATGAAAGTAACCACAAGGTTGGTTTGCAATACAGTATTGAGTTCAAAGATCAGCGATGATACAACGAGGCGGAAGTCGAGTTCAGTACTCTGTTACTGTACTCTTTGCTCTGTTTTTCTTTCTTGTTCCGTAAACGCGTGTATAGCTGTGCTGTAATTCTAAAAGTACGAAATAGTGAATTTCAGTACACTCAGCCGAAAATAGGTAATCATTGGTTGTTACCTTTGTATTGTCCAGCTTTCCCCCCTCAAACTATCGTAGGCCAGGTTAAGTCAGGGTTCGCTCAACAATAGGCCCTGGAATTCGCTAGGTAGCGGCCTTGAGGTATTTTCATACAAGTGCCTTCCACACTTGCCGAAGTCAGCCTGAGGGAGGTTTTCGTATACGTATTTCTATGCAGTTATCTAGAATAAGATCTGGAATACAAGAAACAAGACTAGGGCAATATGTCGCGATAAGGAAAAGCAATCATTGGTCGCTTCAGAACACGAAATTTGAGGGCTATGATATGTGGAATGGCGTAATCTAAACGTATATCCAGGATATTTAGACCGTAAAATAGTTGGAGGAAGAGGCTGAATGTGTTGCTATTTAGTGGGGAAGTACAGGGTCTGTGGGTATTGCCGACGCACACCAGGTGTGCTGTATTACCTCGTGTGAACCTTCTAATTGTCGCCGACGAGGTGGTCTTCTGTGTAAGTACTAGCCTCCCTAATTGTATCCATAGTGATGATGAGCTATCAGCTTTCCTGCATCGCAAATGAATTCTCCGTTTCGCGGTTGAACTGGTAAATAATCGCCGATGAATGGAGATTTCGTTCTTCTTGAAACTCGTTGTAGGCGGCCTGCAACGGACGTTTTCAATTTTTGAAATTTGTAGCGATCTGAGTCGATTGGCTGTAAGGCAGTCCGAATCGCAGAAGATCGCAAAAAGGCCATAGCTTTTGATTAAGAAGATGCCGCTGTAGCGTAATTGTACAGTTTTTGGCGGTTCAATCTGAAGAATATGCGGTTAATCTAACATTACTTGCTTTAAAATTATAGTCGGAGCCAGGTCGGAGCTCTTGAGCAATGTCAAGTCGGAAGCTTCGGAATATTGCGAAGCACAGCCCGAAGGTCGTGTTTTACACCCCGACGGCCACTCCATCTACATATTTATATCTCTCCCAAGCAAGATGCCTACCAATTTTCATCTTTTCTTTCTTTTCTTTCTTTGTGCTCACCAAGATTCGTAAGTAGTTATTATATCTCCTCCTCAGTGTAGAAAACTCAACGATTTCCCGCAGACGACCTCATCTACAACCACAGATAATACCATGTCTTTTCCAGAGACTTACCGTTTAGTCGACTCTCGTGGTCAACCTGTGACTCATGAACATCATGAATCGTTTTCCGGGCAACAGTTGTATGACAATAATCCTTATCGTCCTCCTCAATACGAAGGTTACAAACCACCTGAATTGGATGAAAGATTCACACCTCAGACTTATGCGCCCGTGCACGTCAACCTACAGGAAACACGAGCACAAGTCGCTCGTACTCCAAGTCCAACTCCCAGCGAGTCGCGCGCGTTGGCAGAAATCGGAAATCATTCAGGTTTGATTAACTGGAATCGCATCAAGTCGAAAGACTTCTGGTTGTCAAAGGATGGTCTCAGTGAGTTTTGGAATCGTCAATTTCGATCGGCCTCTTGACAATAGTTCTGCTAGAATATGGGATTACTGCCGCTGTCGTAATTACTCTAGTGGTTCTCTTCGCGATATACCACGAAGACATTGTTGTTTTCCTAACTCCTGCAACCCAATGGTGCCATGAGTATGTTCACTTCGTTGATTTTGCCTATCAAATTTTGATTTTGTATCGTTGAATTTCAGTCATAAGTTTGGATGGTTGATCCCAGTTGGACTCCTTGTCGTCCTGTCTTTCCCTCCCGTACGTGGCATTTCGACGTTGTTGTATTTCCATTAATCTTATCGTGCTTCCAGCTCTTTGGACACGAAATTGTCGGAATGCTTTGCGGTATTGGTTGGGGTATTGGGTTAGGTTTCGCCATCGTTGCGTTGGGGACCATATTGGGCGAGTTGGCAAATTTCTTGTGAGTTTTCGGAAAATGCATTTGTTGTCATAGGATCTGAGCTAAAATTTCATTTCGCGACTAGTACGTTCAAGTATTGTTGCACTGCTCGAGCTCAGAAGTACGAGAAGAAAAAGCTCACCTACGCTGCACTTGCAAGAGTGGTTCGCACAGGCGGATTTAAAATTGCACTTGCAGCTCGGCTTTCACTTATCCCTCCCCATTGTGTGTCTCGATCTTTTCCCCTACATACAAGTGCTCATGTCGTTCCCAGTGACCACGACTATTTTTGCCTCCTCAGGGATGAAACTGACCACCTTCGTGGCTGCAGCTATCTGTTCCCTTCCGAAGCAGCTTATCACGGTCTACATTGGTGTTCTTCTCGCGGAGTCAGTTGACGGGACGTCAAGAAAGGATAAGATTATCTCTATCACTGTGGCTGTTGTTTGTGGGATCATCACCTCCTTCGCACTGAAATATGTCAACAAGAAGATGGACGAGGTGACGCCAGAGCTTGTCTACGAACGTAGAAAGGCTCGGTATGTTTCTTCTCCGTTCATTGGTAGATTTTTCAAGGCTGACTCGTTGTAATTTCTCAGCCAAACAGCGCATTTGAAGGCATTGTCTGAGGGAAATGATGTTGTTTGATGTGTCGATCTTCATTAATGGACTTCTGTTATGAGATTGTATTTTAACTGTTCATTACTGTACAGTTGCTATTTGTCGACACGTATACTCACGACCCTCTTCGAAATATAATAATGCGCACGCGCATACTTCTCTCTGGACTGGGCTTGGCTTTGATCCAAGTTGCCGTTTTAAGTGCATAAATTCTCTTGTACTCTTTCCTCAAAGAATCTCGTGACGTTACCCCGTTTTTCTATCCTGTTCTCAATTCTTCATATTCCTTTTAACAGCTTTATTCTCATAAGTAGCCAATTGAACTTAACGGCGATGTTCTGAATGCTTGAGAACAGTTTTGTTTTTGAGCCTATCAGAGCGAACATTGTGCCTCAGCACTGTTACAGGTGAATATCAGAATCGGATAGTTGCCGACGGATAATCAAGTTGAGGCTTGTGCTCGAAAAAGCTGTCGAGGTGACGTTCATCTTATTATAGATAGGAAAAATGGGACAACAAGGAAACAAACACTCTGACGACCCGACGGAATAAGTGGAACAACCAACTTGGTATTTAAGTATACCCTCCCGAGAAATTCAGGTAATATTTTTTCTTCCTTCTCTTACCTAACTGAGGCTAGACGCAGGTGAGCATGAAGATTTTCCATGTGGGACACATGGACTGAATCTAGACATAATAAATCTACCAGACGATCAGCTATCGAACAGTTGGTTCTTTCCTCCCTTTCTTTCCTCAAATCCGCTCGTCAAGAAGCTACCTTATCGCCATGTATCAACCTGACACCTATCGACTTCAAGACCAGCCCGGCCATCGTCATTCCAACCCGTCCGCTGGATCGATGTCCACAAATAATCAATACCGCGAATATGCACCTCCCCAATATCGTGCCAACTATGATCCTCAGGGTGTTAAGCAACCCATCTTCGAACCTCAAGGGATCAAGCCACCAGATCTTGTTTACGGGGACAGATGGAACACCGTAAATGTTTCGCTCCCTCAAGATCCACGCTCACGCATAGTGCGTACGCCAAGTCCTACTCCTAGCGAGGCCCGTGCATTAGAAGAGATCGGTACCCATTCTGGTTTGATAAACTGGAAGCGCGTCAGGTCGAAAGATTTCTGGATGTCGAAGGAAGGGCTTAGTAGGTACCTATTGTTCGTCGAGATGAAGTTCTGACTAGCTGCGGCCTCCAGAGTATGGAATCGCCGCCGCTGTCATCATCACCGTGGTGGTTCTCTTTGCGGTGTATCATAAAGACATTGTCATTTTCCTTACACCTGCAACGCAATGGTGCCATGAGTACGTCTTTGTTTTTAATCTCTATAATCTAGCTCTTAACCGCAGCTTTAGCCACAGATTCGGTTGGCTTATCCCGGTGGGTTTGCTCGTCATTCTGTCATTCCCTCCTGTACGTGTTTCCGTTTTCAAGTTACTTGATCCACACCTATCATGCCCGCCAGCTCTTCGGCCATGAAATAATTGGGATGCTTTGTGGTATTGGTTGGGGTATCGCAGCAGGTTTTGGCATCGTGGCTTTGGGTACTCTATTGGGTGAAATAGCCAATTACTTGTAAGCTCTGACCAAGACCCATGGATAAAGCTAATCTGTTTGCCAGTACATTTAAGTATTGCTGTACTGCTCGAGCGCAGAAGTACGAGAAGAGGAATCTCACCTATGCCTGTCTTTCAAGAGTGGTCCGTGCAGGTGGTTTCAAAATTGCACTCGCAGCTCGTCTCTCCCTCATTCCTCCTCATTGTGTGTTGTATAATTCTTTCTATCAATTCATGTTCTCGATTTATTTACTCCACTTTCAGTGACCACGACTGTCTTCGCCTCCTCGGGAATGGACTTTTTCACATTTATAGCTGCAGCCATCTGTTCTCTTCCGAAGCAGCTTGTGACCGTTTTTATCGGAGTTCTTCTTGAAGACTCTATCAACGGAACATCGTCCAAAGACAAGATTGCCTCTATCGCTGTGGCTATCGTCTTTGCCATCGTTACCTCATTTGCTTTCCGATATGTCAACAGACAGATGGATGAGGTGAAGCCTGCTGTTATCTACGAACGGAGGAAAGCTCGGTACGCATAACCATCACTAGTCTGCTTCATGCTTGCAATTAAAGATTTCTTTCTTTCTAGACAAGCAGCAAACTTGAAGATGCTTTCAGAAGGTCGTAGTGTGGTATAATGATAGTAGCGCTTTAATATCATTTATGGACAGACCTTCCGAGATATCTTGTCTTTCAGTGCTGCCGTTGATACCGCAGTGTCCCTCTATATCTTGTATTCCAGACTGTATTCACTGTATGTAAGTTTTTTGATTCACAGATTGCGCGAAGTGGATTGTTTAGAGTATTGAGATCACAAGGCGCTGCTCAAGTTCTCACGGCGTTTGTTCTGCAGTGTGCGCGCTGAATGTCGCCTCAGCTCTTAACATGAACCCATGAATTTGTGAAAAGTCACAAGAGGCTCAGAGTTTCTCAGAGTGGGTGGAATTATTGGCACCGCGGGCCGAAGTCTTGAAAAATATTTTCTTTGCAGAAAACCCTTGCCTTCCCCTCTCAAATGACAGTCCTACCAGGTCTTATCTACGCTCGACGGTCTCTCAATATGACTACCTTACAACGAGTATTTCAGCCGTACAATCGTTCCTGCCATTGCTTACCTCCTCAAGCTCTTTCTGTTCGTAGTGATCCTTGTATTACCCGCCTGTGCAATTGCTGGTTGGACATTGAGATTTGGGTGTCATTGTAAAAATCGACAACTGGCAACCGTTAATCTGACCTTATTACACTCTAGTTACTCCTTGAATAATATTAAATATATTTCCAAGTCGGATGCGACCTTGTATCTATATTGGGTTGAAAGGGTTTTATGGCAGAAATATAACGAAGATTGCTTCAAAGAATACCTCAACTTGTTTTTCTTTGCTCTGGTAAGTGAGAGCTGAATCAAGTCGTGCTTTACCATTGAACAGATACACTACTGTCCAATCAAAATGTCGTCTGAAAAATCCATCAGGCCTTGCTCGTCTTCTACGAATGATGTTTTACAGGCATGTCCTACATCCAACTCATTGTCCTCATTCCAGAACTAATTCTGTCTCCTTCTCAGACAGAGGATATGACTTTGAGAGCCACCAATATCTTCGGTAATGGAATCCGTTTTCTACAACGAACTCTTCTAGGGTTTGATGAAGATGATCCTCATATTGCTCTCGCGGCTCCCAGTCTTTTTCCAGAACAAGTGCAGGTATTGAGCGGAGACACATACCGATTTCCATGGCCTTCCGTTCTGCTTCCACGCTTTAAAACTCTCAGCATGGAGTCACGGAATCGATGCTATGTCAATTACTTGCCAGTCGAGCTTCTTCGAGAAGTGTTCATATACCTCCTGCCTGACCAAGACTGGAGACTCCAGGATACACCTCCTCCTCAGCTTCTTCTTGTTCAGATCTGCAGTTATTGGCGGAATGTTGCTCTTACTTATCCACGGCTCTGGTCAACATTCATGGTTGTTTCTCCCATAAAGCGTCACATACCAATGATCAAATTGTGGTTGAAACGCTCGGGTCAATACCCATTGACGCTATATATTGACCATCACAATTCGGATGCCGAGGAAACAATAATGACGACAAACGCTGTGATCGAACTTCTCCGGCCTCATGTCCATCGCTGGAAATCCGCCACTTTTTTTTTTTTTGCAGAATATATCCAGTCGTCCTTTTTAGCTCTTCCTCATGACGAGTACCCTTTACTTGAAACATTGTCTCTTGATTTGACTGGTGCCTTCTATCGGGGCCCAGATTACATGGAGCAAGTCGAAAAAATATTCATTCCCTCTTCTTCCCCAAGATTAAGAGCTATCACCTGGGAGACCTATGGCTTGCCGTTATGTATTCCGCCATTTCCATCGAACATCATGTGTCTTTCAGGAGGTTTCATGGTGAATTTTTCCCTTTTCAATGCACTTTCGGGATTGAGTAACTTGCAAACTCTTCGGTTGCATGGCGGTGTACAACACGGCATTGTTCCACCTCCTCGTCCAATCCTTCAAATTTTGCATCGTCTGCACGCTCTCGAACTCCGGACAGCTCTATGCACATCATCCTTGTTAGATTCAATAACTACGCCAAGTCTCAAAATCCTTGTAACATCGATACAACTTGAAGAGAAAACTCAGATATCCCTATGTTCCTTTATTTCACGATGTCGCTGTCGTCTCCGTGCATTTTCCTATTTCGATGCTTGGGGGAATGATCTTGATAATACCTTTTTCGAACAGTTTTTGGTTTCCCCCCACATGGCTTGGCTCTATGAGCTGAACATCATTACTAGCGACTCAGATACAGTTTTGAGGATTTTGTCACGAGTCGATACCAACGAACCCATACTTCCTTCCCTGAATCGACTTTGGCTTTTGACATGGTCTTGTCAGGGGAAGCTTCTACTGGATATGCTGGAATATCATGCGAATGACTTCCATCCTCCCACGGGCAATATGATGTCGGAACCCTTGTTCAGTCCGAGGTGTCCCCATCCAGGTCGATATATGTTCATTCCTGTAGCTGGGTATTCACTTTGCATTCAAGTCAATTGGTACAAATCCCACGGAGAAGTATCGCAATGGCTCAAATCCAATGTTCGTGCTCAATGCGGACGAGTACAAGTCCAAACGATCAATCTCGCGGAAATACTGAAATTTTAGTATCTAAAGTTACATAGTCATATTGTTTCCAAAGTACTATCAACGGGAAGGTTCATTTTGCAGCTCTGTATGAAGTCTTCACCTAGAATGTTGGATATTTGTAAAGAGCGTAGGCCCGTCCACTCAATGCCCAACTCGTTAGCCTGGATAGTTTGATTGTTGGAACACAAGAAAACTAACTCTGTGATTGCAGGGAAGTACACAACGGGGGCCAAAAGAAAGTTGCGTACATCCACTCTACAATCTATAAGATGCAAGTATTGGAGTCGAGATATGACTAGTCCCGTTGGATTATCTAGTTGAGGTATTCCGTAGCTCTCGCCCGGTCTATGGATAATCAGTGTCCTCAGTTCTGGACAGGCCACTAGAATTGCTCTATATTCTTCTGCAAAGATTGAAACCGCGTTGAGAGAAATATAGACTAGAGTAGCAACAGGAATCTTCCTGGACCTCCCGTGAAATGGCCCATCAAACACGCCCCCGTATTGTGAATTACTGCCAAAGGAAATGGCTTTCAAAGAGGGCACAATGATCGGAATATCAGCCTGCGCTAAATCCACATTGGAAATGTAATTGTTGAATTGTCGTCTGCCAGCTACTGTGTGGAAGAAACCTATAGGTATATCTTCGATGCTTCTCTTTGGAGCTAAAGCTTCTCTAATGAAGTTTTGAAAGTCGGTGAAATTAGGAGCATCAATTAACCAAGCCTGTCCACCCGCTCCACCTTTACGAAGTTGCGGGGGAATTTCTTTAAGAGAAAGACGGATGCATGCGTATGTTAACGCAAACTCGTAAACTGATATTGCACGATGTTCTTTGTGAATAATTTTGAGCCGTGCGTCCCATCCTTCAGGCTTATCTTGAGATTTCAGGTGCACATCTGTGGGCCAGACTATAGCTGGAGAATCGACTGTGAATTCCACCAAAACTTCGCCAGATCTGTTGGACTTTGCTAGAGATTTATCCAAGCCCTTAGCGAAATCAAATTCGTAATTGAGAAACTTGACGTGTGGGCTGTTCAACGAGAACTCTACGCCTATCGACCAGCCTTCGACCGGAAGCTGGATAGTCGTCTGGTGGAGGAGAGGCGAATTTCTTCTCTTGATTGGACGGGCATCGGAAGTACCAGGAATTTTTGTCGAGATTCCATGGCCTTTCCCGACAGTTTGGGAAGATGAAGTTGTGTAGTAGATAGCGCAAACGTAACAAATGATGAGGTAGAGGAATATAAGCTTGACGCCCAAGGGCAGCAAAACCAATACTCCGAGGCCTTGAATATCTCGAGCTTTGGCGAGCAGAGGTCCGTCATTGGCGTAGAAGTACCAGAGGATGCCGAGCATAGCAGCCGCAGATACGATCTGAGAGACAGAGTACTCGACCAAGATTTGGTGAATAAACGAGGTTGTGGAATATAGCATGGTGGTGTTGATCATGATCTGAAGAAAAGGTTGAGAGGGATATAACATCGAACGAAGAAGGAAGTTCACCTGAAGACGAAATGTGGTCAATTTGTTGTTCGTAACCTCGACTGGGCCGTCTTTTTAAGCTTTCCTTGTCAATAAGATGATAAGAGAAACAAGACAAGAATGGAAAAGATCATCGTTGCGACGACGACGAAGCAAAAAAAAATCTATTGTCTTCTGTACACACATCGATGTCGCTTAAACCGAAGTGTGGGTCCATGGAGGACCTCATTGCCGACAGCTGGACAAAAGTAATGGCGACCCAATTGTGAACTTTGGACAATAAAGGAAAGTTAGAAAGGGAATAGAATGTATAAGAATCATTCGAAATCGACTACGGTTCCTGGCCATACCATCTGAGTAGCTGTTGAAACTGCACCGATCACTATCTCCGCTCTTCCCTGTCCATCTGCGTAGAGTCTGAGATATCACTGCGTCCCATCGAATCATCCGCTAACTGTAATGAAGGAGTTTTCGGAACACTGGGTGCAAAAGTCAATAAATTATACATGAACCAGTCAAAGCAAGTTGGCCGCGGTCTATGCAGCGAGCACATCACTCTTTGGCAAGCCACAATAGTCATAGGCCACGCTAGCCACAGGCCACACTCCCTTTGACCTCTGCTTTGTTTCCCTTAGTATTTAAGGACGATCTCGTCGTAGTTACTCCTTGTGTCCTTCTTTCTCTCTCACATATCTCACATAGAGCTCAATAGCGAGCTTTTGGTTTTTTCTCATCCCGCCCTCGTGTACCTCTTACCCTACTCTTGTTCTTTTCTTGTGTTGTTCTGTCTCATGTATCTACATACATTCACCAGTGCTGGCTTGAGCTAGGCATCCCTTTCGGGACCCTCGCGAGAGAGCATTGGTGACCAAACAAATCAATGTTTGTTCCCAAAGTCATCTCTCATCGTTCTCTTTCCCTCTCCTCTTCTCACAGCAGACGAGCACGCATAGAACTTATGGATAACTTTTGGTGATATTGTCTAAATTCTTATAGGGATTTATATAGAAGTTTACACTATGTTACCAGTTCCTACATAAGTATAAGTAAATCTTCTGTAAGTTTGCCAGAAGGGATAAAATTTATGTACTTTTGCATCCAGTGGAAGCGGCAGTCCATTATCACTGCATGCAAATCTCTATAAGTTACTGCCACTTATGGGAAACTTCTGTTAAATTTCCAGAGAATGGCCAAAGCATAAGATTTGCTATTCATTTGGAATTTTATAGTGAACTTGTTGAATAAAATTACCATAAAAGGAAGTTCTATTCAACAAGTTCACCATAAACTCTAACATAAGTTCCCATTCTTATCAGTTAGAGATTTTGTGTCTTTTTATCATAAATTTTCCATAAATCACAGCAACTTATAGAGATTTGCATGCAGTGTATTTAGGATTGACTGAAGAATTCTCAGCCGATCCTGTTCGGGGAGATGATTAGATATCACCACCACCTTGAGTGAGACCCGGGTTCGATAGATTGCACAACGTCGATGAAGAAGAATGTTGAAAGGAGTGATTTTCGGAAAGATTTTGAGGGATTAGTTACAGGTAGCTGGATTAGAAGAGTGCTGACACGCGCGCCTTCGCACTCTAATGGAGATTCAATTCGACTAGAAGTAGGTCGACGCCATTGTTGAAAATCTTGTTCAGAGACCAGAAGTACTACATCATTTTGAAGGTTGGTTGATATCGGGGTGAGTCATAGTGACCGGGGTGCGAAGGTTGTACAACGAGCGGTCGTTATGCAGTGGCTTCAAATGTAGAGTCTACTTCACCATGCTTCGACCTATCAGGACAAAAGTACTGTTAGTCGTGAAAGCATTTGGTCATGGAGAGGAGATAACGCACCCAACGATGCTGACACGGATACCAGACGCATTCTCTGCTCGAACTCGAGTGCCAGTGGCAGTCCTAAAACCAGAGTGGGTTTCGAGAAATGACCCATTTCTACGCCAGTTTGCTAGGACTTGTGGCACGGAACGTTGAACATGAACAGCAGACGCTTGATTTTCTCCAAATGCAACCGTGATGAAAGTAGAGAGTGAAGCTCGTTTGAGGCAGTAGTGAATGAAGAAGCGTCAACGCAGGAATGTTAACTCGTAGAGTAGCAACGGAAAGCTAAAGGAATGTGTAGAGCTAGTCTTCCGGGTGCAGGGCCGCGCCAGCTTCTAAGAAATCGCTAAGACTTTGACTTTTGAAACCCTAAAGCGTAATATCGGCCGAGAATGGGAGACAATAGGATGGGAGACTATATAAACATTAGAAAAGCTTGGCCTGCTCACACCGCACTGCGGTGTGTGTCGTTAAGTGCAGTTGGCGCTCGCACTCCCGGCGGTGTCGAGACTGAGAGCGTCTACAGTTTTACCAATTGCGTTCAGCGAAATACCTAATAGAAAACTGCTTAACCTATTAGTCAATGAACTCAGGCTACCGGACACGCGTCTATTTGCTCAAATTCTATAAAGATTCAGAGCAGCAATGGCAATGAACGTCCCGACCGTTCCTGATTTGCGCAACCAGAATGCTGAATGGATTGTTTGGCTAATACAACGCGCAAGTCGGTGTTCAGGAGGATAACTTGGCAAGCAGATTTAGTTTATAACAATCTTTGTACTTGAAGAATACGACCAGTAGAATTTTTATAGCGCCCAAGAGCCTGAGGCTGTGTAGAGTACAGGAAACAAAGACGGCCTAATACCATGTGCAACCGTTCTTACTGACTTTCTCCCACCATCTTCTTTACCAATTCTTACAATTCCAATAATATTATCCTCGCCGGCGAAACCTTCTTGTAACGAAACCCAGTAAACGAGAATCAGTCCGCTCACGAATTTGCTCAATTACTCGCTGTGCTGGACAGGAATATAATGGCATCAACTTACCCGGCTTTCAACCTGCCTTATGATCAACAATCGCATGCTCAACAGTATTGGAACTCCAATGGCCGGTATCCTCCTCCAAATAACTATCCGAAGCCGTCTTCAGCGTTGGACGGCACAGGTCCACATTTGTCTGTCAATGTACATCTTGACCCTCGGGCTGGCCTGAATCGTACGCCGAGCCCTACACCGAGTGAGATGAAGGAGCTACAAACTGGTGCCATTGACTTCAAAGCCATGATGAATTGGCGTTCTGGATACGAAGGGAATGGCTTTGTGCGTCTGACCACCTCTTGCATAGACCAATGCTCATACGTAGCTCATATCAGGGTATTATGTTGCTGCTATCATCATCACAGTCATTACTGCCCTCATCACAATCTTCCATGATCAAATTGTTGATTGGTTGACTCCTCACACTCAATGGCTACATAGGTATGTCCCTATGTAACATCGGAAGGTTCTTATACGTAACTTGGTTCATAGTCTCAAATTCGGCTGGCTCGTTCCTATAGGAATTCTCTTTGTTCTATCCTTCCCTCCGGTACGGTTCTCATGTCTTTCTTTCGAGTCAAGCTCAATCTTGTTCCCAGCTTTTTGGCCATGAAATTGTCGCTGTTCTTTGTGGTCTTGTGTGGCATTTGTGGATTGGCTTCGCAATCGTAGCTGCTGGCACATTCATTGGTGAGATTGGAAATTTCTAGTAAGTTCTATACTCTTTAGCAAGTTTCTGTTCATGAACCATATCTTCAGTGCTTTCAAATATTGCTGTCGCGCTCGCGGAGAAAAGATGGAAAAGACCAAGATATCTTACGCCTGTCTTGCCAAAGTTGTCCGTGACGGTGGTTTCAAAATTGCCCTCATCGCTCGTCTGTCCGCAATTCCAGGCCACTGTATGTTTCTTTCCTTTTGAGCCGGATCTTCTGCTTACACCAATCAATCGCAGTCACAAACCGCGATATTCTCTACTTGTGGAATGAATATGTTGTTTTCTCCATAGCCGCTATCCTGTCGCTCCCCAAACAATTCATCACAGTATATCTCGGTGTTATTCTCGGGGAGGCTTCAGGGCAGGAAAGTACCAAGCAGAAACTCATATCTGATGGAGTAGTTGCTATCACTGTGATAGTTACTGTCGCTGCATGCTGGTATCTACTTCGCAAGATGAATCAAGTAAAACCTGATGTCATTTATGCCCGGCGGAAGGCTCGGTAAGTACCCGCAAGTTGTTTGCATACATATTTCTGACCTTCTCTTTAGGCAAGCCAAGTTCAGTAGTATGTATAGCACTCCCAATCTCAGCGGGTCGGATATATTTAATCCAAATTCCTCTGAAACCAACATCCCTCTTACTGCGAAGAAGAATCAGCTCGGTAATGGTGGAGTCAGAGTCAACCTTACCCATTCAGCAGCGAATATCAACGCTCGAGTATAGGCAATATTGTATACGCTCCGAAACCGCAGCACCGCTACTCACCCGATAATCAGTACGGCAACCAGGATCCCGAGGTTGGTTACGTAGCTCCAGGAGCAGCTACCAGTTCTCAATATGACTATACACCGACGAGGCAAACTTCCGATGAAGTTGGGTTCGATGCAGCTGGTCATACCGGTGTCGATTCTAGTCACCATTTGAGTCCCCAGATTCCTCCTGGTGTATCAAATTTACCGCGGACACAGTCACCCGAAACAATCCTTCCCTCATCGCAGCAGATATCCCACAACCAATCACAGCCGCCCTCTTCTTACAACAAAACCCACAACACCACTCTTCTTCATATACTTCTTCGTATCCATATCAAACATCCTCTCCTTATACCACTTCCACTCCACCTCCTTCACAACAACCACGGTCTTATACCCCCGGCTCTTATCAGCCTGAAGTCGTACAAACGCCTACACAGGCACAGTTCGTGTCGTATAATCCAAGTGTCGTTACGTCAGAGCGATTACCTACTCCTGGGTATCATTCGAACTCCACTGCAATGAGTCCGGCTGTAACTGGGATGCACTCGCCCGACCTCGGTACACCTACGCAATACCTACCCCAGACATTTGCGTCGCAACATACGTACGAGCCTACAGACACAACGTATCATACTGCCATGGCGAGTTCGGATAGCGTTAGTTTCCCGCCTGGCGGTTACACACAATTCACAGGAGCCCCCGCCGCCTAGTTATTTCTAAGGTTTGAAGGCTAAGTGTCAGATCTCGTCCTCTAATGGGACAATGATACTCTTTCTGAACTTATCCTTGTTTATCTCGGTCGCCGTTGCGCAGGTTGCTACTGCTCCATGTATGTATAAAAGTGGTCGACTCGTTAATTACTGCTGATATGGACAACTCTACGAATCATGGCATTGTATCAGTCTTTGAAGTCGCGCTCACGACTCATCATAGCTCATCATAACTCATCTCATACTTGATATCGATGTACTTTACTGAAGTATTCTTCTAAGCCCCTAGTACTTCATACCTGGCTTGAACTGTGTAGATAATTCTTTTATTTTTCTTGTGCTACAGTTTCAATGAATCTTCAACGATATCGCTGTGATCTGGCTAACCAGAAGTCAAATGAAATTACACAGCCGCAACTTCATCATCAATAACCAAGGGAAAGCAGCGACAAAATGCAAGTAGTCCTGCTTTTCATCCTTCCAGTGAATAGCTAATTCCATCCACAGAGCTGTTTTTTGATAATTCCAGTAATCTGTCAAGCATTCTTTTACCTTTGGTTGTTAACTGTTTCTTGAAACGTTCCTCGTTCACCCACGACAATCCATGTTGGAGGATATTGCGTCCTCGAGTGGCACCATAACGTGCGTCTCCTATGC